>CAUYUJ010002259.1:22500-95000 GCA_963575745.1 Prorocentrum cordatum
CCCAAACTATTTTCATGGCTTCGTGGCCCTCCGACCCCTCCATGGGGGCCCCGCGTCAGCGAGGAAGGTATCGGAAACCCATACAATTTACAAGGTTTCATGGCCCTCATACCCCTTCACGGAGGCCCCGCCGTGAGCGAGCGCAAACCCATGCGACTTACAAGGTTCCGTGCCCCTTCCTTTCGAGGCGGCCCCGTGTGAGCGAGGAGGGTATCGAAAACCCATATCGTTTTCAAGGTTTCGTGCCCTTCACACCCCTCCAAGGGCGGGGCCCGCCCTGAGCGAGGAGGTTCTGGACACCAAAACAATCGAAGGTTTCGTGCCCCTCCCCCCTTACAAGGAGGCCCCGCCTCAGCGAAAAGGGTTTCGGAAACCCATACTGTTTGAAAGGTTTCTTGCTCCTCACACCCCTCCAGGGCGGCCCTGCCTGAACGTGGAGGGTATCGGAAACCCATGCAACTTACGGTAGGTTCATGCGGTGTTGGCGCGCCGGCGACGCCGGCAACGGCGTGTAAGGTTGAATCTTGCGACGTGGAAGCACTGAGGGACGCGGTAACGTCACTGGACCCGACAGAATTCAACCTTGAACGATCGGGGCCGCGATCGATACAAGGTTGAATGATCGACGCGGTGTCAAAAACCTTTGCGCACGCCGACGCCGCACGAACCTACCGTACAAGGTTTCGCGCCCGTCCCACCAGTCCAGAAAAAGGTTCCGCCTGAGCGAAGAGGGCATCGGAAACCCAGGCGATTTACAAGGTTTCGTGCCCCTCACACCCCTCCAAGAAGGCCCTCCCGGACGAGGAAGGTATCGGAAATCCATGCGATTTAGAAGGTTTTGTGCCCGTCCGACCCTTTCAGGGAGGCCCCGCCCGAGCGAAGAGGGTACCGACCACCTATACGATTTATTTGGTTTCGTGGCCTTCCCACCCTTCTAGGGAGGCCCCGCCTGAGCGAGGAGGGTATCGGAAACCCAAACTTTTTTGAAAGTTTCGTGCCTTTCGCAACCCTCCAAAGGAGGCCCCGCCCGAGCGAGGAGGGTATCGGAAACCCATACAATTTACAAGGTTCCGTGCCCCCGCACACCCCTCCAAGGAGGCCCTGCCTGAGCGAGGTAGGTATCGGAAACCCATGCCGAAGTTCCGTACCCTTCCGACCCTTTCAAGGAGGCCCCGTGTGAACAAGGAGGGTACCGAAAACCAATACGATTTATATTGTTTCGTGGTTTTCCCACCCTTCCAGGGAGGCCCCGCCTGAGCGAGGAGGGTGTTGGAAACTTGCATTATTTATCATCCCTAAGTCTTGGTTCTGGGGAAGAAGATGCTCACAGGTCGCGATCATGCCATTCGGGAATTCGGTGATTCGTTCGCCTTACGCCTGCTCCGTTCCCTCGTTCACCGCCCGGGCCCGAGGCGGGATCGCATGTTTCGGCCGTGGCTCTGGGGGGAGCCAGCACGGTCGCGGGTGCGTCTCGTGGTTCGCCCCGCGCTCGCCGGGGCAGCCGGCTTTGCAGGCTGAGGTCACAGCGAATCAGGCAGATTGGCGCGCCTTGCCATCGGATCTCTCGGGAATTGTGCTGTCGCCACGCCCTCCTGCAGATGAAGGATGGCGCTGCCGCGAAGGCCAGTGGTTCCGGAAGGTCCGGGCCATCGACGATCTGACGGCGTCGGGCGTCAACGCTGCGACAGGGCTCTCGGAGTTCGTCGCTCACGAAGCTCTAGCTGATCTAGCGGCTGCTGCGCAACGTGTCGTTGCTGGTGGAGCCAGCGTGACGGACACGCGCATTCACAAAGACGATGTCCTTGAGGTTTATAAATTTTTGCCGCTGCAGAGCGAGCATCTCCCATTTGCGGCCGCTTTGACGGCTGAATCGGTGGAGCAGGGCCAATTCCTGCAGCTGCTGCCCGTTTAGGGCGAAGGCGAGTGTCCACGTGTGGCAGCGCTTTGGCGCAGCTTTGCAATGCATCCTTCTAGGCCTGTTCAGCATTGTTTATCCACGTTTTATTTGGTTTTTTCGGCACCAATGCTGAGCATGCGCGCGAATGGGGCGACATGGCTGTGAGCGTCGCCTCCTTGGCTAGAGTCGTCATTCAGGATTTGCTCGGATGGCGTCTAGATGCAGATAAAGCAGTGACAGCTGCTTGCACTTCTGTGTCTTTTCTGTGCACCTATCCGTAGACGCGGCCGCTGGGTGTTCAAATTTTGTCATCCCGAACAGAGAATGCACTAATTGGCTAGATGAAATCGCGGAAATTCTTGAAAGCCAAGAGCTGACGCCAGCTCATGCGCAGAGGTTGGCAGGCAGGCTCAGCTGGGGAGTCACAGTGGTCTTCGGACAAAGGGGCGCGGGTTTTCCATGCGCCGCTTTTCCGGCACTCGGTGGGGAAGAGCAGACGCATGTCGAAACGACTGTGCAACACACATGTGTGGTGGCAGCGTTACCTCAGTGCGCGGCCTTGCATCACCACCCACCAAACCACCCCAACCCAACCCGAAGGCTCAGATTTACCCTCGATTTCCAGTAGGGGGGGTGTCGGGAAACATCGAAAAAACACGTGTGGAACCCTTACCCCCCCCAACCCGAAATTCGGGTCTTCGGGTTGGGTTGGGGTGGTCTGGTAGGTAGTCAGGTTGGCCCAGGAAATGGGTTTTCTGATCGGTAGCACCAGGTCCACGCGTGGGAGCTGGCGGCGGCGGCGTGCGCGCTCTGGCGCTTCTTCGAAGAAGCTGAGAGCGCGGCTGGACTCGATGTTGACAATTTTTATTGGTTCCACAGTGGCGCTCGGGACACTGCTCCGAGGATGCCCCCGCCAGCGGGATTTCAACGCCACGGTCACAGGTACATGGTTTGCAGCTGCGACCCGCGGCCATTTTTTGAGTGCACTCGGTATGCCGTCGCATTTAAATGTGCCGCCTTGGCCCACTCGAGAGGAACAGAAAACTCCAGAGATAGCGCGCCTTGTCGCTTCAGGTTTCGCCAGGGTCGAGTGGGGCTGGCCGTCAGTGGAGTCTTGGCAGGAGTGAGCACTTGAACAACTTATCGCGGGCGGGAGAAAAAGAAATGTGCACCCCTGGTCTGTGGCTGTCGTGCCTCCTCAGTGGATCGCGCATATGGCGCGCGCTGTTCTTCCGTGGTCGACTTGGCCCAGAATGGCAGCTGAGTTCGTTGACCGCAGGCGCGAGAGAGGGCAACAATGCGATGGCGCTGCTGGCGCAGCTGCTGCAGGTGACGCGCCGGGCCCGGGCGGAGCTCGATTGGCCGCGCCACTTGCCCTGAAGGAATGGTTCGCCTCCGTGCTCCGGCGCGCGCCGCCGCAATGCCACCCGGAAGCTCTGGGCAACGTCTTAGACGCTCTAGCTGACGGCGGCGCCGTGGGCGGCGATGACTTCTTCGACGTGGGCGCGCAGGAACTTCGGGGCTTCTGGCTTTGTCTCAGGGGTTTGTCCAATGCATTCTTGGCTGTTCTGATCGCGCAGAGGCGCCCCGCTGCGGCGGCGGCCGTTGGCTGCCCTCCAGGGAGAGCCGACCGAGACGCTGTGGACGCGCCAGCGGTGCAGGGTGGCATCTCGCAGGTGAGACAGCCGGCGGTAGCAGCAGTGTTGACGGCCCTCGGTTTTCTGGCCGCGGCCCGCTTGCGAGGCGCACTTCTGGGCCCATGGGTTGGCCGGCGCCGTGCAGGCGCTCGGCCGCGTCGCGCCTGAGGAGCTGCAGTTGGGTCGGGCGAGACGACGCGGCAGCGCCCTGGGCAACCCCAGAGAGCGGGCTGCACAGTTGAAGGACAGCACGTCTCAGTTCGACGCCGCGCAAGAGTTGTTAAGACGAGAGCTTGGCGGTTGGCATTAAAAGGGCATGTGAAATGTGCTTCTGCAGTGCGGCTTTGGGGACAGTTTGCCCAGGGCCTCAAACTGGCACTGGCCTGCCGCTGGCCGAACCCGTTTTGGGCGCTTCTGCGTGCGCGGTGCAGAACGGTGCCTCGCTGATGACTCGTTGCACGCAAGTCCGTTCGGCGCTCTGGTTGCTCTGGATATTGCTGGAGCGCCCGGAGCACGCGTCTGCCCTGGTGCGGGGCGCCGCGAAGATCTCGCTGTCCACCAGGGGGCGTTCGGACGCGGGCCGCGGCGCGGGTGACCCGCAGCCTGGCGGTCCATGTGCGGGGGGGCGTTCTTATGGATCCCTTGGTGTTAGACTCATTCGCTGTTGCGCGACATTTCTGCTTGCGCTTCGCTTCAGAAGTGGTGCGGTGCCCTTGGAGCGCGACGGGGCGTGCTCCAAGGTCGTGCTGGCCGTCGACGAGGGAGGGTCTCCCCGAAACGTTCTTACATCTCCGCAAGCGGAAGATGCAGGCGGAAATTGTGGTGGTGTCGAGGTGGTGCATTTGCGCACTCCAGTCGCGGCAGCTATGCGGGGTGTGCGTCCTTCAGCGCCGTGCCGGCCAATGCCTCTTTTTCCTTGGTTTGTCCTGCAGGGCGGCGTTGGCCACGCTGAAAACAGCAGCGCTGGCGCCAGGCCTCGAGCGCGCGGCGGAGGTGGGCGCGCATGTATTCCGAAGGGGCTGGGCGGACACGTGGCTCGTAGAGCTCCCCTGAGAGCGTTAGCGGCGAAGCTAGAAGAGTAATTCCGGCGCGCTGGGGGGCTAGTTTGCAAAAAAAATCTCGACGGAAGTTTTGCATAATTTTGCTCGGTTTAAATTCGATTTCTCGAAACTCAACAGGTCGTCAGAGCTCGAGTATTTTTCCTCACATTCGATCTTACTCCCGCTCGCTATCTGAATCTCAGGTCGATCGGGTACCTATGACTGCCAAAAAGCACTCAGGCGGGATCGGAAGTTTTGTGTCATGTTGGCAGGTGCTGTCGGTTTTCTCAACATAACTCGATCTCTAGTAGAGCTACAGAGCTGGTAGGCACACCTAATCGATCCAGAATCGTCAGGCGCGTAAGTCTCAAGCATCTAGAAGTCTGGACTCTGTCTGCTACCAGAGCTAGGTCCGCGAAGCTATTCGTGCTCTACTAATTTTTGGGAGATGATGATGAGCTTCTTGACTTAACTCGAGCTGCAGATGAGCTACGGAGCTGTTCGGCACGGCAATAGGAAAAATCGTCAGGCGCGCTAGTGTAAAGTATCTGGACGCCTGAACTCGGTCTGCTATCAGAGCTCGGTCCGAAAAAAACTATTCGTACCCTGCTAATTTGTGAGAGATGGTGATGGTTTCTTGACTTAACTCGAGCTGCAGATGAGCTGCAGAGCTGTTCGGCGCAGCAATTGGAAAGAAATCATCAGGCGCGCTAGCTTAAAGTATCTAGACGCCTGAACTCGGTCTGCTATCAGAGCTGGGTCCGAAAAACTATTTGCACCCTGCTATTTTTTTGTAGAGATGGTGATGGTTTTCTTGACTAAGCTTGAGCTGCAAACGATCAACATAACTGTTCGGCACAGCAATGGGAAGAAACTCATCAGGCGGGCTAGTCTAAATTATCTAGACGCCTGAACTCGGTCTGCTATCAGAATTGGGTTCGAAAATATATTCGTACTCTGCTAATTTCTTAGAGATAGTTAACTCGAGCTGGAGATGAGCTACAGAGCTGTTTGTCACATAGGTCGAAAGGAAATGATAAGAGGCGCTAGTCTAAAGTATCTAGACGCCTGAATTCGGTCTGCTACCAAAGCTGGGTCAACAAATATTCGTAGTGCTAAATATTAGAAAGATGATGGTAACTTCCTTGAGGTAACTCGAGCTGCAGAGGAGCTACAGGGCCGTTTGGCATAGAATCGCAAGGAATTCATCAGACGCGCTAGTTTCAAGTATCCAGATGCCCGAACTCGTCACGCTTTCAGAGTTGGAACGAGAAAACTATTCGTACTCTGTTAATTTTTCCAGATATGCTTTCTCCTCACTCCTTCTTCTCCTCCACGTCCTCCTCCATGATACCGCGCCCTCGCGCGCGCAATGCGAGACTGCCGCGCCCGCATTGCACGAGGAAGCTCTACGAGTTCCCGGCGGTAACCAAGGTTGACGGTTTACTGCCGGCTCCCAGTGCTTGGCAGCGGGTGGCGTGCCGGCCTTCTTCCACAGTGCAGAATGGGTTGCCGATTTTTCGGATTCGTTTGCGTCCGACGGCGCGCCTTGAGCACTGTAAGTATTGGTGCGGTTGCGTGGCACGTGCGCCCGTGCATGTTTGTGTGCTTGCCCAGGCAACGCAAGCTTACTGTATGCGCGCGTGGTCCACGCAATCAGTGGTGATCTCGGGCGCCTGCTTCGCGTTGGTGGCCTCTGGGATCGTCGTCCTCGTCGTCGTCGTCGCCGTCGTCGTCTTCGTCGTCGTCGTCATCGTCGTGGTCGGCGGGGTGTCGTTTCGCCGCCGCTGGACAGTTGATGCCACCTCTGTGCTCTCGTCGTCAGCAGAGGGGTTGGGGTCCGGGTCGCCGAGAGCTCCAGCATTGGGTTTTGCGAGGTCCTCGGGGGTTTCTTGGGCCATCTGGCCGCGCGCTGTGCTTTGCCCGAAGGGCCGTGCGAGAGCATTGGACCACCCCGCGGAGAGCGGCCAGGCAAGAATTTTCATCATCCCTAAGTCTTGGACTTGGGGAAGAAGATTCTCACAGGCCGCGGCCGCCCCATTTGGGGATTCGGTGATTCGTTCGCCTTACGGCTGCTCCGCTCCCTCGCTCACCGCCCGGGCCCGAGGTGGGATCGCATGTTTCGGCCGTGGCTCCGGGGGGAGCCACCGCGGTCGCGGGCGCGCCTCGTGGTTCGCCCCGCGCTCGCCGGTGCAGCCAGCTCTCCCACCCGCCCTCCCTGGGGTGGTCAATGCCGGCCGGGGTCTTGAGAGGTCCTCGGGGGTCTCTCGGGCTTGCCCGTCCGGCCGCGCGCTGTGCTTTGCTTGCCCAGAAGTCCGTGCGAACGCGTTGGGCCACCCCGCGGAGGGCGGCCAGGCAACAGTCTTCTCAAGGTTTCGTGCCCTTCGCACCCCTCCAGAGGGGGCCCCGCCCGAGCGAGGAGGGCACGGCGTCGGTAACCCGCGCGATTTGCAAGGTGTCGCGGCCTTCCCACCCCTCCATGGAGGCCCCGCCTGAGCGAGGAGGGAACCTTTAGCCATGCTGCTGACAAGGTTTCGTGCCCTTCCCACCCCTCCAGGGAGGCCCCGCCTGAACGAGGAGGGCTTCATATACCACTGCTATCTGCAAGGTTTCGTGCCCCTTTCCACCCTTCCAGGGATGCTTCGCCTGAGCGAACAGTGTTCCGAAAAGAAGGGAATGCGTGCTGAACAAGTGTCCTCTCCTTCCATGCTGCTTCCTTTCCTCGCCTACGTCAGCCCTTCCATGAGTGTATCTGAACGTCATGGGCTTTCCTTTTTTTTACTACTGTTGTGTTCCGTTGATCCCGCTGACCCCGTAACATCCTTTCGTGGGAAGCTGAGGTGCGTACTTTTCATTGCGGGAAGTGCCCTGTTGGAAGACAACGGTTTGATAATCTTCGGCCGCATGAAAACACCATTTCTGGGATTTCAGGGCCGCAGACAGACATTAATTGTGCTTCACGAGCCTAAATATTGCCAGAAGGCCGCTCGTGGGGCTTCAACACCGCGAGTCAACGTGCCTGTTGCGTCCTGACAATCCTAAATCGTGCCAGCATTTTCTTGGGATTCCAACCGTACGAGTCCTCGATTTTGTTGGAAACATTAGAAAGACCCGCCTTTCCATCCTTCTAATTTCGAGAACTTTTGGGACGAATGTGGGGGGCGCACACCCGTAGGGTGCTGCGCGGGCACAAATCGCAGGTCGGCCGACGGGCCCTGCGGCGCCGCGGCGCGTGCGACGCGCGCCGCATGCAGCCCGACCGCAGCGCGCACCGCCCGCAGTCGCATCTTTGCGCTTCTGTGTTGTTTCGCGCGGTCCTGCCGCGGTCGCTCGCGCAGGCGCGCCGCGGGGATCGCGCATTGGGCGGATCGCGGCGCGCCTTGGCGATGCTCGCTTCGCAGGTTGTCGATTATATTGATTTGGGCACCGCGCTCGTGCGGCGCTCGCGCGGCGCGGGCCCGTCGGCCGTTCGGTCGTCCGTCGTCCGTCTGTCTGGTGGGTTCTTGCCGTCGCCGCCGCGCCTCCCCCCCTGGGGTCGCTGCCGCTGCCGCGGTGTCGTCGTCGTCGTGGTCTTCGTCCGTGTTTCGCCCCTGCGGTCGTCGGGCGTGGCCGCCGCCGCCGCCGCGTCGCTGCCGCCGCCGCCGCCGTCGCTGCGCCGTCGCCGTCCGCCGTCGCCGCGGCCCGCCGTCGCTGCTGCGTCGCCGCCGCTGGCGCCGCCGCTGCCGCCGCTTCTTCGTCGTCGTGTCGCGTCGCTTGTTCCTGGCTTCGTGCCGTCTCCTGCGTGGCCCGGCGTCGGTGGTCGCGCGCCTGTGTGTGTTTTTGCTTTGCTTCCCGTTCGCGGGAGTCCACGGTGCTACTGACGCACCCGCGCTCGGGCGACCCGACCGAGGGCGATCCGACAGCGCGATCATAGCGCTTGTGAACAGGCGACCCGCTCGAGGGCGTCCTGTCGTTGGGCTACCCGACCTAGGGAGTCCCAACGGTGCTACAGACGCACCTGCACTCGGGCGACCCGGTCGAGGGCGACCCAGAAGCGCGACCGTTGCGCTCGGTTGCAGGCGACCCGCCCAAGGGCGTCCTGTTGTTAGGCTACCCGACCGAGGGAGTCCCAACGGTGCTACAGACGCACCTTAACTCGGGCGACCCGATCGAGGGCGACGCGACAGCGCGACCATAGCGCTTGAGCACAGGCGACCCGCCCGAGGGCGTCCTGTTGTTGGGCTACCCGACCTAGGGAGTCCCAACGGTGCTACAGACGCACCTGCACTCGGGCGACCCGGTCGAGGGCGACCCGACAGCGCGACCATAGCGCTTATGTTCAGGCGACCCGCACGAGGGCGTCCTGTTGCTGGACTACCCGAACGAGGGAGACCCAACGGTGCCACCACCGCACCCGCCCAACGGTCCGTAGCGCCGGCTTTGCCGTCGCAAGTGCGCCCGCCCTAGCGCGGGCGACGCATGTTCGCCGCCCCAAAGTCGGGCAAGTGTGGTGTCACGTGTTCGTGCTTTGTCCCGTGGCGCGCGCGTTCTCGTTGGTCCTGCGTGCTCGCCCGGCTGGGCGATTTCGGTCCGTAGCTGTTTCGCTCGAGCGAGTGAATTGCTTACCTTCCCGTCGTGCGCCCTCGTGGTTGGCCCCGCTACCGCCTGCCATGTTCGCGCCTCTCCTCGATCTTCTCGAGTCTGGGGTGGACAGGCGCACGAGGCGCGACCGCGCGTGGCTGAAGCCAGTGGTCGAGGTGCTGGCGACCAACGGCATCGAGAGTCCGGGGGACCTGTCAAACTCAACGTCAGGGCCGCGACCTTCCAGCTCAACGGGCTGGTCGAGGGCAAGGTCGCTTTCCTCGAGCGCGCCGTCGCAAAGGCAACCCAGTCCGCCGAGCAGCAGGCAGCTGCCGAGGCCGCGGCGCCAAGCGGTTCACAGGAGCCGGTGAGCGCCCTCCTGCAGGCGCTCCAGGGCGGCCGCAAGCCAGCGGTCCACGTGGACATCGCCGCAGGCCTGGGCGGCGTGACCTTGGCGGGCTTGCCAGCGTCGTGCTGGCCGTCTCCGCAACTGACCGACTGGGTGCAGGGCCAGGTCAAGGCCGCGGAGAGCAAGGGCACCACGAAGCCCTTCCTCTACATGCCGATCAAGAAATTCCCCCCGTGCTACGCGGCGGACAAGAGGCAGCCCGACGATCCCGAGGGGGAGTGCGGCGTCGAGCGGCCCTTCGCGCAGGAGATCGCTCGCGGCATCTGCCAGGCGAGGGGCCCCGACAAGAAGCAGGGGGACCTGCCGAGCATCCTGCAGTGGTGCGTCGCGTTTGACAGATGGGCAATCGTCGCGGCGCTCGCCGGTCAGATGCCGCTCACGGCGTCCATGGCCCACAAGGAGGTCGCGATGCAGCTCGCCCTGTCGGCGCGGGCCAGTGGGGGCACGACCGCGATCGCCGTCCTCTACGACGAGATCGCCCAGCGCGAATGGGCAGACCTTTCAGCGGGCCTGGGCGCCTTCGACGTCGCCGCGGCCGCGCAGTCGCAGAACGCGGCCGCCATGCTCCGGGCGGGGCGCGAGTGCGACGCCCGCGGGTTCCAAGTGGTGCGCGACCGAGCTCCAGCGCAGTCGAAGGGCAAGGCAAAGGGCGCCGGCAGGGGCCACAAAGGCAGCAGCGACCACAGCGCCAAGGGCGGCAAGGCCAAGGGCTACGGCAAAGAGCACAAGGGCAAGCCCGCGAACGACTCTCACCGCTGGCAGGGGCGCTACTCGTCCGGGAGTGCCGCCAGCGGGGCGCAGGCGCCGGTGAGGCCAAGCAAGCGCCAGAAGAGAGAGTGAGGGGCCGCAGCCGCCCCGCCCGACGCGGGGGCAGCGCTCCCGCGCACTCTGCGCAGTCAGCCGCGGAGCCAGTGAGGGTCCAGTCAGGTGCAGTTCTCCCCCAACACATCCTGCGCTGATCTGAGTTGCTTCCAGTCGGCATTCGACGCTGCCAGCGCGCAAGCTCTGCGCGGCGAAGTAGCGCCCGATGAGGTCGAGGCGCTGCGTTTCACGCGTGAGGCGCTCGGCCGCCGCGACGCGCAGCCGAAGCGCACGGACGTGCAGTGCGAGTGCATGGAAGCGTTGCGGTGGAGCGCCGCGCGTAGCCTAAGCCAGTGCATCAAATAACGCGAGGAGCGCGTTCGGCGCATCGAAGCCCGGGCGGCGCACTTCGAGGCGTCCGGGGAGGCCGAGGCCGCGAGATAGGCTGCGCCGCCGGAATTCAGGCCGCTTATCGCAGGCGTC
Source organism: Prorocentrum cordatum (assembly GCA_963575745.1). NCBI lineage: Eukaryota > Dinophyceae > Prorocentrales > Prorocentraceae > Prorocentrum > Prorocentrum cordatum. The sequence continues at coordinate 33,328 of CAUYUJ010002259.1, forward strand.
AACATTCCACTTTTAAAGGAATTGGCGCGTGAGTCTGAGTGGCACGACGCAGAGTGCATCGACTTCTTCTCGCGAGGCGCCCCTCTGTTGGGTAACCTAGAATACAGCGGCAACGGTCGCGCGCTCGGCCCGGAAGAGCGCGCGGGCGACACTGGCGCTGAGGTAGCCCGTTTGCGTGCCAGCGCGCTCGCGTGCAACGACTTGATACTTGCATCAATTCGCGAGGACCCCCTCGCCAGCGAGCTGCTCCGTAAGACGCGGGAGGAGGCGGACTTGGGTAGGATGTCTCCGCCGCGGGCTTTTAGGCCCGACATCTCCGCGGCCGAGCTCGCCGCCGCTTGGGGCGAAACAAGTCGTCTGGTGCCCAGGTTTGGGGCCTTGCAACCGAAGCCCGACGGGTCGCTGAAAGCGCGCCCGGTGGATGACTTCACACGCTCCAGGGTGAACGGCGCGTGCGCTCCCGCCGAGAAATTAAGCGTGGGGGGCGCGGACCAGCTGGTAGCGGTCGCGCGCGCCTTCTTCGAGTTGCACGGCGCACTTGCCGAGCTGTGGAAAGCGGACATAGATTCCGCTTGCCGCCGCATCCCGTTGGCCCCCGCCGATAGGTGGGCCGCTGTCAGTGTTTTCATGGAGGGCGGCCGCCTGTGGTGCTCGCAGCACCTGGTCTGCCCGTTCGGCGCGCTAGCATCTTGCCGCGACTGGGGCCGCGTGGCCGCCATGCTCTCGCACTTCGCAAGGCGGCTCGCCAAGCTGCCAGTTTCGCGATGCGTAGACGATTTTTTTGCGCCGGATGGCCCCGGCGCGGCCGACAACGCCATGCGGTGCTTCGCTCGCATCGTCAGAGCCGCGCTCGGCAGCGACGCAGTAGCCGACGCGAAGCTGGCGCACGGGGCCCAGCTGGTCGTGTTGGGGCTGCTCTTCTCTTTCTGTGCGCATTGCGTGCACTGCGAGCCAGCGTGCGACGAGCGGCTCAAGTGGTCGTCCGCCATCCGGCATGCCTTAGAGTGCGGCACGTTGCACCAGGGCGCTGCGAAGAAACTCGCGGGCGCTCTCGCATGGGCCGCGCAGCACTTGTTTAAGCGCTTGGGCAGAGCAATGCTCCGCCCACTCTTCGCGCACCAGCACGTGCGCTCCAATCGTATCGGGCGGCCTCTCGAGCTCGCGCTGCACTGGTGGGCCCAAGTGCTCGAGCTCAGGCTGCGCGAAGTGGCCAGCTGGAAGCAAGGGGGCATGCCCGCGGCACACATGTTCTGCGACGCGCGGAGCACGCCCCCTCGCGCCGCCGCCGTGCTTTTTATAGACGGCGAAATCCTGTTTGCCGAGTGCGCACCCGACGCAGCTCTGATGCGGAATTTCAAGCGCAGACGCGACGGCCAGATTATGGGCCTCGAGGTCTTGGCGGTCGCATCAGGCTTGTCGTCTTTTGAAGAGCGACTGGCAGGTCGGGCGCTGGAAGTGTTCTCGGACAATTCGGGGGCCGAGAGGTCAGTGGCGCGCGCGAGCGCCCGGGACTGGGATCACGCAGCCCTCGTCCGCGGCATTTGGTCTCTCGCGGCGCGCATGTCCCTGTCGATGTGGGTGCGCCGCGTCCCGTCCAAAAGCAACATCTCGGACGGGCCGTCCCGCGAGGTCTACAGTCTCTTGCACCTGCTCGGCGCGCGCCAGGTGCCAGCGGTGCTCGATGCGCGGTTTCACGCAGCCGAGGCCTGGGAGGCGCTGTGGCTCTGAGCAAAAAGAGGGAGGGCTCTCATCGTCTGTCGCTTCCCTGCATCATCGGTTGCGTCCGCGTGCAGGTTGGACGCCGCGCTGGGAGCGCCCGGCGTCTTCCGCTCCGCGTCCGCGCGCGCCGCACTGGGAGTGCGGTCCCTTCTTCCCCCCCTCCCTCCTCTCGCGCCGGCCCCCCCTTCCCCCCCCTGTGCCTCCGCCCTTCGCCCCCCTTCCCCCTCCCCCCTCCTCCTCCCCCCCGCGCCCCCCCCGGTCGCGCGCCGCCACTGCAGCCAGCGCCGGTCGCGCGGCGAGGGGGGGGCGTTCCTGCTCGGCCGCGCGTCGCGTTTCCGATCGTTTGTCGTCTGGTGGCGTGGATGTGACGCGCTTGGCGCTTGGACTGCGCAGGGCGGGCGTGCCTGGCGTTCCGGCCATCGCGCGCGCCGCCAGGCTCAGTCGCTCGTTTTTCGCGCGCAGGCAATGATGTGGAAGTTGATCTGATTGCAAATGTACTGGTCGCGAACGGTTTCGAACACGTCGCTGACGCACGCGGCGCAAAGTGGAAACGCGTAGCAGGTTTTGAGCGTTTCTCCGCAGACGCCCAAGCGCGCTTGCGTGAGATCGCGGCGGGAGTTCCGCGGCCGCCGAGCGGGCCGCCTCCAGCGCCGTCCCGTGTGCTGAAACAACCGGCGCTCGCGCGCGGCGGCCCGGGCGCGCTCGCGCCGGGTGCCGCGTGCGACAGCGCGGCGAAGCGAGAGCTGGCGCGCGCTTACAGGGCCGTGCGCAGCGTGAAATTGTCACCCGTGCCCACGGGCGGCCCTCGCAAGTCCGTCGCGAGCGGCGCTCGCGGGCCGCCGTCGCCAGTGGCCATGCAGGACAGCCCGGCCCGCGCGCGAGCTTTGGCAATCGTCGGCTCGGCGCCGCGTTCCTTCGGGTCCTGGGGGGCTGCGGTCCGGGCGTGGGTGGCTTTCGCGCAGCGTCGCCTCAACAGAGACGGCTGCAGCGCACTGCCGCCGTCGGCCGACGAGGTGTGCTTGTTCGCGCTCGAATTTCGCAACCCGCGCACCTTCGGCAATTACGTGGCACAGCTTAAGAAGGCATGCCAGTTGTTGGGCCGGGACGCGTCGGCCTTTTCGCATCCTTCGGTTAGGGGCGCCCGCAAGGCCATCGGGAAGCGGCGCCCCGTGAGGCGGCCGCTGAAGTGTTTCGTCCTGCTCTCGCACTTATCGGCTATGCTCGACTTTGTAAGTGCCGACAGCGGGACGTGCGCGCTCTTCTCGGTGTCCTGGGGGTTCGCTCTGCGCGTGCCCTCCGAGGCCCTCTTGTTTGAGCGAGGCGACCCATCGGCATTTAAGGACTTCGCCTTCACTGGCGAAGACCTGCGAAGGCCAGTCGCAAGAGTCGTCATCTTCTTGCCGGGCGATTCTGCAACGTTGCATTTCTCGCGGCGTAAGCACCGCGACGGCCCGACGGTCGCGGTGCGGAATTGCTGGTGCAAACATTCGCGTGCGACTTGCATTGTGCACGCGGTGCGTAGTTTTTTCGAGGGCATTTGCGTCGGCTCGACCGCGTTCCCGCATTTGCGGCGAGTCGACGGCAGCGGCGTCGTCTCAATCGCCGTGCCCGTGCAGCGCGCGATCAAGGCGGCGGCGCGGCACGCCGGCGCACCAAGCGCGGCTTCTTTTACGAGCAAAGCGTTCCGCCGCGGGCACGCGGAGACTAGGCGGAGGTGCAACGGCCGCCTTTGTGAGATCCTCCGCGGTGCCGATTGGAGTTCCCGCGCTTTCAAAGAATACCTTGATATGCACCAGCACGAGGGCGATGCGACCGCCGAAGCAGCGGCCGCAGCCTCGTGCCCAAGCGCCGGCGCGGCGAGCAGACCAGGTTCTGCATCGGCGCCTGCGGGGTAAGTCGGCCAGGCTCACGATCGGCGCGCACTGCGACCTGCACCCGGGGTTCCATTGGGTCGCAGCAGGCCTGGCGCGCCCCGACCAGGCGAGCCTGGGCGCTTGCGGCGTTGGGTTCAACGCCCAGGCTGGCCTGGTCGGGGACTGTGCGCGCCACCGAAAGCACCCCCCACGCGGGGCGCTCGCGGGGCGGCAGCCCTGGCTCGGTCGCCGCACCCGTCGTTGGGGCGTTGGCGCCCGAGGTCGGGCACACAAGGGAGGTGCGCCGAGATTTGTGGGGGGCGCGCGCCCGTAGGGTGCTGCGCGGGCACAAATCGCAGGTCGGCCGACGGGCCTTGCGGCGCCGCGGCGCTTGCGACGCGCGCCGCATGCAGCCCGGCCGCAGCGCGCACCGCCCGCAGTCGCATCTTTGCGCTTCTGTGTTGTTTCGCGCGGGCCTGCCGCGGTCGCTCGCGCAGGCGCGCCGCGGGGGTCGCGCACTGGGCGGATCGCGGCGCGCCTTGGCGATGCTCGCTTCGCAGGTTGTCGATTATATTGATTTGGGCACCGCGCTCGTGCGGCGCTCGCGCGGCGCGGGCCCGTCGGCCGTTCTGCCCCACCCGCCCGCTCCTGGGTGCGGGGCTGCCTCGGTCGTTGGCGGCCCCTTGTCCGCCTCTCCCGCCCGCCATTGGGGTTCAACGCCCAGGCTGGCCTGGTCGGGGACTGTGCGCGTCACCGAAAGCACCCCCCACGCGGGGCGCTCGCGGGACGGCAGCCCTGGCTCGGTCGCCGCACCCATCGTTGGGGCGTTGGCGCCCGAGGTCGGGCACGCAAGGAAGGTGCGCCGAGATTTGTGCGCGGCGATGAGGCGAGAACAGCATTTTGGAAACGATCTGGCCCCCATTCTTGTCAGTTACAAGACGAATGTGCGCCGCGCTGGGTCGAGAGCCACATTTTGAAAACGATCCGCCTTCCATTTGTGAGAAGGTTGCAATCTTTCAGACGGGTATGCGCTGCACTGAGGCGGGAAGCACACTTTCAAAAGGAACTGGCCTCAATCCTGGAAGCCCTTGCGCACTTCTACCACGAATGTGCGCGGCGCTGAGGCTAGAGCCACATTTCGAAAACGACCCGCCCTCCATCCTTAAAGCTGCTGCAAACATGTAAGACGAAGGTGCGCGGCATCGAGGCGAGAGCCACATGCTGAACACGACCCGCCTCGCATCCGTAAGTGTTGCAGAATTTTAGCTTCATGACCACACATGTTGAGGACGGCTGAGACGAAACTCCCGGCCCGCCCTGCCGACACGTATGGGGGTGCGACAGGGAGGAGTTATTCATACGGCAAAAGGATGGAGGAGGAGGAGGAGGAGGAGGAGGAAGAGGAGGAGGAGGAGGAGGAGGAGGAGGAAGAGGACGAAGAAGAGAAGGAACATATGCAATTTCAGACCCGCTCCAGTTCAGTGCACTGCCTGAGCTGGTGCGGTCTTTAGCCTCGTTCTCCTCCTTGTCCTCGTTCCTCCTTCCTTCTCTTCCTTCTCTTTCTCCTCCTTTTCATTATTTCCCCTCCTCCCTTCCTTTGAAGGCGTGCTGGAGGTTTCTGAGAGACCCTGGTGACCTCTTGAGGGCTTTTTGGTGGTGCGTCGGGGCCATATGGCTCTACCTAGCCCTCCAGACTAGTTTCGGTTGAACCATCTTGGGCCGATTTTTGGGGCGTCTGGGGGTCCTGATGGGGTGGTCTGAGGCCCTCTCGAAGCTACCTGGGCCTTTTTGGAAGCCTTAGAACCCAGCTGAAGCTTGCGCGAAGCTATCTGAAGCCGAAACGCCCCAAAAGCAAAACACATGCTTCATTTGTTGTAATGGCTGCCGTCACTGCCGTCGACGCCTCACGAAACCGTCAGTGGGACAAGGTACCTGACAGGGTCAGGTGTATCGACGCCACAACGCAGTTCACCAGAGGACTGCATGGGAAGGCTTTCAGGACGACCGAGTCAGGCCTCGAAAGGCCCAGAACATGGAGGTACCTATGCAACGTGTTCGCCGTCAGAAGTGCACCGACACGCTCGGCGGCCGCTCTGGAACGCGACGCCAGGAGGCTCCAAAGGCATCCGTGTCATGAATGTCAAACGTGGAATGGAACCGACCTGAGGCTTCCTTAAGGTTATCCAGCGAACTTCTAGACGCGGAACAATGCAGTTCAATAGCAATAATAAAGGATCATGGACGCTATGAATGAAATAGTGTGATGCGGAATACGGGGTACAAAATATAGCCATACACTGACGAGGAGTGGGGTAAGGCACAGCGCGAGGCGCACGAGGAGGCGTGCGAAAGTAGAAGCACTAGATTATTCGAGGGCAGCGCGCTTAAGAGACAGCATGATTGGGATCAACCGTAATGCCTTTACGGGGTGGGTTTGGGGTGGGTGGAAGGGCGGGAACTGCTCGACTGGAGAGCCGGCGCCGCTGAGTGAGAGCTCTGTCTTGTTATGGGTGCACGACAATGAAGAGCTCGACTGCTCGAGCGGCCGCGCGTTTGAAGGGTCAGACGTTCAGGGGTGGGCAGTGCTGTGCCCTCGAAAAGAATTGAATTGAAAAGAAAAGAAACTTGAGGCTTGGCGATGACCTGGGCTTCGGGAGTGCAAGAGCGGTGATAATCTTTTTATGCCAGGTGATATCGCTAGGTCGCCCGCGGGGGCGCGAAGATGATCGGGCTTCGCGCGTCGCGGCCGGTGCCGCCGAGCTGGCCTTCTCCAGGGGGCGCCGCGAGGGCGCGAAGATAACCGCGCGTCGCGCACGGCGGGGCGCGATGCGCGAAGCTCGGTGGCCTAGATCAACGGCCAGAAGACAACAGGCGTGGAACTGCGATCATCAACGGCAAGAGGGATGGTCCGAGTACAGACGTGTAGCGTAACAAGCAGATGACCCCGCACGGCGTCGGGCTTGACGGATTGTTTGCTTCTGGGGGCCTCTCTGGGCGCATCTCTGGGTCTGCCTGGGGCATTCCAGGGCTTCTTTGGGACAGCTTGGAACCTCTGAGGGATCGTTGGGCCGCCTTAGCCTGGTCTTGGAACATTATGCAGCCGTCTTGGTTCGGTTTTTGGTCCTCTTGGAGTTGTCAAAGGAGCTCGGAAGAGGGGGTGGTTTTCACCAGGCGCAGGCGAGGTGGGCGGGGGCCGGCTCTTAGCAACTGAACGCTTACCAGACAAAGCCATAATCAATCCAGTAGTCCGCGACGATGCAAGCGCGGTGGCGGATCTTGCTACGGTCCCGCAGAATCATTGACATGGCCGAGAAGATCTGGCCCTTGCTGAACGACGCGGACACGACCGTGGATGAGAAGTACGACCTCATCAGGGACACGATCCAAGGATTCCTCTCGCTTCGCGGGGTGCACGTCCGGAGCACGTACAGTCACGTCGTCGCGGGGCCTCTTGGGAGCCTCCTGGGGGCCTCCTGGAGGCCTCTTCGGAGTTTCTTTGGGCCTCTTGGGGATTTCTTTGGGGCCTCTCCCCCCCCTCCTTCTCATACTCCTTCCCCATCTTCCCTTCCGGCGCCGGCTCTAATCATGGGCGCCGCCGTGACCATCTTCCACCTGGCTGGGCACCGCAGTTCGCCCAGTGGGGGGAAACAACAGTACACTCCAGTCGTTGTGTGGTCTTGTGGGGGCTTTTTTGAGGCCTCTTGGAGGCTTCTTGGGGACTTCTTGGAGGCCTCTTGGGTTTTTTTTGAGCCCCTTGGGGGCCTCGTGGGGGCCTCTCGGGGCCTCTTGGGGGCGTTTTGGGCCGTCTTGGGGCGCTTTTGCGCCGTTCCGCCCCTTCGGAGGCCGTCTTGGGGGCCTCTCGCGGCCCCCTTGGGGTTCTCTTGGAGTCCTCTTGGGCCGTCTCAGAGGCTTTTTGGACCGCCTTGGGGGCCTCTTTGGGCCGTCTTGGGGCCCTCCTGGGCCGTTTGGGGGCCCTCTTGGGGACTTCTTAGGCCTTTTTGGGCCGATTTTGGCGGCTGCCTGGGCGGCGGGCTTCTGAGAGTCGAGAAATGCGAAAACGCTGAAATCATCAAAGAACGATCGGACAATTGAAGGTTTTGGCCTCTGGAGGCACTTTTGGGGGTCGTCTTGGGGCCCTCTTGGGACGTCTTAGGAGTTTCTTGGGCCCTTTGGGGGCCATCGTGGGCCGTCTTGGAGCCGTCTTGGCCCGTCTTGAAGCCATATGGAGCCGGCTCGAGGCCCTATTGGGCCTCCCAGAAGGCCCAAGTTTCGAATAATCGATTTTACATAGTTTTTGGTACGTTTTTGAGCCCCAAATGGGGGTCTCCATCTTGGGTCCACGTATGTGGCGTAGCCCCTGGGGCGGGTTAGGGGGGGAGACATAATAATGTAACGCGATACAGTATGTGGCAATTCTGCAACAATTGGATACATGGGGTACGTTGCATTACCGCCTCCGCAGAAAACGCTTCCGCTCAGCACGTCACTTCTGGACGTGGATTCTACAGGCTTGCGCTACATCCGCCGACCCCTGGGTATTTCGAAGGGGGGCGTTTCGGGCGCCCAATCACTGTTGGCAGGGAGCAGTTCTCACAAGGAAACGTGACCGGGAGGGGGAAGCGGGCAGGTAGAAAATTACGCTACCGAGGATACCCACATACTTTATTTAAATCTTATGTGTTTGCTTATGTATATAATGTATATGCACAATCCTGCAAAGCTTTGAGAGAGACCACCACCTGCCCACCCCCTTTGGTGTCGAGAAAGTGCCACGCCTGCTAGGCTTTGCGCCAGTGTCGTGGATGGCGGCCGAGCTGAGAGACCACCCCCTGCGCACCCCCTTTGGTGTCGCGAAAGTGCCACGCCCGATAGGTTTTGCGACAGTGTCGTGGATAGCGGCCGAGCTGAGAGACCACCCCCTGCGCACCCCGTGTGGTGTCGAGAAAGTGCCACGCCTGCTAGCCTTTGCGACAGTGTCGTGGATAGCGACCGAGCTGAAGACCACCCCCTGCGCACCCCCTTGGGTGTCGAGAAAGTGCCACGCCTGCTAGGCTTTGCGCCAGTGTCGTGGATAGCGGCCGAGCTGAGAGACCACCCCCTGCGCACCCCCTGTGGTGTCGAGAAAGTGCCACGCCTACTAGGCTTTGCGACAGTGTCGTGGATAGCGACCGAGCTGAGAGACCACCCCCTGCGCACCCCCTGTGGTGTCGAGAAAGTGCCACGCTTGCTAGGCTTTGCGCCAGTGTCGTGGATAGCGGCCGAGCTGAGAGACCACCCCCTCCGCACCCCCTGCGGTGTCGAGACAGTGCCACGCCTGCTAGGCTTTGCGCCAGTGTCGTGGATAGCGGCCGAGCTGAGAGACCACCCCCTGCGCACCCCCTGTGGTGTCGAGAAAGTGCCACGCCTGCTAGGCTTTGCGCCAGTGTCGTGGATAGCGGCCGAGCTGAGAGACCACCCCCTGCGCACCCCCTTTGGTGTCGAGAAAGTGCCACGCCTGCTAGGCTTTGCGCCAGTGTCGTGGATAGCGGCCGAGCTGAGAGACCACCCCCTGCTCACCCCCTGTGGTGTCGAGAAAGTGCCACGCCTGCTAGGCTTTGCGCCAGTGTCGTGGATAGGGACCGAGCTGAGAGACCACCCCCTGCGCACCCCCTGTGGTGTCGAGAAAGTGCCACGCCTGCTAGGCTTTGCGCCAGTGTCGTGGATAGCGGCCGAGCTGAGAGACCACCCCCTGCGCACCCCCTGTGGTGTCGAGAAAGTGCCACGCCTGCTAGGCTTTGCGCCAGTGTCGTGGATAGCGGCCGAGCTGAGAGACCACCCCCTGCGCACCCCCTGTGGTGTCGCGAAAGTGCCACGCCTGCTAGGCTTTGCGACAGTGTCGTGGATAGCGGCCGAGCTGAGAGACCACCCCCTGCGCACCCCCTGTGGTGTCGAGAAAGTGCCACGCCTGCTAGGCTTTGCGCCAGTGTCGTGGATAGCGGCCGAGCTGAGAGACCACCCCCTGCGCACCCCCTGTGGTGTCGAGAAAGTGCCACGCCTGCTAGGCTTTGCGCCAGTGTCGTGGATAGCGGCCGAGCTGAGAGACCACCCCCTGCGCACCCCGTGTGGTGTCGAGAAAGTGCCACGCCTGCTAGCCTTTGCGCCAGTGTCGTGGATAGCGGCCGAGCTGAGAGACCACCCCCTGCGCACCCCCTGTGGTGTCGAGAAAGTGCCACGCCTGCTAGCCGTTGCGCCAGTGTCGTGGATAGCGGCCGAGCTGAGAGACCACCCCCTGCGCACCCCCTGTGGTGTCGAGAAAGTGCCACGCCTGCTAGCCTTTGCGCCAGTGTCGTGGATAGCGGCCGAGCTGAGAGACCACCCCCTGCGCACCCCCTGTGGTGTCGAGAAAGTGCCACGCCTGCTAGGCTTTGCGCCAGTGTCGTGGATAGCGGCCGAGCTGAGAGACCACCCCCTGCGCACCCCCTGTGGTGTCGAGAAAGTGCCACGCCTGCTAGGCTTTGCGCCAGTGTCGTGGATAGCGGCCGAGCTGAGAGACCACCCCCTGCGCACCCCCTGTGGTGTCGAGAAAGTGCCACGCCTGCTAGCCTTTGCGCCAGTGTCGTGGATAGCGCCGAGCTGAGAGACCACACCCTGCGCACCCCCTGTGGTGTCGAGAAAGTGCCACGCCTGCTAGGCTTTGCGCCAGTGTCGTGGATAGCGGCCGAGCTGAGAGACCACCCCCTGCGCACCCCCTGTGGTGTCGAGAAAGTGCCACGCCTGCTAGGCTTTGCGCCAGTGTCGTGGATAGCGGCCGAGCTGAGAGACCACCCCCTGCGCACCCCCTGTGGTGTCGAGAAAGTGCCACGCCTGCTAGCTTTGCGCCAGTGTCGTGGATAGCGGCCGAGCTGAGAGACCACCCCCTGCGCACCCCCTGTGGTGTCGAGAAAGTGCCACGCCTGCTAGCTTTGCGCCAGTGTCGTGGATAGCGGCCGAGCTGAGAGACCACCCCCTGCGCACCCCCTGTGGTGTCGAGAAAGTGCCACGCCTGCTAGGCTTTGCGCCAGTGTCGTGGATAGCGGCCGCTGAGAGACCACCCCCTGCGCACCCCCTGTGGTGTCGAGAAAGTGCCACGCCTGCTAGGCTTTGCGCCAGTGTCGTGGATAGCGGCCGAGCTGAGAGACCACCCCCTGCGCACCCCCTGTGGTGTCGAGAAAGTGCCACGCCTGCTAGGCTTTGCGCCAGTGTCGTGGATAGCGGCCGAGCTGAGAGACCACCCCCTGCCCACCCCCTTTGGTGTCGAGAGAGTGCCACGCCTGCTAGGCTTTGCGCCAGTGTCGTGGATAGCGGCCGAGCTGAGAGACCAACCCTGCGCACCCCCTGTGGTGTCGAGAAAGTGCCACGAGCTGTGCTGTGCTGTGCTGGGCTGAGCCGTGCTGGGCTGTGCTGAGCTGTGCTGAGCTGAGCCGAGCTGTGCTGTGCTGAGCTGAGCTGTGCTGTGCTGTGCTGAGGTGAGTTGAGCTGAGCTGAGCAGTGCTGTGACGAGGGGGGGAAGAGTGAAGTGTGTGTGTGTGTGTGTGAGTGAGGGGAGGAAGAAAGAGAGAGGAGGGGAGGTGTGAGGAGACGCGGGTGCGGCGCGGCAGGGAAGAAACCCATAACCCCACGAAGCATGTGGGGAACTACAGAGTAACGGCCCTGAGAGAGGGTCACAAGAGGGCCACCAGAGAACCCACGACCGCCCGAATGTGTTCGGACATGACCTTCGATGGCCTCAAGATCCGCGGACAGTCTCAAGACGGTCCAAGATGCTCTGTGGGGATCGTGTTGGGCTCGTACTGCATCCTTGAACGCCTAATGTTCTACCGCGGGGGCACTTGAGGATTTGCCGATTCTCAGAAGCCTGGGCACCTTCAACGTTCGGCGTACTTCAGCGCGGAGGTGGAGGAGGAGGAGGAGGAGGAGGAAGATGAGGACGAGGAGGAGGAGGATTAGGATGAAGAAGAGGATGATGATGACGAGGAGGAGAAGGAGGAGGATGAGGAGGGGGAGGAGGAGGAAAAGGAGGAGGAGGAGGCGGAGGAAGAGGAGGAGAAGGATGAGGATGAGGATGAGGATGAGGAGGAGGAGGAGGACGGGGAGGAGGAGGAGGAGGAGGAGAGGAGGAGGGAGGAGGAGAGAGGAGGAGGGAGGCTGAGGAGGGGGGTGGGGAAGACGGACCAAGGGATGATGATGATGAGGAGGAGGAGGAGGAGGAGGAGGTGGAGGAGCGGGAGGAGGAGGAGGAGGAGGAGGAGGAGGAGGAGGAGGAGGAGGAGGAGGACGAGGAGGAAGAGGAAAAGGAGGAGGAGGACGAGGAGGAGGAGGAGGAGGAGGAGGAGGAGGAGGTTGAGCGCCGAACGGGGTCGCACGTGAGGCTCGTTGTGCCTCATGGAAAACCAGACCTGCTTCACGCGTCTTGCACCGCTCGCCTGCTTCGATTGTGAAACACTCGGTTTCCAACGGCTGTACAAACAAAGCCACCGAATAATCTCAGTCGGGGGCCGGTGAGAGGGAGGACGCCAGTGGCGCATTCGGCGTTGCTTGAATCCGGTAACGCGTTACTTGAATCGGCGTGTTGTTTGAGATTTCGTAGCGTATTTTCCAGGAGTCGTGTTCTCGATTCATTGTGGCGAACATTCGCGGTCCAGCCACGAGCTCCTGTCAAACAGATCTCTTCCATATTGTGACCTTCCCAAGTCACGAGCGTGTTGTTGCAGGGGCATCTGATTTTTCCCTACCTAGGCTCTGCCTAGAAGGGTTCTTACTTTATCAGCTTAAAGTGGCCGGGCAGTGTTCCCCGCCCCGGGCGGTTCCCCCAGGATCCGCCCCGCGGTTCCCCCAGTTGCGCCCCTGCTTAGATTAACTTAGCTTAGCTTAGCTTAGCTTTGCTTAGCTTAGCTTTGCTTATCTCATCTTAGCTTAGCTTAGCTTAGCCTAGCCTAACTTAGCTTAGCCGAGCTTAGCTTTGCTCATATCAGCTTAGCTTAGTCTAACCTAGCTTAGCTTAGCTTAGCTTAGATTACATTACCTTAACTTACCTTAGCTTAGTTTGGGTTCGCTCAGCTTATCTTAGGTTCGCTTTGATTATCTCATCTTAGCTTAGCTTAGCTTAGCCTAGCCTAGCTTAGCTTAGCTTAGCTTAGTCTAGCCTAGCTTAGCTTAGCTTAACTTAGCTGAGCCTAGCTTAGCTTAGCTTAGCTTAGCTTCTCCCAGCTTAGCTTTGCTTAGCTTAGCTTGGCTTGGCTTAGCTTAGCTTAGCTCAGTTTAGCTTAGCTTCGCTTAGCTTAGCTTAGCTTACCATAGCTTACCTTAGCTTAGCTGAGCTGAGCTGAGCTGATCGTAGCTTAGCTTAGCTCAGCTTATCTCATCTTCGCTTAGCTTAGCTTGGTTTAGCTTAGCTTAGCCCAGCCTGGCCTCGCTTAGCTCAGCTTAGCTTAGCTTAACTTCGCTTATACTATCTCATCTTAGCTTAGCTTAGCTTAGCTTAGCTTATCATATTTTAGCTTAGCTTTGCCTATCTCATCTTAGCTTAGCTTAGCTTAGCTCAGCTTAGCTCAGCTCAGCTCAGCTCAGCTTAGGTTATGCTGCTTTCCTAGGGGCTCAAACTCCTAGGTAGGGTCGCACTCGGATAATTACTTATAGCGTTCGGACGGGCCGCAAACGGGTCACGAACGCGTCTCTGCATAATAGGACGCTCACCGTTTTACCGTCGCGAGGCCACGCGGGACTGGCACTGCCGTTTGCTTATGACTAGTTGGGTCCTCCCAGGTCACGGACGTGTGGCAGGGCCACGCGACTGTCACCACGCGAAGCCTCCCAGGACACGATCCCATCTCGCGAACGCGTGGTGAGCCCATGGGATTCTCACCGTTCGGGTCCTTCCAGGTCAGGCCCGCGTGGCAGGCCGATCTGATTCCCACCAGTTGGGTTCCTCCCAAGACACGCACCCGGGCAACGAACGAATCGCAACGACAAATTCAGCATATGTCTGGCGCCCAGAGCCCCAATGTCGCGTTTTGTTCACAGCGTAGACCTCCGGAGGTCTGGATCCTTTCCTGGGCATGGTCTGTCATCCCCCCTCGTTCTTGTGACGGCCCCGGAGCCCAGCAAGGCCGCGCCCCAGCAGGCCGATGACGCCCCCTCCCCCCCCCACGCCGTGACGTTGTCGCTGCGACGGGGTCTGGCCCCCGCCCCTTCCCCCGAGGCAGTTTTGCCGAGTCTCCTCGCCCCGTTCGCCCGCGAACCCCCCGTTGCTTCGGCGGCGCGGCCAGCGGGGAAGGCAGACGGGGCGAGCCTTTCCGAAATCGCGTGTGGTTGCCCCGAGGTCGCAGAGGGCTTGTGAGAAACCCCGCCGCTATTTGAAAAGGCCAACCCCCTGTCACCGCAGAACTCCGACGTCGTGTTTTTCTCACGACGCGGGCGCCCAGAGGTCTGGGCACCTTTCCTGGGCCATATGTTTATGCCGGACGGGTTCTTTACGGTCTTGGGGCCGCTTCACGGGCCCTGGAGTTTGACAAACGCACGAAAACGCAAAACCTGCCCGTGATGTTCTACTGGTCGCAGCGAGGGGAGGTGGGGCACTTCCCCCCCCCCTGTGGGCAAACCGCCGCGTCTCCCCACCCCGTTTCGATGATTCTTCGGAATTGTGCTTCCCAGGGTCAATGATTAAACGGCGCCTTCTCCCCCCGCAGAGTTTTGGATATTGACATTCTCCCGTCTTCAGTGGCGGGCAGGAGTCCATGTCCACTGCGTCCCGAGATCCACGGGCGCGGCCGCGAATCGGCCGATCCGGATATATCCATGCGGTGAAGTATCGACAGGGCTTCGGTGGCCAAGCGCACGTTGGCGCTGACGCGCGTTCTGAAGATCATCGGCCGTTCCACGCGGCGGCCATTGCGGCCGTGGCCGCTGCCGGCCTCGTTCCCGACACCGAGGCCCTGCGCTCCTCGGAGGACTGGCGGGTGCTTCTGCGGCCAGACGCCCCAGCGCAGTAACGCCGTTCCGCCTGGCGCTGTCAGGGGCAACGTTCGGGGGATTAGGGCCCAGGGGGACGCATCGACGACGGAGCTGCGGGCGCGACGGAGATGTAAAGTTTCGCGCTGCGCGTAGCAAGTACGTGGGCGGGAAGGCGCAAACGGTCCGAGTGCCCCTTGGGCGGGCACGGGGGCGAACGTGCGCTCGTAACGACGAATAGAGCGGCTGACAGAACGGCGAACGTGGACGTGGATGCGGTGCAGTCTCGGCTTTGGGAGGTCATGTAGTCGGACGCGCCCCGCGTTCGTTATGTCGTGTGTCCGGGCGTCGAATGATGAATCCGTGCTTTCCGTGTTTTTTTCGGGGTGGCGTTTCATTTTTGTTTCAAATTTGCCGTGGGGATACCGGACATGCCGGAATGGTCGCAACAAGCGCGCTATCGACGTGGGCCAGCGGCGCCGCGCGTGGGGTGGGGGTGGGGGCGCATCGTAGCGCGCCGGGGGGGAGTCGCAGCTTCGGCGCGAACGGAGGCTCGGTTTTATATTGTCGTCTGCCCTGTTCCAGAGCGCCGTCAACATGGAACGGTCCGTTCGCATGGCGGACTGTCGATGGCTTGTGAGCAGCGCCGATGGCCTGTGGGGCGCGTGCAGAAGTCCGTCGGCAGGGAAGTCCGCGAGCGTTCGGCGGGATGTCTTCGAAGCTCAGGCACGTGCAGTCGCGGGGCCCCGTGGCGAGGTGTCGTTGCTGCAGGAGCGAGGTGCCGTTGCTCGCAAGATTGAGGGCGCGAGCGAGGTGCGGGCGCCCGCTCGGTGCGACACCCGCGCGGCCCGAAGCGCGCGCGGGGTGCCGTTGTTTTTTGATCCTGCTTCCGGGCAAGAGACGCAACCTGGAGATGGTGCGGCTGTCGAGGTCGCGACAAAACGGCCCCGTGGATCGCCGTGCGGTGCGAATGCGGCATGGCCCCGCGCGCGGGGGGCCGCGGGGGCCGTCTCTGGGGCGCGCGCAAGAAGCAGCGGGAGATGCCGCGCCGAGGGGTTGACGCCAGGAGGTGGGAAAGAGCGAATCGGGCACGGACGTGGTAGAGGGCGCAGATGACCTGGACGCGGCAGTGCCGATGGCGATGCTGGCAGTTCCCACGTCGAACGAGCGGAGAGCAGCTTGAGCTCGGGGCCCGCCAGCGGGCGTCGACGGATGTCGGGTCTTTGTGGGCCTCGTGTTTGAATGCGTTATGGGCATTCGGCGTGGTCCGAGGTGCGGGGATTGCGCGGACTTGCTCGGCGGCAACGCGACGGTGGGTGGCGGATGTTTGGGTCGCGTGGGCGGTATGCATCGTAGCTTCGATGTTCAGAAGGCGGCCGGATGTGCAGGTCTTCATTCAGTGCTTGCACCAGCGCGTTCCGTTGCGCCTTCTGATGCAGCCCCCTAATGGCGTGCCGGAGCGAGTGGTAGAGGAGTGCGAGAGGTGCGAAGGGAACGCGTGTCGTCGGGAGTTCGCCAACACTAAATAGGTCGAGGCAAAGGAAACTAGAGGTGGAGAAGGCGTGGCTCACGCGCCGCGAGACGGCGGATCTGGTCGCGGCGCTGGAGCGCGCGCGCAGCCGTGCGCCCGGTGGAGCAGAGGAGGGGCATTAAGGTGGGATCAGAAGAATGACCGGTTGGTGCCGAGCGCTCGTGTCTGGGGAGTCAGAAAGCGGGTGGCAGGTTAGCGAGGGGGTCCGTACGTGGCTTCAAGAGTATTTGGGCGTCTGGGTGCAGAGGGGGCTGGAGTTTCGACCGAACCGCCTGCGCCAGTGGAGCAAACGGCAGCAGCGCATGGCGTAGTGCAAGAGCTTCTTCCCCCGCGCGTCGTGGCTGATAGATCGCGTTTCGGTGTTGTGCTGGGGTTTCTTAAAACTTGCGACGCGCCTCAAGCGAGAGGAACGCGATTGGGTTTCTGCACGGGCCCATGCATCAGGAATGTCTGAGCGGCGCCTCCCAGCGCTGCTGAGCGGAGCGGTAGGATTGAATTTCGACAGTGATCTGCATATCGCGCGTAGGTTTCCAGCAACGGAAGCAACGCGCGACCGCTGTGTCTGCGTGGGGCGGCGCTGGGAGATGGGCCGGCCCGTCGACGCGGTGCTGGTTGCGCAGCGCGCGCAGATTGCAGCTGCGGGGCAATTGCGCGGCGGGCTATCAGCGCGAGCGGCGCGGCCCGTGCGCCGGCGGAGCAGGCGAAGAGCGGAGCCGCGGCGCATCGGGCGAACGGGCGCGTGGACACATTCCCCAGTGACATGTGCGGGAGAGGCGCGGTGCGTCAGCGCAGGAAAGTGCGAGCTTGTGCGCGTGCAGGGGCGCGAAAGACGCGACCGCCGCCGAGAGAATCAACGTTGCGACGGCAGCCGAGATTCCAGGGGCAGAAGCAGCGCGCATGGCCGAGCGCTTGCGCGCAGACTGAGAAGCGGATGAACGGGAAGTGCCGAAGAAGGGGCGAATCGTGCCGCATAATCCTTATTTGTGCGACGTGCGCCCCGTGGATGAGACAGGAGCGCCTGATCTGGCGCTCTTGTCGCTGCGCGAGCCCCCGCGATGCTGGCGCGTAGAATTGGCTGCGTCCACGAGCCGCGAAGCCGAAACGGGGATGTCGACTGCTGCCGGCGATTAGTGCTGGGCGATGCTGACGCCGTCTGGGTCTCGGAAGGTGCGCGAAGCAGACCGCGAGGAGGTGGGGGCCGGCGGGGGCGGGCCGGAGTTGGGGGCGCAGTTGAAAGCGAGAGCGGTTTACGTGGTTGAGAAGGAAGGTGAGATTTTGTCGTGGGCTCAATGCCTGGATGTTCCCGGGATGGGGCCCCTAAGGCGCGCGTGGGTGCTCGCGCGGGGCGAGCGCCCGAGGGCCCCGAGTTCCCGTGGGGCGCCGCAGCCGAAGCGCGGGTCGGGGGGGGGGGATGGGAACGGGCCCCTGCTGATGGTGTATTTTTGGGCGTTCGCGCCGCGTGGCGATGTCGATTGTGGAGCGCCGCGCCTGCGGAGGTTTCTCGGCGCGCTTGGGTCGCGGGCGGAAGCGTCAGTGGAAATGCGGGGCAAGGGCGTGCCGTGCGAGGGGGCGAAGAGGCACGTCCATAATTTCACGGGCTTCGTGGATCTGCGACCAGTCGCCGACGGAGACCTCGCCGAGCTCGAGGGCGAATCGCGCGGTGACGAAGAGTTGGGCCCAAGAGTGGGCAGGCGCGGCCGCCGGGCGGAGGGCGCGCGTCGGGGGGGCGTGCGTGGAGATCGAGGACAGACGAATGAACGCAGTCGTGGAGGGTGACAAAGAGAGAAGCCGGGGGGCGATGGCAAGGGGCGGCGCCGCGCGGGGTGAGGGCGTGAGTCGGGGGAGTGCGAAGCGAAGGAAGCGCGCGCGGGGGCGGGGCGTTGAAGTGGGGCGACGCGGCAGTGCGCTGGGCGCGGACGGCGGCCGCGGCGTCGAGAGCCCGGGCGGGGGTCGGCGCGGGGGAAGCGGGGGGCGCCCCAGAGGGAGTGGTGGGAAAGAGGGTAGCGGCACCCAGCGCGCGTAAGTGGAAGACTGGGCATGCGGGGGGCGGTCTGAAAGCCGGGCAGCGCAGCGTCGTGCAGGTGGTGGTTGATCGGGTCCTGGCGCAGAAGGCTTCGGCTCCTGCGAGAGGGGGGAAGTCTGGCAAGAGACGCGCCGACATGCGGCCCCTCCGGTGGGCGCTGCGCCGCGGCCCGTGGACTTGGAAGAGCAACGTCGTAGACAAGACCCGGAAGGAACTGGTTGAGAAGGAAATGAGGTGGGCGTGCGGCGTGGACTCCCAGGTTGCAGTTTTGCAGGCCACAAGCGCGGCAGCCCTCGACGTGAATGCGATCCGCAGTGCGTTTGGCATTGGCGTGAACAAGACGAAGGGGTAGAGCGCCGGGGGCGATGGAAGCGCGGGGGCGGAGATGGGGGGCGATAGAGGACATGGCCGCGCAGCGGATGGCATTATGGAAACGACTGGCTGTCGACGAGGTGAGTATGGTGGGCGCGAGCTTCTCTGCAGTGCTCGATTCGCATCTGCGGTCGGTCGGCAGCGGACGACGCGAAAGTAGGAGTGGGCGGCGCGGGCGCCGCTGGGGGGTGTGAACTCGTCGTTGCGCTGAGGTTTCCATCAGTTGGGGCCGCCGTCGGGGGCGGCAATCCATTCGACCCGCGCGTCGTACTTGACGAATGTAAGGAGGTGTGCGCCCAGTGCCGCGCCGGGCCGCGGGCGGCGCATTCTCTGGGGAGTTTGGGGCGAAGTGCAAGCGCGCGGAGGACCAAAACGATTCGTTTCTTGGGGTGCAAGATTGGTTTTGGCGAGGGGCGCTGGCCGAGCGCGCGCGCAATTTCTTGCTTGGGGGGCCAGCGGGCGTGCCGGGGTAGGGCGAGCGGCGCAGCGCTGCGCGCGGGCACGTTGTCGAGGAGATGCGAGTGCGGGGTGGCAGAGCTGAGCAAGAGAAGGGGGAACTCGTTGCGACGTCGCCCGATGGCGCGCGATTGCGGGGAGAGGTTCGTAGAAGCCGTTGTGATTTATGTCAATCGGGGCATGCGGTGCCGCGTCGGGAAGCAGGGGGCAGCGCTGTGGGCGAAAGGGCGGGGAGAGCAGCTGCGATGGGTCGCAGCGAGAGGTCGCCCCTGCAATGGGGGGGAACAGAGGCGACCGTGCACGGTGGAGGACGAAATGCGGTGGTTGGGGTGCGCGAGCATGTGTGCGCGAGCGTCGGGGTGGCCCCCGCTGGCAGCGGGCGTGCCCGTGACGCTGAGAGATCATTTGGATGGGTCGAAGAAGCAGCCCCTGCGGGGGCGCGCAGCAACGGCTCGTGGATGGGCGTTGCACGAGGGCGAGGTCCTGGGAGATGAAGCGGATGGTCTTGTTGCGTTCGGCCAAAGTGATTGTTCTGCACTTCCATGCGAAGGAATGGCACCTGGCATGCTGAATGTCGGGGCCGTGTCCACTCTTCCCATCGAAGGGGCGCCGGTGGTTCTTGAATGAGCGTCGGGAGCATTAAGGGTTGGGCGCGGAGCGCCCGCAGTCGCGATCACGTCGTCGCTGGCAGCCGCGGGGCGCGCCGCGCCAGGGGCAGCGATGGGCGCAGTCATATCAGATCTTGATAGAGTGCGCGGCGTAGGTCGAACCTTGCATTGTGTTGCATTTGCGCGGGTGCGACGGCGATGAAACCGATAAATCTTCTGGCCTTTTGGTAGGAAGGCTTACAATGAAGGCGAGATGGATGGCGCGAACAAGCTGTTGGAGGCTCTCCGAGGAAGATGCGGGCCGCGGGAAATCGCGAGCGAAGCTGGCGCCGCGAGGCGAGCGCGGGCGGTGCAGGAGGAGGCGGTTAGAGAAGGCGTTCGCGAAAGACGAGTTCCAGAGAAAAGAGGGGCCGGCCTTCGGCAAGGACTGCACGGCGGAGATGAAGAGCGCCCGCGAGAGGCGGCGCGCCGTGTGCGGCGAGCGCGAGGGAAGGTGCAGGGGCGTCGTTGGGCGGCGGGCGCGGGGGCGTCGAGGGTCTCGGCGACGCGGGCGCGCGCGTGTGCGCCTCGCCGAAAAATTGTGGGGCATGCGCTGGCAGGAAAGCGCAGCGGGAGCCGCGCGCTGGCGCTGTGAACTGGACAGGAAGCGTGATCCGCGCGCGGTGCTGGAATGCGACGTGCTTGGCGCTGTTCGAAGATGGGGCGGAAGTGTCGGGTGAAGAAGAAGAAAAGACAAGGGGCGTGGACAGGTTGCGTCGGACATGCGCGAAGGAGAAGGGCAAGGCGGTCTGGGAAGCGAATTTCGCGATGGCGAATCGCAATGGGACGGCAGGGACGTAATCCGAACCGCTGACTTGCGCGGCGCTTGGGGGAGTCTTTCTCGGACGCGAACCATTTGAAGAAGGAACGCATGGAATATCATCGGAAGAGGAAAGGAACCAGGGTGAAGTACGAGGTCTGTAGCAACCGCGGCATGACCGCGAAGGGAGTGGCCAATGCGACAAAAAGGCCATAGCAAGAGTTGACGCGCGCGGCGTGCAGCTTGAAATTCCCGCGGTAGGGCCGGATCAGTGGCGCGCAGCAGACGGAACACCTGACGAGGGGGGTGAACGTAGTGAGGCAGATTGCAGGGGCCTTCTTTTCACGGCTCGCACTTGGCAGGCGTATCAGTGCAGCGGCGCGGGCAAGAGAAAACTACCGGAGTCGGCATTCTCCGTGAGGCCTGACAGTGCCGCGCGCGACGAAGAGAATAGCACCTTGAGGTGCAGCGCGTGCAAATGATGCCCATTCGGGCGCCCGTGCCGTGGTCCGTCGAACTGGAACCAGAAGGGGAGAGAGCGAGAGGGAAAGCGAACCCGATGAGGAGGATACGGCTGGGAAGGAGGAGTTGCTGAAGGAGGATGAGGAGGAGGAATAGAAGGAGGAGGAGGAGGAGGAGGAGGAGGAGGAGGAGGAGGAGGAGGAGGAAGAGGAGGAGGAGGAACAGGAGGAGGAGGAGGAGGAGGAGGAGGAGGAGGAGGAGGAGGAGAGCGGGAGGAAAACAGGAGGGACAGGAGGGACAGGAGGGGGCGATGGAGGAAGGGGGGTGAGGCTGAGGAGGAGGACGAGGAGGAGGAAGAGGAGGAGGAAGAGGAGGAGGAGGAGGAAAAACAGGAAGAGGAGGAGTTGGATGATGATGAGGAGGAGGAGGAGGAGGAGGAGGAGGAGGAGGAGGAGGAGGAGGAGGAGGAGGAGGAGGAGGAGGAGGAGGAGGAGGAATAGTCAGGATCTTGTCTTGGGGCGCTAGCTCGGGCTTCCGCGGGCCGTTTTTTTGTACGATTCCCGCACCCCCGAAACGCATATTTGCACCGTGAATCCGGAGACCCTGTGCGGACCCCTCTGGTTTTGGGCCAGAGCCTCAGGAAGGCTTGGTGGGGTCTCTTCGGAGCGCTCTCAGGGGACGAAGGGGGGGCAGGGTCCGAGTCCGGAACGATGCTTTTTTGGGATCATGGTATTTTCCGCGGTGGACATTCGCATTGCTCGCCGTGCGCACATGAATGTCGAATGATCTTCGGTCCATCCCGCCGCCGTGCCTGGCTTATGGGCCTGCGGCTACTCGGATGGTCGATGGGGTCTCGTCAGGTCTTGCGGGCGCGTCTCGAGGCAGATCTTGGGCCTCTGTGGGAACTTCTCTTGGGAGGCTCGTGGGGATGTTTTTGGGGGGTCTCTTCGGGCTCCCTGGGGGCTTCTTGAAGCCTTCTGGGGGCTTCTTGGGGGCAGCGTGCAACGTGCAACGTGGGGGCGTCCTTGGGCCGAGAGCTGGAAATTTCCATTCGGGTTCCCCTTCTGGGCGCCTTCTTGGCGTCGGCTTTGGGACCTCTTGGGCTAAGCTGTTTTTCGGGGGGCCGTCTTGTGGCCCCTGTGGGCTGTCTCGGAGCTTTCTTGGGGACTTTGTGGGCCGTCTTGCACGTTGTTAAAAACTCAAGAGGCGAGTCTGTTCCAAACATGCGTGTCCTCGAGGGAATGAGGCCATTCTTGCTTTTCGGGTGCCTTGGAGGGCCTCTTGGAGTCTTTTTGTGGCGTCTTGCATGCATCTTGGTTTGTCCGGAGGCCATTTTGGGCGTCTTGGAGCGATTTTTCGGCGACTGAGGACCTTTTTGGACCGTCTTGGGAGCCTCTTGGGGCCCTCTTGGCCTTAGGGGGGCCCCGTGCTCCCCCATGACGCGTTCACCTGGGGGGGTGGCCAAAACGGCACTTTGGGGCCCCGGAGGGGGTATATGGGGGGAGGGCATCTCAAAGGCTGGAACAAGGGGTCGGCGGATTTCCCACGTTTGGGCACACGTGGGTCAAGATGCTGATGGTCACGATCGACCACTCCAGGCCCCACATGGAGCTGCTCAGGAACCGGTGCGAGGTGGGCATTGGGGCGATGGCGCCCCTGCAGGAGCTGCTTGGCGACGAGCGTCCGGCACGGAAGGTGCCTGTCAGGAAGCGCGTGGTGAACGGAAGCGCCACTGCCAGGGCGTCGAAGGATACCTCCGTCGAGTCCTTGGCCGACCTGCTCAGCAAGGTCAACGCGTCCAGGACCTGCACGGCCGAGCACTTCTGGCTGCTCCTCCGGGCTGTGGAGGCGTCCGGGCGGGAGCACTTCCGGCAGTGGCGGCTCATCCTTGCGCAGTTGTCGACCGAATCGCACTGCATGTCGGCGTCAACACTGCAGGTGGAGGGCGAATCCGAAGTGGATATCGACTTCTCCTTACCGTGATTTCGATCTCGCTTAAGGGTGAGATGCGATGAGATGCAGCACCGCGCAAGCACGCACAAGTCTTCCGCAACGCACACTGCGAAAAGTACGTAACTACAGCGTCAAACACCACGTACATTACCACGCAAACGCACCACGTAAACACATGCAGACACACCACATCGAGACTGCAAAGACCACACATGCGCACTTCAGCGATACATCACATAAAAAGGTACCGTGGGGACACCAGACAAACACACCTCGCATAGACGTGTATCTATGTACATACGTATACACGCCATCTAACCAACGCGTAACTAGGATACGCCACACATGGTGACACAGCGTTGAAGTAGCAAATAGAACGACACTGCTGACGCGCCACAGAGACCACAATGTGTTGAAACACCACAGAGTCCACATGAACACACTGCACGGGGACACCGCGTAGAGGAACCACAGCGAGAGACACTATACTCATACGCCCCGTAGATACACAACGAAAGAGAGACCACTTAAAAACATCACGTACGTAAAGGCACCGCAGAACATTCGACGAAGACGACTACGGCGAATCACCGCGTCGATGTGGGCACACGGTGAGCCAAAACCTGGCGAAGCTATTGGACTATCTGTTCCCCCCGCCGTTGTGAAGTCCCTTGGGGGGAACACTTGGGAGAGGAAGAGAAAGGAAGAGGCGATGTAGGATCATGAGGAAGAAGGAGGAGGCGGAAGGAGGAGGAGGAGGACGAGGAGGAAGAGGAGGAGGAGGAGGAGGAGGAGGAGGGGGAACAACGGATGTCTCTTGGGGCCTCCTGTGGGCTTCCTGGGAGCCTTTTGGGGGCCTCTGAAGGGCCTCAGAGGGTTCTCTTCGGCTTTCTTGGGGCCTCCTGGGGCCTTTGGGGGGCCTCTTGGGGGCGTTTGGGGTCTTCTTCAGGAGCCTCTTGGCCTTCGGGGGCGGTTTTTGGGGGCCGTGTTGGAGGTCTATGGGGCCGTCTTGGGGCGATCTTAGGAGCCTACAGGGTCGAGCGTCGGAAGCTCGAAAAAGGCAAGAACGCTAAACTCATTGAAAACATAAGGGGCATCAATTATTTTGGCCTTCTGGAGGTCCTCTTGGAGCCCCCTTGGGGCGTCTTGGGGCCTCTTGGGCCGTCTGGAGGGAATCTTCGGCCCTTGGGTGCATCTTAGGCCGTCTTGCAGACACCTTGCGACCATCTGGGCTCTCGTGGGGCCATCTGGTCCATCTTGGAGGCCTTGGAGGCCACCTTGGGGCCGTCTTGCGTGGGAAAGCTGATGGGGCACTAACTTTTCCAGGCTTTCCTTGTGGTCAGCAGGATCGGGCTGGACCCCACGGACAGTTTTTTGAAGAACCCAAGCGACAGAACAGTTGGCATTCGGTGCACCCATGTGGCAAGTCACAGGTGGTGGCAGATCGAAGGCGCCTGCGGCGAACCACCGCCGCCCCATGCCATTTGGAAACGCTATATATGGTCGAACGTTCTGGCCAGAGCTTGGCCAAGCTATCGGATCATGTGTTCCCCCAGCCGTTGTGGAAACGCTTCGGGGAACACGTGGGGGAGGAAAAGGAAGAGGAGGAGAGATCCCTTCGGGCTTTCCTGGAGGTTCTCTCGGGGCCCTCTTGTGGGCCTCTCGGGCCGTCTTGGGCTACCTTGGGACCATCTTGGGCCATCTTGAGTGCATCTTTCTTGTGTCGTCTTGTAGACATCAGGCGGCCATCGTGGGATATTGTGGGCTCTCTTGGGGCCATCTTGGCCGTCGTGAAGGCATCTTGGAGGCCATCTTCAGCCATCCTCGCCGCGTGGAAGCGGGGAGACCGGCGACCTGGGAAGTTTATGGGTCCTTACTGGGTGGCGAGGCCAGTGGAGAACGATTCTTCCGAGTGGCCAGCGCGTCAGGCCGACTGCCCTTGAGAATTGTTTTAAAGGACCAAGAATTATCTCAAGTCTGGCACGCCGCGCACCCCTGTGGCAAGCCACAGGGGGCGGGGGATCGAAGACGCCTGCGGCGAATCACCGCCGCCCCCTGCCCTCTAGAATCGCCCATGTGGCCGAGCGTTGTGGCCAGAGCTTGGCCAAGCTATCGGACCATGTGTTCCCCCAGCCGTTGTGGAAACCCTTCGGGGAACACTTGGGGGAGGATGGCGGGGAATATCAGGAGAAGGTGGAGGATGAGGCGGTGGTGGTGGATGAGGAGGAGGATGATGAGGAGGAGGAGGGGGCATCTTGGGAGCCCATGGGGACACTTTTGGGGCCTCCTGGGAGCTTCCTGGGAGCCTCTTGTATGCATATTTGGTGCCTCCTTGGGCCTCTTGGGGGCCTTTGTGGCTTCTCGGGGGCCTCTTTGGCTGTCTTGGTGGGCTCCTGGCCCGTCTGACGCCGTCGGAAGCCGTCTTGGGGGTCTCTCTGGGCCGACTTGGGGCATTCTTGGGCGTGTAAGAGGCCTCTTGGGCCGTCTTGGGGCTGGGGGCCGTCTCGGGGGTCTCTTGGGCCGTTCTGGGACAAGGACCATCCTGGAGGCCTCTTGGGCGATCTTGGGGCGATCTTTGGGGGCTCGTGGGTCGTCTCGGGCTGTCGGTAGGCCGAGAAGAAGCAAATACCCAATCTTTCCAAAGCCTAAGGACAATCAATGATCTTGGCCTCTTCGGGCCTTCCTGGAGGCCCTTTTGTAGGCCTCTTGGGCCGTCTTGGGCCAGCTTCGAGCCAACTTCGGCCGTCTTTGTGGGCTCCTGGCCCGTCTGACACTGTCGGAAGCCATTTTGGTGGCCTCTGGGCCGACTCGGGGCCCTCTTGGAATGCTCCAGGGCCGCCTTGGAGGCTTTCTTGGGCGTGTAAGAGGCCTCTTGGTCTTGGGCCGTCTTTGGGCCCTCTTGCGGCTGTCTTTGGGCCCTCTTGGGGCCGTCTTGGGAGCCTCTTGGGTCGTTCTGGGGTCATCCTGGAGGCCTCTTGGGCGATCTTGGGGCGATCTTTGGGGACTCTTGGGCTGTTTCGGGTGTTCGGTAGGCCGAGAAGAAGCAAATGACCGAATCCTTCCAAAACCTAAGGCAAATCAATGATCTTGGCCTCTTTGGGCCTTCCTGGAGGCCTTCTTGGAGGCCTCATGGGCCGTTTTGGGCCAGCTTCGAGCCAACTTCGGCCGTCTTTGTGGGTTCCTGGCCCGTCTGAAACTATCGGAAGCCGTTTTGAGGGCCTTTCTGGGCCGCCTTGGAGCCCTCTTGGGGTGCTCCAGGGCCGTCTTTGAGGCTTCCTGGAGCGTCTTAGAAGCCTCTTGGGCCGTCTTTGGGCCCTCTTGGGGCCGTCTTGGGGGTCTCTTGGGCAGTCCTGAGACCGTCTTGGACGCCTCTTGGGCGCTCTGGGGGCGATCTTGGGGGCCTCTCGGGCCGTCTTGGGCCGTCGGAAGGCCGAAAAAGGTCAAATATTAAAATCCTTCAAAAACCACATGAAAATCAATGATTTAAGCCTCTTCGGGCCCTGTTGGAGGACCTCTCGGAGGCCTCCAGAGGCCTCTTGGGCACCTCTTGGGCAGTCTTTGGCCGTCTTGGAGGCTTCTTGTGCGGATCTGGAAGTATCTTGGACCCTCTTAGGCCGTCTTGGAGGCCATCTTGGCCATCTTGGAGGCATCTTGGAGGCCAGCTTGGGCCATCTTGGAGCCGTCTCGAGCAGGAAGAACCTTGGCAACCAGGTCTTCCGGGTCCTTCCGGGTCCTTCTGGGTGGCCCGCGGGCTGGGTCGGGAGAGTTCTTTTGGAAAAAGAACCAACACCAAAACCGAAAGGGTCCAGCACGCCGGGCGCCCCTGTGGCATGCCAACAGTGGGCGGCGGATCGAAGACGCCTACGGCGAATCACCGCTGCC
This sequence comes from Prorocentrum cordatum, assembly GCA_963575745.1. Classification (NCBI taxonomy): domain Eukaryota; class Dinophyceae; order Prorocentrales; family Prorocentraceae; genus Prorocentrum; species Prorocentrum cordatum. The sequence continues at coordinate 59,951 of CAUYUJ010002259.1, forward strand.
TCCTGCCTTTTTGGAAGCGCCTGCGTGGCCGAAAGTTGGGTTTCAGCTTGGCCAAGCTATCGGGCCACGCGTTCCCCGAGTGGGTTTAGAAAAGCCTTCGGGGAACACCGAGTCGGGCGATCTATCGGACTAGGGGGTTTCTGAGCTTTCGGGCCTCCTGGAGGACGTCTTGGAGGAGTCTTGGGCCGTCTTGGAGGCCTCTGGCGGGCCTTTTGGGCAGTCTTAGGCCATCTTCAGGCCATCTGGGGCCGTCTTGGGTGAATCTTGGGGCCATCTTCGCTGTCTTGGAGGCCTTCTTGGCCGTTTTGGAGGCCATCTTGGAGGCCATCTTGGCCGTCTTGGAGGCCATCTTGGGTGTCTTGAGGGCCTCTTGGGCCGTCTTGGGGCCTTCTTGGGGCCGTCTTGGAGGCCTCTGGCGGGCCTTTTGGGCAGTCTTAGGCCATCTTCAGGCCATCTGGGGCCGTCTTGGGTGAATCTTGGGGCCATCTTCGCTGTCTTGGAGGCCTTCTTGGCCGTTTTGGAGGCCATCTTGGAGGCCATCTTGGCCGTCTTGGAGGCCATCTTGGGCGTCTTGAGGGTCTCTTGGGCCGTCTTGGGGCCTTCTTGGGCCCGTCTTGGGGGCCTCTCGGGCTGTCATGGGGCCATCTTGGAGGCCTCTTGGGCGCTCTTGGATCGATGTTGGGGGCCGCTTGGGCCTTTTTGAGCCGTCGGAGAGCTGAAAAGGAGCAAAAGCAACAATCCTTGAAACACCTAAGGCAACTCAATGATTTGGCCCTTTCGGGCTTTCCTGGAGGACGTCTTGGAGGGCTCTTGGGCCGTCTTGGAGGCCTCTTGCGGGCGTATAGGGCCGTCTTAGGCCATCTTGAGGCCAGCTTGGGCCGTCTCGGGTGCATCTTGGGGCCATCTTGGCCGTCTTGGAGGCCATCTTGGGCGTCTTGGAGGCATCTTGGAGGCCATCTTGGGCGTCTTGGAGGCTATCTTGGGCGTCTTGGGGGCCTCTTGGGCCGTCTTGGGGCCTTCTTGGGGCCGTCTTGGGGGTCTCTTTGGCCGTCATGGGGCCATCTTGGAGGCCTCTTGGGCACTCTTGGGCGATTTTGATGGCCTCTTGGGCCGTCTCGGGCCGTCGGAAGGCCGAAAAGGAGCAAAAGCCAAGCTCCTTCAAAAGCCAAAGGAACATCCGTGATTTTGACCTCTTCGGGCCGTCCTTGAGAACCCTGGAGGACCTCTTCGAGGCCTCTTGGGCCGTCTTGGAGGCCTCTTGGAGGCCACTGGGGCCGTCTTGGGCCATCTTAGGTGTTTCTTGTGCGAACTTGGAGGCATTCTGGACTCTCTTGAGCCGTTTTCGAGGCCATCTTGGACCATCTTGGGCAGATTTGGAGGCCATCTTGGGCCATCTTGGCCATCTTGGCGGCCATCTTGGAGCCGTCTGGAGCCGAACAACCCTTAGCAACCACTTGTTGCGCGCCCTTGCGGGTGGCCAGCGGGATCGGTCGAAGCCCCAGGGGAAGTTACCTAACAGCGAAGACTGATAGGTTTCTAGTGGTCTCAAAAGAGCTCACAGATCACTCCACAGGGGGGTCCGGGCAGGTGTTGGGGCGTTTCCGGGCGGCATGAGCCGGGCTCGTTTTTCACCAACAGTCACACACTTCGTGCTCTTCGCCTTCCCAGAACTCCATTCCCAGGCCACATTCTGGGGGGCCGGATGCAACAGTCACACACAAAGTGCTCTTCGACATCCCAGAACGCCATTCCCGGGCCACATTCTGGGGGGCCGGATGCAACAGTCACACACTTCGTGCTCTTCGAGTTCCCAGAACGCCATTCCCGGGCCACATTTTGGATGCCCGGAGCCAACTGTAGGCCACTTCGTGCTCTTCTATTTCCCAGAACTCCATTCCCGGGCCACATTTTGAATGCCCGGAGCCAACTGTAGGCCACTTCGTGCTCTTCGAGTTCCCAGAACTCCATTCCCGGGCCACATTTTGAATGCCCGGAGCCAACTGTAGGCCACTTCGTGCTCTTCGAGTTCCCAGAACTCCATTCCCGGGCCACATTTTGAATGCCCGTAGCCAACTGTAGGCAACTTCGTGCTCTTCGACTTCCCAGAACTCCCATTCCTGGGCCACATTTTCAGCAGGGGCAAGAGCACGACGAGGAGGAGGACGAGCAAGACCAGGAGGACGAGGACGAGCAGGAGCAGGACGAGGAGCAGGAGGAGCAGGAGAAGAAGGACGAGCAGGAGGAGGAGGAGGACGAGCAGGAGGAGGAGGACGACCAGGAGGAGGAGGACGACCAGGAAGAGGAGGAGGAGGAGGAGGAGGAGGGGAGGGGGAGGAGTACCGAGGAGGAGGAGGAGGAGGAGGAGGAGGAGGAGAGAACACCAGGAGAGAGAAGAGACGAGCAAGACGAGGAGGACGAGAACGAGGACGACCAGGAAGAGGAGGAGGAAGAGGAGGAGGGGAGGGGAGGAGGAGGAGGAGGAGGAGGAGGAGGAGGAGGAGGAGGAGGAAGAGGAGGAGGAGGACGAGGAGGAGGAGGAGGAGGAGGACGAGGAGGAGGAGGGGGGGGAGAGCACCAGGAGGGGGACGAGGACCACCAGGAGGAGGAGGAGGAGGAGGAGAGCACCAGGAGGAGGAGGACGAGCAAGACGAGGAGGACGAGAACCAGGACGAGCAGGAGGAAGAGGAGGAGGAGGAGGAGGAGGAGGAGGAGGAGGAGCAGGAGAAAGAGGAGGAGGAGGAGGAGGCAGGCTGAGGCTGAGGCTGTGACTGCGATGCCGTTGCCGCTGCGACTGTCATCGCGAATGCGACTACGACTGCGAGAACAGCAGAATTCGACAACTGGATTTTCATCTGAGTCTTAAGGGGAATGCTTTCAGATATGCTTCTACACATCGCTGTTAGGTTGCTTTGCCGGGATAATTCTTTTAGAAAAAGAACCAACACCAAAACCGAAACGATCTAGCACGCCAGGCACCTTGTGATGAATCAACAGGGGGCGGCGGATCGAAGACACCTACGGCGAATCACCGCCGCCCCCTGCCCCTTTGGAAGCGCCTCTGTGGCCGACAGTTGGGCCAGAGCTTGGCCAAGCTATCGGGCCAGTTGTTCCCCGAGTCGGTTTGGAAAGACTTCGGGGAACACATGGGGGAGCAAGAAGAGGAGGAGGGGGATGATGATGATGATGATGATGAGGAGGAGGAGGAGGAGGAGGAGGAGGAGGAGGAGGAGGAGGAGGAGGAGGAGGAGGAGGCCTCTTGGGCGCCTCTTGGGGCATTCTTGGGGCCTCCTGGGAGCTTCCTGGGGGCCTCTTGGAGGGTTTTGGGGGGCCTTTGGGGGCTTCTTGGGGGCCTCCTTGGCCGTCTTAGGGCGTTCCTGGCTTGTCTGACGCCGTCGGAAGCCGTCTTGGGGGCCTGTCTGGGTCGTCTTGGGATCCTCTTGGGGCATATCAGGGGTTCTGAGAGGCCATCTTGGGCGTCTTGGAGGCTTCTTGGGCCGTTTTGGGGCCCTCTTGGGTCCGAATTGGGAGCCTTTTGGGTCGTCATGGGGCCATCTTGGAGGCCTCTTGGGCGATCTTGGGGGCCTCTTGCGCCGTCTTGAGCCGTCGGAATGCCGAGACGAAACACATGCCAAAATCTTCCAAACATCATAGGAACATCAATGATTTTGGCTTATTCGTGTCCTCCTGGAAGACCTCCTGGACGCCTTTTGGGCCGTCTTGGAGGCCTCTTGGGGGCCGTCTTGGGCCGTCTTGGGCCACCTTAGGCCGTCTTGGGCGCATCTTGTGCCGTCTTGGAGGCATCGTGGGGCCATCCTAGCCGTCTTGGAGGCTATCTTGTGCGTCTAGCAGGCCTCTTGGGCCGTCTTGGGGCCGTCTGGGGGGCCTCTTGGGCCGTCATGGGACCATCTTGGAAGCCTCGTGGGCGATCTTGGGGGCCTCTTGCGCCGTCTGGAGCCGTCGGAATGCCGATGATAAGCAAATGCCAATATCCTTCGAAAACCTCAGGAACATGAATGATTTTGGCCTCTTCGGGCCCTCCTGGAGGACCTCGTGGAGGCCTCTTGGGCCGTCTTGGAGGCCTCTTGGGGGCCTCTTGGGCCGTCTTGGGCCATCTGGAGGCCATCTCAGGCTGTCTTGGGTGCATCTTGGGCCGTCTTTGAGGCATCTTGGGGCCATCTGAGTCGTCTTGGAGGCATCTTGGGCGTCTTGGAGGCCTCTTGGGCCGTCTTGGGGCCCTCTTGGGGGCCTCTTGGGCCGTCATGGGGCCATCTTGGAGACCTCTTCGGCGATCTTGGGGGCGATCTTGGGGGCCTCTTCGGCCGTCGGAAGGCCGAAAAGGTGAAAATGCCAACATCCTTTAAAAACCTTAGGAAACTCAATGATTTTCATGGGCTGTCTTGGAGGCCTCTTGGGGTCCTCTTGGGCCGTCTTGGGCCATCTTGAGGCCATCTTAGGCCGTCTTGGGTGCATCTTGGGCCGTCTTGGAGGTATCTTGGGGCCATCTTAGTCGTCTTGGAGGCCATCGCCGCGGCCGTCTTGGAGCCATCGTGGAGGCCATCTTGGGGCCATCTTGGCCGTCTTGGACGCGACAGGGGGAACCACCCAGGCATTTTCCGGATTGTCCGGGTCCTCTGCAGGACGAGCCGAAGCCCCAGGGGGAGTTATTTTGGGAAAAAACCCAAAATCGAAAGGGGATTTCTGACGGCCCAAGAGGCCCCCAAGATGCCCCCAAGAGGGCCCCAAGACGGCCCAAGAGGCTTCTAAGACGCCCAAGATGCCTCCAAGATGGCTCAGATGGCCCCAAGATGCCTCCAACACGGCCCAAGATGCACCTAAGACGGCCTGAGATGGCCTCCAGATGGCCCAAGACGGCCCAATAGGCCCCCAAGAGGCCTCCAAGACGGCCCAAGAGGCCTCCAAGAGGTCCTCCAGGAGGGCCCGAAGAGGCCAAAATCATTGATGTTCCTAAGTTTTTTGAAGGATGTTGGCATATGCTTTTTGTTCGGCCTTCCGACGGCCCAAGAGGCCCCCAAGATCGCCCCCAAGATCGCCGAAGAGGTCTCCAAGATGGCCCCATGACGGCCCAAGAGGCCCCCAAGAGGGCCCCAAGAGGGCCCAAGAGGCCTACATGACGGCCAAAGTGGCCTCCAAGACGGCTAAGATGGCCCCAAGATGCCTCAAATACGGCCCAAGATGCACCCAAGACGGCCTAAGATGGCTTCAAGATGGCCCAATACGGCCCAAGAGGCCCCCAAGAGGCCTCCAAGACAGCCCAAGAGGCCTCCAAGAGGCCTCCAAGAGGTCTTCCAGGAGGGCCCGAAGAGGGCACAATTTTAAATGTATCTACGGTGTTTGACAGATTTTGGCATTTGCTTCTTCTCGGCATTCCGACGACTCAAGACGGCGCAAGAGGCCCCCAAGATCGCCCAAGAGGCCTCCAAGATGGCCCCTATGACGGCCCAAAAGGCTTTTTAAGATGGCCCCTTGAGGGCCCCAAAACGGCCCAAGAGGCCTCCAAGACGCCCAAGATGGCCTCTCAGAACCCCTGATATGCCCCAAGAGGGCCCCAAGACGACCCAGACGGGCCCCCAAGAGGGCTTCCGACGGCGTCAGACAAGCCAGGAACGCCCTAAGACGGCCAAAGAGGCCCCCAAGAAGGCCCCAAAGGCCCCCCCAAACCCTCCAAGAGGCCCCAAGCAGGCCCCTACCCCAAGAGCGCCCAAGAGGCCTCCTCCCCCTCCTCCTCCTCCTCCTCCTCCCTCCTCCTTCTCCTCTCCTCCTCCTCCTCCTCCTCTCCTCCTCTCCTCCTCCTCCTCCTCCTCTTCCTTCTTCTCCACCTCCTCCTCCTCTTTCTTCCTCCTTCTCCCTCTCGTCCTCTTCTTGCTCCCCCATGCGTTCCCCGAAGTCTTTCCAAACCGACTCGGGGAACAACTGGCCCAATAGCTTGACCAAGCTCTGGCCCAGCTGTCGGCCACAGAGGCGCTTCCAAAGGGGCAGGGGGCTGCGGTGATTCGCCGTAGGCGTCTTCGATCCGCCGCCCCCTGTTGATTCATCACAGGGGTGCCTGGCGCCCCCTGTTGATTCATCACGAGCCGAAGCCCGGGTGGAGTTCTGTGGTAAAAAGAACCAAAACCAAAACCGAAAGGGTTCAGCACGCCAGGCACCCCTGTGATGAATCAACCGGGGGCGGCGGATCGAAGACGCCTACGGCGAATCACCGCCGCCCCCTGCCTTTTTGGAAGCGCCTATGTGGCCGAACGTTGAGGCCAGACCTGCCAAGCTATCGGACCATGTGTTCCCCGAACCGGTTTGGAAAGCCTTCGGGGAACACGTGGGCATCTTGAAGGTCATCTTGGCCGCCTGGAGGCCATTTTGACCCTTCCGGGCCTTCTTGGAGGACGTCTTGGAGGGCTCTTGGGCCGTCTTGGAGGCCATCTTGAGCGTCTTGGAGGCCTCTTCGGCCGTCTTGGGGGCCTCTTGGGCCGTCTTGGGCCTCTTGGGCGATCTTTGGGGGCACTTGGGCCGTCTCGGGCCGTCTGACGGCAGAAAACAAGCACATGCCACAATCCTTCAAAAATTCATGGGAAATAGAGGATTTTGGCCTTTTCGGGCCTTCCTGGAGGCCCTCTTGGAGGCCTCTTGTGCCGTCTTGGGCCATCTTAGTGCCATCTTTGGCCGTCTTGGTGGGCCCCTGGCCCGTCCGACGCCGTCGGAAGCTGATTGGGGGGCCTCTCTGAGCCGACTTGGGGCCCTCTTGGAATGCTCCAGGGCCGTCTTGGAGGCCATCTTGGGCGTCTGAAAAGCCTCGTTGGCCGTCTTGGGGGCCTCTTGGGGCCGTCTTGGGAGCCTCTTGGGCCGTTCTGGGGCCATCTTGGAGGCCTCTTGGGCGATCTTTGGGCGATCTTTGGGGGCTCTTGGGCCGTACCGGGCCGTCGGAAGGCCGAAACGAAGCAAATGTCAAAATCCTTCGAAAACCTTTTGAACATTAGTATTTTTTGCCTTTTCTGGCCTTCCTGGAAGCCTCTTGGAGGCCTCTTGGGCCGTCTTGGGGCAGCTTCGAGCCAACTTCGGCCACCTTGGTGGGCTCCTGGCCTGTCTGACGCCGTCGGAAGCCGTTAGGGGGGCCCTTCTGGGCCGACTTGGGGCCCTCTTGTTGTGCTCCAGGGCCGTCTTAGAGGCCATCTTGGGCGTCTTGGAGGCCTCTTGGGGCCGTCTTTGTGCCCTCTTGGGGCCGTCTTGGAGGCAGTCCTGAAGCCATCTTGGACGCCTCTTGGGCGCTGTGGGGGCGATCTTGGGGGCCTCTTGGGCCGTCTTGGGTCGTCGGAAAGCCGAGAAGAAGCGAATGTCAAAATCCTTCAAGAACCTATGGGAAATTCATGATTTTGGCGTCTTCGGGTCCTCCTGGAGGACCTCTTGGAGGCCTCTTGGGCCGTCTTGGAGGCCTCTTGGGGGCCTCTTGGGCCGTCTTGGGCCGTCTTGGACTCTCGTGGGCCGTCTGGGAGGCCGTCTTGGACCATCTTGGGCGGACTTGGAGGCCATCTTGGACCATCTTGGAGGCCATCTTGCGTCATCTTGGAGCCATCTGGGGCAGGAAAACCCTCGGCAACCACCTCTGGAAGGTCCTTTCGGGTGGCTGGCGCGACGGGCCGAAGCCTCAGGGGGAGTTCTTTTGGAAAAAGAACCAAATCCCAAACCGAAATCGTCTAGCACGCCAGGCACCCCTGCGATGAATCGACAGGGGGCGGCGGATCTAGTGGCCTTCCGCCCATCCCGCCACAGTGCCTGGGTTTTGTGTCAGAGGCCCCATGGATGCCTGTGAGGATTTTTATCAGGAGACCTCTCGGAAGCCTCTTGGAGGCGGTTTCGGGGTTGTTTAGGGGGCGTCTCGGGGGCCTCTTGGGGGCTTCCTGGAGCCTGATTTGGGCTTCTTGGGCCTCTCAGGGGCACCTCGGGGCTCTCGGGGGGGATCTTGGTCTTGGGGGTCTCTTGGGGCCTCTTGGGCCCCTCTTGGGGTCTTTTGGGCCGTCTTGGGCGCTCTGAAGACCAAAAAGGCGGTAATGTTGAGATCACTACAAAACCAGTGGATTCTGGCCTCTGGTTGCGCCCTCCAGGGCCTCCAAGACGGTCCAGGAGGCGCCCAAGAAGGCTCCAGGACGGTCCTCGGGGCCATACTTGGCCATGTTGGACATTCATGTCCCGAACTACGCTCTCAAGGGCTCTGGGAGAGTGACGCGAGCCACTCCTCAGAGCGCCCGGGAGCGCCCAGGAGCGCCCTGAACTCCTGGCTGTGGGCCCTTAAATGACATCCACAATACTTCAGACAAAGAAGTCGAAGGGACCTGAGGACATTCCAGCTTGTGCGTCAGGGCCCGTTTGTAAATAATTGCAACAATGTGTATAATATGGACGTATACGTACGTACATAAATCAACACCACGTAGATACTCACTTTGGGAGTCCCAATTGAGACGGATCACAAGGACACCATGTAGAGACAGCACATGACACCACAGATGAAGACCATGTGCCATAAAGACGCCCACTGGGAAAACCGTGTATAGGCACATAAGGACACGACATGGAGACGCCACACGCTGGACACGACATGTATATACACATAAGGACACGAAATGGCGTCGAGGAGTCAAGTGCGAGGCGTCGCGATTCGCCGCGTGAATGGTCCCGTCCCCCCTTCTAAGTGGTTTGGGTCTCGCACCGTGGTGTTTATGCGTGGTGTCCCCGTGGCTTGGACCATTTCGACAGCACCGTGGCGCGTGGTGCCTTTATGTGCTGTGCAGGCGTGGTCTGGCAGCGCAGGGGGTCGAATGTGATGCGTCTCCGAATCGTGTGTTTTTGCGTGGTGTCCCCTTAGCGTGGATCCTTTCGTTCGTACCGTGGTGTGTGTGTGTGTGTGTGTTACGGTGAATTTTGATGTGGTCTTTGACGTGCCGTATTCTTCGTGAGCCACGCGCGACCGAACGCGAAGCGTTCCGCGTCGATGTGCGGGTTGCTTGGGGTCCGCGGCACAGTGCCTTTTCGTGTCCTAAGTCGTGTCTTTGCTGCTGCTTCTATTTTTCCTAGCTCGCCCACGGTGGCGCGAAGATACCTGCGCTTCTCTCGTCGCGGCATGGGCCGGAGATCTGCCCGTCTCCAGGGTGGCGCGGCGATAGCCGCGCGTAGCGCAACACAGGGCGCGACCCGCGAACATGAGCTCTCCTGGAGCATCACAATAATGGCGCTCGGCAAATATTATGCTCTAGTAATGGTGGTGGTACTCGGCACTCGAGCATCACTGTAATGGTAATGGTACGCTCTTGACCGCCTGCGTAGTAGTGGCACTTGGCATTGGCACTGCGAGCCTTCAGTGCATCGAGGATGGCATCAGCGCAGTTTCTTTGGCTCGAACCAAAGGCGAGAGGTCGTGGAAGGAGTGGCTCCTAAAGGACATTGACCAAGGGGGCGGACGTAACGCCCATTCCTGGACTCGTCCTGTAGAAGCTTGGGTTCCTTCCTCGACCCTCAGCGCCGCTGGCCAGGTAGTATCCGACCCCCAGTCCCTCTTGCGAGCTGAGGGTAAACGTTTTCAAGCACTCTGGATTGCTGACACCGAACTGTTTGATTACCTGGAACCGAAGACATTCCGTCCTGCACAGCATTTGCCTTTGGTGTCACCTGAGGTCTTGAGGGAAAGAAGCAGGGGTCATTCCAGGAGGTCAGCAGTATCGGTCGATGGGTTTCACCTTCGGCACTACGCTTTGCTGTGCGACCAGGCGTTGACAGTGGTCTCGCCATCGTGGAGACGATGGCCACTCTCCCAGAGCAGCTCCGCCTCGTGATGCTCGCCATGTTGCCCACACCCACGGGAGGTTTCAGACCCATCGGGACCTTCACGTCACCCTACAGTTTGTGGGGGAAGTGCAGGAGGCAGGAGGCTTTGTGATGGGAGGAGGATCGAAAGCATGACATGTTCGCAGCTTATGGTTCCAAGTCAGCTTCCGACGTTGTCTGGAGGCAGGCCGCCAGGAGTGAGGCCGCTGTAAGACAAAGGGTTGTGCTCGGCGTCGCTTCTCTGGGACGTGTACAAGTTTTACGAAGCTATGGATTTGAGAGATTTTGGGGCCCTTAGCGAAGCTCTCGGTTTTCCGATGCTTGCGTGTCGTTTGTGTATTTCGGCGTAGAGGGCCCCGAGGTACATCAACATCAGCGCCTTCCTCCAGGGGCCCTTTTTGGCCATCCGTGGGGTTATTGCTGGGTGTAGTGTCGCTACCAGTTTCGTCAGAGTTTATTTTATGCAGGCGTTTGTCTCTGTCCAGCTCAAGCCATGCTCCAGCCTTGATCTGTACATCGACGACCTGGGCCTCTCGACCCAAGGGAGTTTCCAGGAGGTGTATGGTGCCATCACCCACGGTGCCGTTGAACTGTTCCAGGCAGTTGAATCCGACATCGAGAGCAAGATCGCCCCTTGATAAGGCCAGCCTTATCTGCAGTCAGCGCCGCCTTGGGACCAAGCTCCAGAATTTCTTGGGAGTTTGGGCTGGTCCTGGGAATACCACCTCGGCGGTCAACCTGGGGACCGACGACGCCGCTGGGCTGTCCAGGATGGTCAGGGGTCGTTGTAAGAAGGCTAAGCAGAGACGCGTGACGTTTGACCAGCGCGTTAGCAGGATTCGCAAACAAAGACAAGTTTTAGGGCGTTCAGCGAAGAAGATTTTCACTGGCGGCGCGCTCGCAGGCATCAATTTCGGCTGCGAGATCCATGGTGTTAGCGATGCGGAGCTGGGCCACATTCGCCGCCAAGCAGGCAAGTGCCTGCGGCCGTCTGGTGGTGGCCGTAGTCTCTCATCCGTCCTTATTTGTGAAGATGATCCCACGTACTACGGTGCTGTGGCTCCCATTATTCGCTGGGGGAAGGAGGTATGGGCGGCACAGTACCACCCACACTTGGGAGGAATTGGACGTTGTTGGTGTTCTGTTTTTGAGGGGAAGCTCAAACCCAAGACCTGGCGATCTGTCGCAGGCCCCATCGTGGCGCTGTTCCTGTCTGTCCAGCGGTTGGGCTGGACCATGCCCAACTACGCCACTCTGCAGTCGCACGATGGCACCTCCGTCTCTCTTACCTTTGTCAGCCCCAGGCTTTTGAAGGACATCCTTAGGCGGGAGATAGTCAGGGGTATGGAGGTGAATGTGGGGAAGGAAGCTGGAGGTGGGGTGGGATCGTGCGTGTTTCGATGTTTGCAAGAGGCAGCTGCGTTCCAATACGTACACTGCTTTGGAAAAAGGGGTCCATCAGGGCCCTTTGCTGTGCTGGCACCTGGACAGCCGACCGCGCGGCGACCTTAGGCTACCAACTGGAGGAGAACCAGCTGCTCTGCCCGCTTTGTGGTCTCTGCAGGGGTACCATCCACCACCGTCTGTATGATTGTTCGGCCGTCCAGGAATCTCGTGCCGAGCTTATTCCTGCAGAGATCCTTGAGGAGGCTAGGGGACCTTTTATCGAATAGTGATCAGATCCTGTTCGATCGGGGTATTTTCGAGCATCCCGAATCTTTCTGGCCGAAAGCTCTTAGTTCGGGGGGCGGGTCATTCTGCCGTCAGCTGAGGATGAGGACTTCTCGGAGGAGCTCCCAAACGGAGACGTCCAAGGTCGCATTTTCGTTCACGGGAGTTGTTTTTGGCATCCCATCCTAGAATTATCGAGGGCAGGCTGGGGTGTTTGCATGGTCCCCCCCCAGGGCTCCCTCCTGTGTGCCCTCCATGGCCCAGTCCACGCTCCAGTCAGTCAGACTGCGCCAGCTGGGGAATGCAGCGCCCTGGCCATGGCCGCGCTGCATATCGTTGCCCAGTCTGAATTATTCTCTGATTGCCTTGCGGTAGTCAATCATTTCCGCCTGCCCCCCCAGTGAAAGGCTGTCCTATCGTAGAAGATATGCGGGGCACTTATATATATATATATATATATATATATATATATAATGCCCCACACGTCCGTGAAGTGGTCAGGGTCAAGGCCCACCAGGACGTGGATGAGGTGGGTGTTTCCGTTTCCGAACGACTGTTGAGGGTTGGGAATAATTTCGCGGACCAAGCCGCCCAACGAGGCGCTCGATCACACCCTCAGCCGTCTGCCAATGAAGTTGAGCGCGTCGCCCGATGCGTCAGCATCCGTAAATTGGTTTGTCGACTTGCTGCCAAGCTTTTGCCTTTATGGCTTCGGCTGGACCTGGGGGATTGCCCGCTGGTTAACCCTTGTCGCACCATCGCTGTTCTTGCGGAACCCTCGGCCCCGCACGCGTGGCAATGGCAGCATTCTGTTTGGAGGTGCACGGTATGTAGAGTTGGCTCACGTTCGGTCACTAAGCCACCTAGTGGGAAATGCTTACTGACCGCCAATTATGATTTGGATGTGGTCGACTCTTTAGGGCACAGCGTGGTGGTCTTTCCGTGCTCTAAGGGTGCCGTTTTTTTGTTCTGCCCGAAATGCGGGGGTTATGCACCGGGCCGTTTTCGTGAAAACCGCCCTGTCCAGGACATGTGCACAAGAGCTCAAGGGTCACGGCCTCGCGAATTTCAATACGATTATCCAAGGGCGGCACCGTCGCAAGTCGCTCTTGAAAATAGGCAGGCCTGAGGAACTGCCTGCCGACCATGTTCCCCGCTCCTCGTTCGAGCTCCCTCCCTCGATGACGACGTGGATGATCTCGGCCCCCAGGTGCCCCGACAAGCGGCGATGGGTCTGCGCTTGGATAGCGCCGCCGCGGGAGCCAGCAGCAGGGCCGCGGGCTCTGCCCCTTGTGGGCGAGGTCAGCAGGAGCTCCACCGCCAGGAGGAGTCAGACAGTTCGGATTGACTCACCGCTCCTTCATGTCTGTCTCTGGCGGCTGGCCTGCGGTTTCCCTTGTTTCTAGTGTTTCCTCTGGCGCGCGGCCCGATGCGACCGCCCTTCTGGCAGGCGCCCGTGCAATGCCCCGTCTGGGGCGAGGGCGGGGGTCATGGCGACCCGACCGCGGCCTCCCCTTCTTAGCTCGCCGCCCTGCTAGTCTGTGTCCCTTTCGTTGGAGCGGAAGGCGGCGGGTCCTTGATCGCTCTGCCCAGTTGGTCTTTGGCCGTATCTGGAGGGCCCACCATGAGGGCGCTGGCTCAGGGTGCGAGTTGGGCCCGCGCCTGGGGCAGTCCAGGGGCCGTCCAGGCGTCCGCCCTTGGGGTTAGGTGCACCTGGGGTTTCCTGGCTGTCGTCCTGGCGTCGCCCTTTCGTTAGCATAAGGCCCGATGGGACAGACCCCAGGGTAGTTTTCAGTGTGCATGCCCCACATCTGGGGCGAGGCTCGCCCTGGCGCTCTTGGCACCTGGGGCGGCTGTCCTCGTCGTCCTTGTGTGGGTGGTCGAATTATTTGTCTTTCTGTTTCGAGATTCGTTTCTCTGGCTACAGGCCAGTGGTGTACTGCGTGCGTTCGGCTTGTGCGCGCGCACGTTTCCGTTCTGCGCGCGTGTCAGGCACCCCGCCTCAGGGGGAAGGCGCATGGCACACTCGCTGCAATGTTGTGTGCTAGACGTGGGCCTGGCACGGGGGCTCGTCGCCCTGACCGTTGCCTTGCTCAATTTCGTTGTCTGCCTTAGTCCTGGCGTTCGTTCGCTAGGTCGTGGGCTTACTCGTGTGCGTGCTGCGCGTTGGCTGCGTGAACGTGTGTCAGGCGCCCCATTTGTGGGGGATGGTGCGATGCGCGCGTGATGGGTCCCCGCGTTTCTTGAAGGTGGAGGCGGTCGCCCTGGCCTCTCCCCCTCTTTTTCCCCGTGCTGGGGGCGGCTCGCCTGGGGCACGGCCAGGGGCCCTCGGAGGCCACTGGCGACAGCTGCGCAGGCGAAGCCAGTGGGAGGTTCCCCCCCCCCCCCCCCCCCCTCCGCTCAGCGCGGAGGAGGCAGCCTCCCTGGGCGCAACGGAGCCCAGGGTGGCGTTTTTACGCCAATGAGCGTCCTCTGAGGGTTTCGCCAGCCCTCAGTTGTATCGTGGCTGCTTTGTGGATGTTACTCTCATCTTGAGCAGTGTTCAACTCTGATCGGGGTCGCCGCTGAACCGTTGGCTTGCCTGGACGATTTATGCGGGGATCTCCCATCCAGAATTATAGCATTTTGGTGAGTTTTCCAGGTGTCCCTATCTCGTCTTCCTCCCCCACTGCGGCTGCAGCCGATGAGCCATAGTGGTTTGAATCGGGGGCGCCACCTCATATTTGGCATGCCGCCATTTGCCACGGACTGCAAGCACCTCTTTGTGATGCGTCGGGATCGTTTGATCGTATCAAGCTCAACAGGCTGCTGCACGCTTTGCGTCAGTTCGAGACCCCTGCGGCGATGATCGATATGATTCAAGGTATTTACACAGCTCGGGAATTTGTTGTGAGAGATGGACATAACGCGTCTTCACAACGTTCGCAAAACGCTGGCATCGCTCCAGGTTGCCCTTTATCTCCTTATCTTTTCCGAATCCTCATGTCGTTTCTTATGGAAGTCGTGGATCACGAGATGAACAACACCCCCGAAACACGAACCCAAAGCTATCTCGTCACACGGGACATCTTGTGTGCCGACAGCACGGTGCTTCTCGCGGACACGCCGGACGCACTGCAGAGCCATCTGGATTTAGTTACGAAGGTTGTGCAGACTTTCGGATTGGAGCTCAACGAAAGTAAAACGTTGTTGATGAGGATCCGTTCGGATGCTGTCAAAATTCGGCCAGGAGGCGAAGAAATCCAGCGCAAAGATCACGCAATCTATTTGGGCGGGTTTCTAAGCTCTAGTGGGAATCCACACCACGAGCTTACAAGGCGGCTCGGGCAAGCTAAAGGCGCATTCCAACATCTTTGTGCTGTGTGGAACCACGCGAATCTGAGCAGGTAGAAGAAAACAGACATTTTGAAGACATGCATATTTTCAAAATTGTTGTGCGGGTTGGAGTCATGTCTCTTACTCTCGCGTGATCTTGATCGACTCGACGGTTTCCAGGCGAGGCGCCTCCGAAAATTTTGCAAGATTCCTCCGTCGTTCGTTTCTCGCGCAAGCAAGGTTGACGTACGAGCAACAGCAAATACACGCCAATTATCACTTGATTTATTGCGGCGGTAATTGAAGTGTTACGGTAAGCTTGCGAAGTCGCTTTCAAAGCCATTTCCAAAGACAACGTTGCTTGAACGCGGGCTTCTCCCCCGCAAGTGGAAAAAACATAGTGTGCAGAAAAGGGAGGCCACGATTACAGTGGACCTGTTGCATGCACGCCCGGGCTCTGAGCGCAGCGGGGGGCGACTCGCAATTTTCGTAACATCTGTTGCATTCTCCGCAGTGGGAACACAATGTCGATCAGCCGATACAGACATTATGATTGTGTTCGCCGTCGGTGCCTCCCCCCTCCTCCCCCCCTCCCTTCGTCGCCTCGCCTCCCTTCCCTCCCCCCCCCCTCTTGACACGGAGTGTCGCTGCTTACCCTCGCGCGCCATGTGTGCAAATCCTGCGCATGGTGGCCGGGCGAGGCTCAGTGATCTATTCTTCGTATGCGTTCGCACATTTTGTGCCGATGCGCCGTCAGGGCGCGGCTCTTTCTGTCTGTCTGTCTGTCTGTCTGTCTGTCTGTCTGTCTGTCTGTCTGTCTGTCTGTCTGTCTGTCTGTCTGTCTGTCTTCTCCAGCCCCGAAGGAGCCAACGGGTTCCCCGAAAGGCCCACGAGGGCTTCAAGAGGACCAGGGTCCAAAGACGGCCCAGGACTGCCCCAAAAGGGTACCAAGACTGCCGAAGAGCAATATGGCCCCATGGTGGCACACGCAGCAAACGAGTCCAAGATGACCCCCTTGGACCCTCGCGGACCCCAACACGGGCCCACAGGGCGTGAAGGCAGCCCAGAGTTGGCCGCGCGAGAGCCCCGCTATGGTCGAGGATGTCGACGACGACGACGACGACGACGGTGGTGGTGGTGGTGGTGAGGAGGAGGAGGAGGAGGAGGAGGAGGAGAAGAAGGAGGAAAAGGAGGAGGAGGAGGTGGAAAAACACGTGACAGCAGCACCCCGCCTGATCCCCCTCCTATCTCGTCCTCCTCATCGTCCTCGTCTTCATCCTCACCGTATTCCCCTGTCCTTCTTCCCTCCTCCCTAGAGACTCCTCTTCTCCCTCCTTCTTCCCGCCTTCCTGCCCATCCCCACCTCCCCTCTTCTCCTTTCCCCCATCTTGGCCTAGGCAAAGCGCTGGGGCGGTGGTGGTAATAGGGGAAGGCAGCATCAGAGGGACATAATGCTTAACTCTGTGCGTACTTGTGTTTCGTTGTATACCCTTCACCCTAGCCCGAGCACCAAATCGGATCGCGCCTGCAGCGATGAGAGCGGCGGCTTCGAATCCCGCGGCATGGCCCTCCTTGTGCGCTATGCGCAAGGCTCCGAGACAACAGCGCGCGCGAAGCCAACTCGATGGTCCGGGTCAATGTCTGACCGAGCACGTAGTGTTTCTACGCTATGCTTGTTCGAGGTGTTTGCGGGCGGGGATCTTTCTGACGCCACCCGCGAGTTTCTGCGTACTGCTCGTACATGTCGGCGGCGAGCGAGGGGGGGAAGTGAGAAGAAGAAGAAGAAGAAGAAGGCCTTCTCAGAAGACGGCGGGCCTCCTTAGAAGCCCTCAGCCCTCGTGCCTTCTAAGAGGTTTTCTGTGTCTTCGGGGAAGGCTTAGAACACTTCCCGGAAGGCCCGATGCCTTCCGAGCCTTCTGAGAAGGCCCGCCCCCTCTCACTTCCCCCCGGCGCGCCGCCGCTTCAGACCCACCGCTCAGACCCGCCCTCCTGCAGGTGCAGCTGTGCGAGTTCCGGCAGTTCCTCGAGCGGGGGCTCGCAGCGCACGTCAGGCCGAGCACGGGCGGCGAGGCGGCGCTGGTGTGTGTGGGGGGGGCTGGGGCCTGCGAGGCCTCGTTGGGATGCAACTCCTGGGAGGTTTAGCTCAGCATCGGCGCCGGCATGTCCTTGGTAGACATCCTGCCGACGTGATTCGCCATGGGGGAAGCGGGTCCTGAGGGAAACGGGTCCTGAGGTTTTTCGCCGTTTTCGGGCTCTCGGGGCCCTCCAAGGGACCCAGGACTGTCAGAAAACGATGCAGGATGAAGATCTGGTCCTGGGGGGTTGGCCGGGGGGTCCAGGGCCCGTTTCCCTCAGGACCCGCTTTCCCTATGCTAGCGATATGATCATGCTTGGCAGTCCTGGGGCGAGTCCGGGTCACCTCGGCTCGGCCGCCCCGCCATCGGGCCTAGCTGCCCCTCCGCCGATCCCGCGAAGGCCTCCCAGTAGTTGCCGCCCAAGACGCGCAGGCGGGGGCCTCGGCGCAGAAGCGCGCCAGGGCCAGGTCGCCGCCCAAGCCGCCCTCCCCGAGATCGCCCGCCCCGCTTCTGCACACCGAACGGCCGCGGGTGCCCGCCACTGTCCCGTTCAGGTCGAGGCGCTTCCAGCGGGACCGAGTCGGCACGCCGGCGCGGCCCGAGATCGTGGAGTGTACGTTGTGCAGAAGCATGGTGCCCCAGAGCCAGTTCAACGAGCACCAGAGGTCGGGCGAAGGGCTCTACACGCATAGCCCACCGCCCTCCTGGCCAGACGCATCCTGGGCCCTGGACCTGTGTGCGGGCGCTTTCTGTCCAAGCCAGGGGAGCGCATGCACCGCTCCTGGGCTGGGGGGAAAGACAAGCTTTCAACAAACTTTCCTCGGGCTTGGTTTTGGAAGGTTACTGGGAAGAAGTTGTTTTTTCGCTCGCGTTTTGGATAGCTTCCAAGAGACAGCCATTCAAGCCGTCCTCGTCGTGCAGTTCTCGCCACCCCGCGAGGGAGTGCTTCCTGGCGGCCCGGGAGGAGCAGGGTCGCAACAAGCGGATCACGATCCGGGGGCTGAGGTGACGGCCGGACCGCTCTCCCTGCGCCCGAGAACCCTGGCTTGCTCGTCGGGCAAGGGCTGGCTTGTCCGGTGGGGCGCTGGCTTGTCCGATGGGGCCGTGCTGGAACTGGCCAGTTGGACGACGAGAACCCTGGTGAGCTCTTCGGGTGCCCCTGTGTGAAATCTTTGAGAAAACCGTCGACACTCGTGGACTCCGACTTTCGTCAAAGAAGCCAGCAATCGGGACCAGATCCTGGGCGTTCTCTTGGAGTAGCATGTCCGTGTATGTGGACCTGGGCCACTGGTGAAGTGAACATGCTTCGAATGAAGTCCATGTTCTTAGCCTAAGATTTCCTTAGCTCTAAGCAGGGATGTACCCGTCGGTCGCTGAAGGCAGGTATTTTTTATCGTCGGATCCGTATCTACTTTCGGCGCCTTCCTACTTAAATGATCAGGTGGTCTCACCTTTTCCTTCCTCTTCAGGGGGCGGGCGGAAACCCAACCTACTCTCAACGCCTTCCTACTCCATGGTTCTGCCAACTTCTTCCGACCGACGGGTAAAGGGCTTGTCTGCCGCCTGGGAGGGGGCCGCGCCAGGCTTGCCCGTTGGGCACGGCCTCGGCGCACCTGGGCGGGCACCCGCGCGGCGTGCCGAGCAGCAGACGACCGGCTGCGACGCGGGCGCGGTGGCGGAGAAGGCGGCGCGGCGACGCCAGCGGGGAAGGCGCCGAGGTCGGCGCGCGCCCTGGCGCCGCCCAGAAGCAGCACGGCGAAGCCGGGCGGCACGCGGCGGCGCCGCAGGCGGAGAGCTGGGCTTCAGAGAAGGAGAGGACAACGATGCCGCTGCCCTTCCCTCGTCGCCACGGCTGGATTCGCCGCGACATCTTGGTCAGAACGCACCCCCGGAGAGGTCGGTGGAGTAGCAGTGTCGGTACCTTTTTGTTCCGGCAGGGCCGGACGAACGGGGGGAGTGGGGATTGCTTGCGGCGCACGGGGTTGGCGCGATGGGGGAGGCCTTCGGAGAAGGCGGGCGGCCTCTCAGGTCGCAGGGGCCTTTGAGAAGGGCCTGGGGGATTTCAAGAAGCCTTCTCAGAAGCCAGGCGGGCTTCTAAAAAGCCCCCGCCCTCTAGGAAGGCCGTCCCCTCCTTGCGCCCTCTTCCCCGGTACGCGCCGCCAAGATCAGGAAAGGGCGGGTCGTGAAATCTGCTGCGTGCACCCTGTTTCGGCCTCGCCGCCGGGCCCCTTACCTCGATGTGAGGCCGCCTCGGAAATGGGAGGCGCTGGGGACACCAGGTGTTTGAGCTGGGTCGCTCCCCCCTTGCTGCGCCATCCCTCCCTCTTCGGGCGGCGTCAACTGACCACCTCCTCCATCCTGGCCAGGCCTGGGGTCGGGAACTTTTGGACAGCGTGCCACTTCGCAAATTCTGGCCCACCACGCTTCGGCGCGACACGTTATCCGCGTCCCAGTCCCCGCGCGTCAACGTCCTGAGCGTTTCCGAGTCTCCCGCCCCGCGGAGCGACACGCTGCCCGCTCGCGGGGCAGTAGCGTGTCGCCGGGGCCGCCGCCGCGACACATTGAGCAGAAATTCCGGATCGTATCCTGTGCCCACGATCGGTGTACTCGACGGAGGCTTAAGACCAAACGGAGTGCTCGGTCTCCATCTGGGCTTTCTCCGTCTGGACTTAGCGTCTCCTGACAAGAGGCCAAGTCTGTACAGAGAAAGTCTATACGGGGTGCTCGGTCTCCGTCTCAGCTTACTCCGTCTGGACTTAGCCTCTGCTGGTGTATGCGTCCTCCGGGTCTGGCCAACATAGCACACACGCACACACTTTAAACGTCCCAGCGCGGCAGAGGTGATCCGCACGCGCGCTCCAGTTGGCCGGGGGCGGGCGAACTGGTAGTCTGGCTGCAAGAGGGGAGAAGGGGGCCGAGGGCGGCCGCGGGAGGCGGGTGAAAGCGGGAGGGTGCGTGCTGCACGAAACCTTCGTCAGGAGTGGCCGGTGCGGCCAACTGTGCTGACGCAGCCTGGCAGGTGACCAGGAGCGGCATTACGGCCGCACCCAGGGCTGAGGCAGAAGCTTCAGGCGCAGAAAGCGTAGCTCAAGTAGTGCCAGTACGGGAGGAGCGGCAAGCGAGCCCACAGCAGCGACAATGGGGGCATCGGGGTGTCTGTCGTGAAGCCGTAGGGGATAGGCTTTGCTGCAAGGGTACGGCGCGAGCAGGATGCGAGCATCGCCGGAGCGACCATGGGGCGCTGGGGCCATCTCGGCCGTGCAGCAAAATTTTGTCATGATGCCAACCAGAGCAGCTGAGCAGCTGGGCCGTAACAATTGAACTGCTGAGCTGCATCTGCTGCGCGGCCACAGACTGCTGAGTTGCGGCGACTGAGCTGGGAGAGCCAGGAACGCCCGGCCGCAGGACTGGGTACGCGCGGGCGCCCGACTGCAGGAGCAGCGGGGCACACCCACATTAGGTGTCATCGGCCTGAGAGTTATTTCAGTCATAAGCGTTGCGCTCTGATGCTTATGAAGTCTCACTAGCTTCAATTAGCTTCGGTTAAGGTTGGTCATTGAGCCCGGCCCGGCCCGCGCCGCTGCATCTTGTCCTCGATAGTACAGCCGGGCCTGCGCCAGTCCAGCGCATTGCGTTGTAGCCCTGCCGCCCTGGCCGACATGCGTGCTAACAGGGCCCTGGCAGCCCGGCCCAAATCAATGCACCCAGCTTTGTCTGTCCAGCTCAGTTCAGCGCACTTCGGCATAGCCCAGGTTGCCCCGGCGGGCCCGTCTGCTAACGGAGCTCGCGCAGGCGAGCAGGCATCGCATCCGTTCGTCGGGCGGCAGCAGCGTCGCCCGCTCATGATGCGGGTTCGCGGCGTCTCCGAGCCGCCGAGAAATGGGCCAGGCCCTTGTCCAGATGTGCCAGTCCCAGTTGTCCGGCTGCCCGCGTCGTCCACCGAGCAAGGGGCGCTCAAACGGGGCCCCAGCGCGGATTCGACCCCGGCGGCTACCGAGCGCTGCGCGGCCCGATCGAGTCGTCAGCGCCGTGGCCCCCGCGGCGCCGCTCTGCAGCGTATGAAGCGCATCTCTTTGGCGACGGCGTCGGAATCCGGGGCCCGCCTTGCAACCGCACTTTTGCAGGGGTCCTCTTCGCGAGGGCCGCGTTGGATGTTGTTGAGGCGGCTGCCCGAGCATGGCGCGCTGCGGTCGACCTCGAGCTCGGCAATGCTCGCAGGCGCGCATCCTCTGGCGCGCGCTCGCAGATCGCCCGCGGCGGGGGCGGCGATGGAGCCGACGACGGAGGAGCGAGTCGCTGGTTTGCCGAGTCGGGTGACGTTGGAGCGCGGGGCCGGAGTGGTGGCCGTGTCGAGGCGCAGTCTTTATGCCACTTGCGGTTGTCCCTCGGGCTGGCCAGGCCGCGCCGCTGTTGCCCCCCGCCCCCCGTTGACCTCCTGGAAGACATATGCCGATATTATGCACAATCTCACGAGGCCGGTGTGGAGGAGCGCGCCGGGCTGGCACTTCGCCCCAACGTGGCAAGCAGCAGGCGCACATCGGCGGGCGGGGGAGCGCGGCCGCAGGGCCAAGCGGAGGCCCGAGTTCAGTCTTCCGCGCCACGTTGGCCACGGCCGAGGCGGCGCGCAGAGACCGCGGCGCCCGCGGCCCCTCCGCCGCGGCAGGACCGCCAACACTTGGCATCGGGTCGTTGCTGCTCTCTGATGGTATATATGCTGCCCTCTGCTGCTCTCTGCTCTGGTCTGCCGTCTCGCCGCGCGCCCTGCGACCCGCGTCCAATCAATATCTGGCCCCCCGTTGCCAGCGTAGCGTGCGCGGTTTTTGGAGCAGGCCCCGACCAGCGACTGCACGGATGCGACCTAAACGCGCGCTGGGAACAGCGCGACGTCTCTAGGCGGCTCCGATGGACGCGTCAGTTGGGCGCTTGCCATGCCGTGGCATCCAGCGCGCGACGTTGCTGCAACCCTCCTCGAGTGCTCGCTGCACCTCGCAGCGCGCGCGTGACGCTGGGCGCCCTTCCAGGATGCGCCGTGCCATGCCGCGCTGTCCGCCTAACCAGGCTGGAACCGCGTGCTCCGTCGATGCCGCGGCCTGGGGGGCACCCTGCCATGCGCTCGGGAACGCCGCGCCGCGATCCCGGCCTCCAGGGAAGAGGGGGAAGATGGAGGGGGCAAATATAGCACCCCGCAGTTGCGGATAAGAGTGAGGGGGCGGGCGCGGGGTGGGCCGCGGGGCGGGGCGCCGCAGGGGGGGTCGCGGGTGGGTCGCGGGCGGGTCGCGTGGCGGGTCGCGGGGTGGGTCGCGCGTGGGTCGGGCGGGTCGCGGATGGGTCGCGGGCGGGGTTCGCGGGGGAGGGGGGGGGGCGGCGACAAAATGAGAATCAGCGTCGCGGAGCTTCACTTCAGCCACGCACCCGTGGACAATGAATGACCGTTCGGGGCCCCTCGCTCTGATCAGGGAGGTAGGCGACGGTGCGGTGAGAACATGGGTGGGCCACCGAGGGCCAAGTGGAGCCACGGCGCTCGGATCTACCGCGAACTAATCGGATCTAGCGCGGGCTGATAACATCCCCGCGTGGCCGAGCAGCTCGGAGCTACGACGAACGACGACGAACTAATAGTAGCTGACCTGGTGCCAGCACATCAGGGCCCCACGGAGAAACATATTGGGGGCTCCCCCGAGATATTTCGAGCTAGTGCGAGCTGATGCGAGCTCAATGGGGCTCCGCGGGGCAAGATGTTCCAAGGCGGGTGCGATCTATAACGAGCTAGTGCGACCGAGCGCGCCAGTGCGACCTCGTGACGTGAGCGCGGGGCCCGCCACTTAGGCGGCGCGAGTAGTCGCAAGCTGGCGCAATGCAGTCGGCGCAAGTAGTGCAGGCTAATTCAGCTAACTCGCAACATTTAGCTAATTTAGTTAAACTAGCTCGAGCTAGCTCGGCTAATTTAGCTAGAACAGCTCGAGCTTACACGAGTTAATTTAGCGAATCAGATCGAGCAGCTACGACCTAACTTAATGAATTCGCTCGTACTAGCCCGAATTAGTTCGGCTGGTACGAGTTAAGGCGAGCTAATTCGAGCGAGTACGAGCTACACTAGCTCCATTAACTTATACTAGTTCGAAGTAGCTCGAGCTATTACGAGCTAATTCGAGCTAATTTAGTTAATTCGCTCGAATTCGCCGTGCTAGCTCAAATTAGCTCGTATTAGCTTGTAGCAGCCTGTACTCGCTCGTATTAGCTCGGCTATTCTTGCCCCTTGGAGTCTTCCTGGGCTCTAATCAGTTCGCGTGATCTTGGATTAGTTCGGGCCCCTCCGGACTCGGATTGCTGGTCTCGGAGGGCACTGGGGGCCTTTTGGGGGGCAGTTTGAAGGCTTCTTCGGGGCTGCTTCTTGGGGGCTTCCCAGGCGCCTCTTGGGGGCCTCTTGGGCCCTTTCGGGGGCCTCCTAGGTGCTAATAAGAGACCTGCGAAAACACAATAATAGGCCCCGAGCATGCTCCAAGGGGTACTCCAATAGAGCCCCTATAAGCACAAATCGTCGATTTCCGTTGGGAAAACTGATATTTTTGGCGTGTTCGCCTTTTGGGCTTCCACTGCGTCCAAGATGGCCCAAGATGCACCCAAGCCAGTCGAGGATGCCCCCAAGAGGGCCCCAAGACGGCCCACGAGGGGGCCAAGATGGCCCACGAGGCGCCCAAACCGCCCAAGAACGCTTCTAGGCGGCGCCCAAGACGGGGACGAGGAACCGAAAATGCGAGCCATTTGGCCCAAGAGACCCCCAGGAGACCCCAAGAGGCTCCAAGAAGCGCCCACTCCCCAAGAGGCCTCCATGAGACCAGAAAAAACCAAAAGAGGCCCCGAAAACGCCCCAAGAGGCACTCCAATAGAGCCCCTCCCGGCCCCGGGTGCCATATCTCCCCGTGACATCTCGGGAACGCTCCCGGTACCGCTCCCCCGGGCGTTCCGGGGGGCCTCCACAGCGCTCCAGGAGGACCCGAGACGCCTCCCAGGAGCCCTCAGAATGCGAAAGGATGGTTCAAAACGCTCCCAAGCAGCCCAAGTCAGCCTTCCGACAGCTCGCGAGGCTCCCAGGTAACCTCCAAGAGAACCCAAGAGAGGTCCGAGAGGCGTCCTGGGACGGCCCGAAGAGGCCAAAATCGTAGATTTGCATTTTTGTTCCAATGTTTTTGACTTCTCGCGTTTTCGGGCTTCCAACGGTCCAAGAGCGCCGACGAGGCTCCCAAGACAGCCCCAAGACCATCCAAGAGACCCTCAGGACGGCCCAAAGGCGGGCCAAGAAGGCTCCAAGACTGCCGAAGAGGCGCCCACGACAGCCCCAGACCACCCCAGAACAGGCCCAAGATGGGGCCAAGAGCGGGAGCAGGAGGCTTCCAGAGACCTCCGAAAGGCTTCCGGGACCACCCAGAGGCCGCCAACACACCCCTGATCATTGAGAGGCCCCAGAAAGACCCCGACGAGGCTCCAAGAGCAGCCCAAGAGAGCTGCGAGAGAGCCGCCCCGAGAGAACCCCAAAAGGGCAAAATTGTTGATTTCCAATGGTTTTTCTAATGTTTTTCGCCTTCTGACGTTTTCCCGCTGCCAACCCTCGAAGATCGAGGATTCTTTGGGGGAATTCCCAGATTTTTTTTTTTTTGCTTCAAAAGTGGGGCGCCGACTCGGAGATCCCACACATCCCCTGGCATCTGGCCGTACCGCGCCACCCGGCTTCCTGGGGGGCCCCCAAGACGCCCAAGGACAGCCCAAGACGACACCAAATAGCCCCCAGAACGTAAAGAACGACCCAACACGCTCCCGCGCAGCCCGAGACTCCATGCCTCCAGGAGGCCTCCAGAACCCCCAGGGGGTCCGGAAGATCCCACACCCCTGAGGGGCCCGGCTAACAAAACCCGCGAGGCACAAACAAAGAACAGCGCCGAACAGCGCGGAGGAACTGGAGAAAAATGGGAATCCCACAATTCCTCCTTTTTTTCCCAACCCTCCTTGGTTGGGTATTCGTTTTGAATAGAGCAGTGTGGTCTCCACTCCTTCCTTCCTCCTCCTCCTCCCTCCCTGCCTCTTCCTGTCTTGCCTGCGGGGGGCTGCGATCTGTGAAACTGTCGCCATTTTCGAGGCCTGCTGGGGGGCCCAGCCAGTGAGGGCGACGCGGACCTCGCCCCTCAACTGGACTGCGACAAACTGTCGCCTGCTGGGGGGCCCAGCACAGTCGCAGATTCAAATTAGACCTCGCCATCCCTGGGGGGCTGCGATCTGTGAAACTGTCGCCATTTTCGAGGCCTGCTGGGGGGCCCAGCACAGTGAGGGCGACGCGCAGATTCAAATTAGACCTCGCCATCCCTGGGGGGCTGCGATCTGTGAAACTGTCGCCATTTTCGAGGCCTGCTGGGGGGCCCAGCACAGTGAGGGCCACGCGCAGATTCAAATTAGACCTCGCCATCCCTGGGGGGCTGCGATCTGTGAAACTGTCGCCATTTTCGAGGCCTGCTGGGGGGCCCAGCACAGTGAGGGCTACGCGCAGATTCAAATTAGACCTCGCCATCCCTGGGGGGCTGCGATCTGTGAAACTGTCGCCATTTTCGAGGCCTGCTGGGGGGCCCTGCACAGTGAGGGCCACGCGCAGATTCAAATTAGACCTCGCCATCCCGCCGATCCCTGGGGGGCTGCGATCTGCGAAACTGTCGCCATTTTCGAGGCCTGCTGGGGGGCCCAGCACAGTGAGGGCCACGCGCGGATTCAAATAGACCTCGCCATCCCTGGGGGGCTGCGATCTGTGAAACTGTCGCCATTTCGAGGCCTGCTGGGGGCCCAGCACAGTGACGCCACGCGCGGATTCAAATTAGACCTCTGCTGAAACTGTCGCCATTTTCGAGGCCTGCTGGGGGGCCCAGCACAGTGAGGGCCACGCGCAGATTCAAATTAGACCTCGCCATCCCTGGGGGGCTGCGATCTGTGAAACTGTCGCCATTTTCGAGGCCTGCTGGGGGGCCCAGCACAGTGAGGGCCACGCGCGGATTCAAATTAGACCTCGCCATCCCTGGGGGGCTGCGATCTGTGAAACTGTCGCCATTTTCGAGGCCTGCTGGGGGGCCCAGCACAGTGAGGGCCACGCGCGGATTCAAATTAGACCTCGCCATCCCTGGGGGGCTGCGATCTGCGAAACTGTCGCCATTTTCGAGGCCTGCTGGGGGGCCCAGCACAGTGAGGGCCACGCGCGGATTCAAATTAGACCTCGCCATCCCTGGGGGGCTGCGATCTGCGAAACTGTCGCCATTTTCGAGGCCTGCTGGGGGGCCCAGCACAGTGAGGGCCACGCGCGGATTCAAATTAGACCTCGCCATCCCTGGGGGGCTGCGATCTGCGAAACTGTCGCCATTTTCGAGGCCTGCTGGGGGGCCCAGCACAGTGAGGGCCACGGGCAGATTCAAATTAGACCTCGCCATCCCTGGGGGGGCTGCGATCTGTGAAACTGTCGCCACTTTCGAGGCCTGCTGGGGGGCCCAGCACAGTGACGCCACGGCGGATTCAAATTAGACCTCGCCATCCCTGGGGGGCTGCGATCTGTGAAACTGTCGCCACTTTCGAGGCCTGCTGGGGGGCCCAGCACAGTGACGCCACGGGCGGATTCAAATTAGACCTCGCCATCCCTGGGGGGCTGCGATCTGTGAAACTGTCGCCACTTTCGAGGCCTGCTGGGGGGCCCAGCACAGTGACGCCACGCGCGGACCCAAATTAGACCTCGCCATCCCTGGGGGGCTGCGATCTGTGAAACTGTCGCCACTTTCGAGGCCTGCTGTGATCATCGTTTTCGAAGTGGCTAGGAGTGCTCAGGAATTGTAACTCATCAGCTTTATCAAGCCCTTTTCCTGTAGCCAGTGTCCTGCGAGTCTCCCGAATTCCGTCTGCAGACATATGTAACCCTCGCTCCGTCATCGCCCCCTGATAGAGTATCCTAAACTATTTGCGCCCCGCTTTTGCGCAGGGGTTGGGTACGTCGCCAGGGTAATTCCAAGTTTGGCCCTTGGTCTACTCTTGCACAACAGACCACAATTCAGAACCCTTCACCTCCCCCAAAACCCAGGAAGCCTTTGAGGGTCCCAAATCGTTGAACACCTAAAGGAAATTAATGATTTCTGCGTTTCCGCACTTCCCCTTCTATACGATTGCGAGGCTTGCGCAGGCCTCCAAGGGAGTCCCTGGACGCAAGAAACGACCAACATGAGATTACATGAGTTGGCTGATCAAGCCTAGCTACGCGCGCGCGAAGCACGCGCGATGGTTCGAGTCATTATAGATACCAATAATATCAATCTGAATGCTAATCTGATTCGCATTACCAACAATACTAGCATTACGAATGAACATATGTTAATTGTATAATACCATCATTTTGATAATGTTAGTCATGCTAGCCATACTAGGTACTTATGGGAGTAGTTGTTCATATGAGAAAGAGCGTGTTCTACCGCTGCTGGCGGAAAGCCAGGGGGGGTCACTACCGGTTCGAACCCCTCCCCCCCCCTCCGGAAAACCGGGGGGGTCACTACCGGTTCGAACCCCTCCCCCACCCCCAGTTCATCATGAAAAGGGCGAGGGGTCACTACCGGTTCGAACCCCCCACCCCCCTCTCGAAAACCGGGGGGGGTCACTACCGGTTCGAACCCCCCCCCCCTCGAAAACCGAGTGGGGGTGCGGACAGTGGTGGGGACGGTGGTGGTGGGGACAGTGGCGAGGTGACAGCGGGACAGTGGTGGGGACAGTGGGACAGTGGTGGGGACGGTAGTGGTGGGGACAGTGGTGAGGACAATGGTGGGAACAGTGGGGACAGTGGACAGTGGTGGGGACGGTGGTGGTGGGGACAGTGGTGTGGGGACAGTGGGAATGAGGTGGAAAAAGTGGGACAGTGGAGGGTACAGTGGTGGTGGGGACAGTGGTGAAGGCGGTGGCGAGGACGGCGGTGGGACAATGGGACAGAGGTACAGTGGGGACAGTGGTGGGGACAGTGGGGACAGTGGTGGGAACAGTGGGACAGCTCAGTGGGACAGCGGAGGAGTCAGTGGGACAGTGGGGACAGTGGGGATAGTCGGGCAGTGGTTGGGGCCGTGGAGAAAGTGGGGAGAGTGGAACCGTGGTGGGAACAGTGGTGGGGACAGTGGGGACAGTGCGACAGTGGTGGGGGCACTGGTGGGGACAGTAGGGACGGTGGTGGAACCAGTGGGGACAGTGGTGGTGAGGACAGTGGTGCTGGGAACAACAGTGGGGGATGTGGTGCGGACGGTGGTAGGGACCGGGAGTCGTTTGCTGGCGGTGGGTGGGGGGGGTGGGGAGGGGTCGAACCGACCCCCTTCGGTTTTCGGGGGGGGGTCGGACCGGTAGTGACCCCCCCCGGTTTTCGAGGGGGGGGGGGGGGGGGGGGGGAGGGGGGGGGAGGGGGGGTATTTTCGGAGGGGGGGGGGGGACCACCGGGTTCCGGAGGAAGAGGGGGGCAATTTTCCACAGTAAAGCGGCGGTGGATCACGCTCTCTCTCATATTAACAAACACTATGATGCTACGATGCGAGCAATGTGCTCATAATCTGAGCGCCGCTGTGCACCTCCACGCGGGGATTGAAGACAACCAGTCCGTTGTGGGTGTGCGGATTGGCCAGCTCGGGGAGAGGAGCTTGCTGGGCCCACGAAGCTACGGCAACTTACCCTATTTCAAAAAACGAGCTGCTGTCTATTCACCGTGGCACACGGCTCGCTGAGTTTCTGAGCGTGTGCTCTTGAGAAATGCGTGCCGCAGACAGAGGACCAGACATGAACCACACCGTTCGACAGCTGGCGTGCCACGAGGAAGCGGTGGGGGCGGGCAGGCGGGGAAAAAGAAAGACGGGAGAGGAGGGCGGCCGCGGGAACAAGTGGCACGTACAGCTTCCCACAGGGAACGAAATCCTCCAGCACACCTGGCGCACTTCCACCAAGAGTCAGCCCAAACAAGATGATGCCGCTCACGAGGGCCTTCGTCGACTTCAGCACTCCTGGGGGCCCTAGGGATCTTCTCGAAGTCACCATCGAGATCCCGACGGTTGAGCCACGTGCATAAAGGAGAAACGCAAGCCTTACATAGTTGAAACCGCATATTTGATAATTCTACATAAAGCATTAAACGCGCAAGAATATGTACAACCCTTCGCAACCATTGTAGTGGTTTCATCTGCCCATTTGTTGCCCTCACTTTTCCCAACGCGCTTGGTCAACAGCAGGTTCCTGCCCTGGGCGATTCGCAATGGGGACAAAGCGGCTGTAAGCGGCACCCCCGTTAGTGCAAAATAGTGCAGCCCATGCAGAACCCCTTTCTGATAATGTTCTTATGGAGGCTACGGTTCCTTGACGCGTTGGGGAAATGCTGGGGGAGAGTCGGCCGACCATCCTGCACAATACGGTGGGCCCTGTGGTTAGCCCATTCCCCCCCAAAACTATTGCCCACCGTCGTGTCTAGAAAAACGTTCCTGATGTCTCCTCCTCCTCCTCCTCATCCTCGTCCTCATCCTCATCCTCGTCCTCGTCCTCTTCCTCCTCCTCTTCCTCCTCTTCTTCCTCCTCCTCCTCTTGGAGGAGGAGGAGGAGGAGGAGGAGGAGGAGGAGGAGGAGGAGGAGGAGGAGGAGGAGGAAGGGGGAGGCGGACCAGCATGACTCTTCGCTTCCTGCCTCGCCGCGGCCCCCGATCCCGACGCCCCCCCCGCGCCGCAAGGCCCTGAACTGCACGCGCGACGACGGGCGCGACACCGGGAGGCGGCCAAGGCGAACACCCTCTCCCTGGCCTCGCGAGGCAGCCAGCCCGGGCCCTCCTGGCGGGCTGAGCTGCCTCGCCGCCCGCCGCCCGGCGCCCGGCCCGCGGCCTTGTGGGCTCAGCGAGGCCAGGCCAGCGCCGCGCGAGCGCCGCGCCGCGCGCCCCTGGGCGACTGCGCCGTGGGCGGGGGGCTGGCCGCCACTGCGAGGCTCGCGCGGCTCGCGCGGCTCGGGCGACTCGCGCCGGCTCGCGCGGCTCGCGCGGCGGTTGAGGCGCTGCAGGCGCTGCGGGTGCTGCAGGCGCTCGGGGCTCTCGAGGAGCGGCGTCTGTCGCCTGCCGCAGCGGGCACTGCCTTCCTCCCCCCCTCCAGGCGGACTTCCACAGGTGCGGGCGTCGCAAAAGAAGCCGCGGCGGGGAGCCTCCATCCTCTCCCTGCTCCCCCCACCTCCCTCACCTTCCTGCTTATCCCCCGCCCCCTATTCCTGCTCCTCTTTCCCCCCTTGCTGCTCCTCCTCCCCCTGCTCCTCCCCCCCTCTCTCTCTACAACTACACAATCTGAATACTACTCTCCTCTCTCCCCTGGTGGCGTCCAGGGAATGTCGGGTCCCCCTCCGCGTATTGGCTTTTTCGACACAGGATTCCCAGGGATTGGGTTTTCGCTGTTTTTTTTTGGGGGGGGGGGGGAGGCAAAAGGCTGCTCTCGCTGAAGCGCTGGCTTCATTTTCGTGCTACCGTTCGTTACGAATCGTGTTCCCGCTGCAGCGCTGGATTCATTTCCGCGCTTCCGCTCGTTCCGACTCGTGCTCCCGCTGCAGCGCTGGCGTCATGATTTCCAGCGCCATGCCACGGCATGGTGTTCGGTCTTTCCAAATAGGCCCTCAAATCTAGAAAAT
Source organism: Prorocentrum cordatum (assembly GCA_963575745.1). Classification (NCBI taxonomy): domain Eukaryota; class Dinophyceae; order Prorocentrales; family Prorocentraceae; genus Prorocentrum; species Prorocentrum cordatum. The sequence goes on from CAUYUJ010002259.1 coordinate 90,520, forward strand.
GGCCCCCCGAAGAAACCATCGGAAGTGATTCCACATTCAGTGTCGATTCGTTGATTTTTTGGGCCGCAGAAGCCCCCCCCACTTTGGGGCGTCACTACGCCATGCTATGTCAGGCTACGCGTCCTCATTTCCGCGCTTCCGCGTTTGTTTGTTTGAAAAAGCTGCTCTCGCTGAAGGGCTGGCCTCATTTTCGTGCTACCGCTCGTTCTGAATCGCGCTCCCGCTGTAGCGCTGGCCTCATTTCCGCGCTTCCGCTCGTCCTGAATCGTGCTCCCGCTGCAGCGCTGGCGTCATCATTTCGAGTGCCATGCCCCGGCACGGTTTCCGGTCCTTCCAAATAGGTTCCAACATCTAGAAAATGGCCCCCCGAAAAAAGTATCGGAAGTGATTCCACATTCAGTGTCGATTCGTTGATTTTTTGGGCCGCAGAAGCCCCCCCCCACCTTGTGGCGTCGCCACGCCATGCTATGTCATTATACGCGTTGATCTTCGACACCATGATATGCCATGTAATGCTATGCCATGCTCCGACATCCGATTGTGCGAATAGAGAGGAGACCTACGCCATGGTAAGGGATGGGAGGGAGGGGTAGGGCGCCAGATATGACGCGAGCGCACCCAGCTTGCCCTGCTCCCCTATCCCCCTCCCCCCTGCCCGCCACCCTGCCCCCTGCCCTTGCCCTGGCTTGGACGCGCCTGTAGAGCTTCCGATGTCCAGGAGGAGGCTCCTGGCCCTCCGCAAAGGCAGCAGGATCGTGATGGAAACGGCTGCTTGCCCCCCAGCGGCTGGGGGGCAAGCAGCCGTTTCCGTTTCGACTTTCCGATTCGATGCTGGGGCCACCTGCCAGCCCGCGCCAGGATCGAGGTTTGAGGGTCCCACTGGGCGTCACGACCGCGCTTCGCGCGTTGCGGCCTGGGCTGGAGAGCTGCCCTTCTCCAAGGCGGCATCGCGGGGGCGCTAAGAGAACCGCGCGTCGCGCATCGCGGGGCGCGATACGAGAAGTCAGGTGGCCCATGTTTATCACAGTTTTCGGCCTCTGTGTGCCGTTTGCTGGCCACGGGAAAGGAGGCGAGGGGAGGGGGGAGGGGGAATGATGAGGAGGAGGACGACCCCATTTCCTCCCATCCCCTCCTTCTTTCCGCTCCGACCACCCAAGAGATCGGCGGAGGCCTGAAAAGGGTCGTAAAAACACCCGAACGCGTTCTCCTTCGTCGTGCGTCGCTGTTGTCGTCATCGCCGACGTCGTCGCCGTCCTCCTTGTCGTTATCCTCGTCCTCGTCGTCGTCCTCCCCCTCCACCTCCCCCTCCACCTCCCCCTCCTCCTCCCCCTCCTCTTCCCCCTTTTCCGCCTCGTTCCTCGCGAAACAACGTCTCCCTTCTCCTCTTCCCCCGTGGTCGTCGTCGTCGCCCTCCTCCTCCTCCTCCTCCTCCTCCTCCTCCTCCTCCTCCGCCTCTCTCACTTCTCTCCCCTTCTTTTTTTACCTAACAGCTTTTGCTGATAGGTTTCTAGTGGTGTCAAAAGAGAGCAGCGCAGCAGATGACTCCACAGGGGGGTCGGGGCGGGACCCGGGGAGCTGTGTCCGAACTCGTGTCCGAATGCGTTTTTCGCAAACAGTCACACACTTCGTGCTCTTCGACCTCCCAGAACTCCATTCCCGGGCCACATTCTGAATGCCCGGAGCCAACTGTAGGCCACTGCGTGCTCTTCGACTTCCAGAACTCCATTCCCGGGCCACACTTTGAATGCCCGGAAGAGCCCAAACCTAGCCAATCTGTAGGCCACTTTGTGCTCTTTCGACTTTCCAGAACTCCATTTTCACCCGGGGCGACCTCGCGAATGCCCGGAAGCCAAACTGTAGGCCATTTCGGACTCTGAGCTTTCCCAGAACTGCCATTCCCGGGCGGACATTTGAATGGCCCCGGAGCCAACTGTTAGGCCACTTACGTGTTTCTTCGTGTGTTCACAGAGGCACCATGTCCGCTGGGAATGATTTGAAAAATTGCCGGAGCCAACTGTAGGACACTTCGTGTTCTTCGAGTTCCCAGAACTCCATTCCCGGGCCACATTTTGAATGCTGAGGCAGGCTGATGCTGAGGCTGGGGCAGGCTGAGGCTGAGGCCGAGGCTGAAGGCAGACTGAAACTGAGGCTGAGGCTGAGGCAGGCTGAGGCTGAGGCTGAGGCAGGCTGATGCTGAGGCAGGCTGAGGCTGAGGCTGAGGCTGATGCAGGCTGAGGCTGAGGCAGGCTGAGGCTGAGGCCGAGGCTGAAGGCAGGCTGTGGCTGAGGCTGAGGCTGAAGCAGGCTGAGGCTGAGGCTGAGGCAGGCTGAGGCTGAGGCTGAGGTAGGCTGATCCTGAGGCAGGCTGAGAAGGCTGCTGGATGTGTTTGAGGCAGGACTAGTTTCCCAGACACTCCATTCCCGGGCCACACATTTTGAAATGCTGAGGCAGGCTGATGCTCGAGGCTGAGGCAGGATGAGGACTGGCGATGAGTACTGAGGCAGCTGAGGCTGAGGCCGAGGTGAAGCAGACTGAGGCCGGGCTGAAGCAGGCTGAGGCTGAGGCTTAGGCAGGCTTGAGGCTGAGCTGGCGAAGCTGATGCTGAGCAGGATGAGGCTGAGGCTGAGGTTAGAGGCTGAGGCTGAGGCAGGTGAGGCTGAGCCGAGGCTGCGGGCAGCGCTGAGGCTGAGGCTGAAGCAGGCTGAGGCTGAGGCTGAAGGCCACAGACTATGACGGCTGAGGCTGAAGCAGGCTGAGGCTGAGGCTGAAGCAGGCTGAGGCTGAGGCAGAGGCAGGCTGAGGCTGAGGCTGAGGCAGGCTGAGGCTGAGGCAGGCTGAGGCTGAGGCTGAGCTGAGGCTGAGGCCGAGGCTGAAGGCAGACTGAGGCTGAGGCTGAAGCAGGCTGAGGCTGAGGCAGAGGCAGGCTGAGGCTGAGGCTGAGGCAGGCTGAGGCAGAGGCAGGCTGAGGCTGAGGCTGAGGCTGATGCAGGCTGAGGCTGAGGCAGGCTGAGGCTGAGGCTGAGGCAGGCTGAGGCTGAGGCTGAGGCCGAGGCAGGCTGAGGCTGAGGCCGAGGCAAGCCGAGGCAGGCTGAGGATGAGGCTGAGGCTGATGCTGAGGCAGGCTGAGGCTGAGGCTGAGTGCTCATGAAGGCTGAGGCTGAGGCAGCCTGAGGCTGAGCCCGAGGACGACGGAAGGATGAGGCTGAGGCTGAAGCAGGCTGAGCTGAGGGCCGCGGCAGGCTGAGGCGAGGCTGAGGCAGGCTGAGGCTGAAGCAGGCTGAGGCTGAGGCTGCGGCAGGCTGAGGCAGGCTGAGGCTGAGGCAGACTGAGGCTGAGGCAGGCTGAGGCTGAGGCTGTGACTGCGACTGCCGTTGCCACTGCGACTGTCATCGCGAATGCGGCTACGACTGCGAGAACAGCAGAATTCTACAACTGGCTTCTCATCCGAATCTTAAGGGGAATGCTTCCAGATATGCTCCTACACATCGCTGTTAGGTTGCTTTGCCGGGATAAGGACGAGGCGGGCGCCGCGGGGCCGTCCTCGAGGGCGGCTGGTCCGCGCGCTCGCTCGCCGCCCCCCGCCCCCCGCCTCGAGGCGCGGGCAGTCTGGCCGGCGCGATGGTGACGCAGCGGAGAGGAGACCGGGCGAGGGGGAGCGCCTCCCCGTCAGCGACGACGACGAGGAGGAGGAGGAGGAGGAGGAGGAGGAGGAGGAGGAGGAGGAGGAGGAGGAGGAGGAGGAGGAGAGCATGCGGCTGATTCCCTGACCTCGCCTTGTCGATAGCCCTTCTTCGATCCTCGAGGATCCATCCCTCTTCCCCCGGCGTCGCGTTTTTTCTGTGACGTGGGCCCCCGGGAATGTCAACCCCCATCCTCAAAACTTGATCAGGCAGCCGTTTGCGATGCGATCTTGTGGACTTCGCGGCGCTGGGGGGGATCCAGGATCCCCTCCCCCAGCCAGGGAGTCAGGAGGTCAGCAGGTGGATGTGTGTGTGTGTGTGTGTGCGTGTGTGTGTGTGTGTGTGTGTGTGTGTGTGTGTGTGTGTGTGTGTGTGTGTGTGTGTGTGTGTGTGTGTGTGTGTGTGTGTGTGTGGGGGGGGTCGGCCAGGCGTAGACGCGGGCGCCTCACTGTTTTCAGGCCTTCTACGTCCTGTCGCCGTGCGCAGGGATGCAACGCCCAAAAAAGTAAGTGTGTGTGTGTGTGAGTGTTTGCGTGTGCGTGTGCGTTTGCGTGTGTGTGGGGCAGGGGGAGAGAGGGGGAAGGAGGGGGAGGCGCAGGGAGGTGAGGGATGGGGGAGCAGCCCTCCGTCACCTTCCTGCGCCCCCTCCTCCCCGACCCTCTCCATCGGAATGCGGCTCGCGCCGTAAGTCGTCCTGCAAATCGGCATGTGATCGAGCTGCACATCGAACCACATGTAAGACCACCATTAGGGGGATAAGGAGGTTGCGGGGGCAGAGATCGGGGAACACATACTGGCATA
>CAUYUJ010002259.1:100000-165000 GCA_963575745.1 Prorocentrum cordatum
GCCGAGGCCCTCGCTGGGAAGTTGGTGGCCTGGTCGGGCCGAGAGCTCAGCGTGGCTCTCCACTAGGCTACGGCCCGGCAGCTGCGCTCCGCCTTGGGGACGGACGGCGCTGGCTGGGCAGCCGAATTGCGCGCTGCCGCGGCGGCGTAGCCGACACGTAGTATCACTCAATTGGGCCGTCGTGTGGCCCTACAGGTTCAGGATTCGCGTCGTGCGTCTGTCTGCGGTAGACTCTGTCTGCGGTAGACTCGCCGTGGCGCTTACAGGAGGAGGAGGAGGGAAGGTGGAGAAGGAAGAGGGATGAAGAGGAGGAGGAGGAGGAGGAGGAGGAGGAGAAGGAGGAGGACTAGGAGCAGGAGTAGGAGGAGGAGGAGGAGGAGGAGGAGGAGGAGGAGGAGGAGGAGGAGGAGGAGGAGGAGGAGGAGGAGGAGGATGGGGAGGAGGAAAGGCGGCGGCCGCGCGCGCGCGTGTCATCGTCGCGAGAAAATCGCGACGGAAGATCTTGTCGTCGTTTTCGGCCTCTGGGGGCCCTCGTCTGGCCCTGGTGCCGTCAGGAAACGAAGCACCCAGGATCGGCCCAAGGCCCCCCAAAGGTGGGTCCTTAAGACGGTCCAAAAGGGCTTTAAGAGGGGCCCAAGAGAGGCCCCATAGGGGGAACACGAGCCGACATACCGAGCCCTGCGCCACAGGGGCCACCCAAAGCTCCTGGAGGCCCCCAATACAGGGCGATTTCGTTCGGTTTCAGGCCCCAGGACCATCACATCTCGATCTGGCTTGAAAAGTGCAGCTGGAAGATATGGTCTGGGGCTCCAGTAGTGATTTTTCACAACGTTAGCGTTTTTTCGTGACGTCGATTTTCACTGTATTTCCTCTCGTTGTGATCGACAAGAGTCACGGCGAACGGTTTTTACCAGTTTTCGGCCTTCGGGGGCCTTCGCTGGGCCCTGGGGCCATCACTGGACGACTCGGGAGGCAAGCCGGTCCTGGAGGGAGGGGTGCAGACATGTTGTTTGGGGTATCGGGGCGGCGTCGTTGAAAAACGACGACATCACAGTTGTGGTTATTGCGCGTTCTGGAGCAAGGGCCTCGCCTTCGGCGCATCCTCGCCCACGGCGGAAGCCAGAGAATGGCCGGCGGAGGTGAAACGTCAGCGGCTCCGCCAGCGGAAGCTCGGCGGAGGGCGGCAGAGATAAAGGCGAAACGTCAGCATTTGTCACCCCCCTCTGTGTCTTGGGTCCTCGTTTCGAGAATGGGTTGGGTTCTTCGCAAAGCTGATTTGTATGCAGGGTTTCCGACGTTGCCCATGTCTGTATGTATGTTTGTATGCATGCATGCATGCATGCATGCATGTATGTATGTTTGTATGTATGTATGTATATATATATATATATATATATGTCGAATCACGTATACGATCTCACTATGCATGCATGTATGGATGTATGTATGCATTGATGTATGGATATTTGCATGCTTCCATGTATTTACGTACGCATGTAGGTATGCGTGTATGTATGTATACATGTATGCATATGTGCGCGCATGCATGCATGCATGTCCACGCATGCATGTATGCATGCATCTACGTATGTCTGGTGCATGTGTGTATGTATGTATGTAGGTATACGTGCGTGCGTGCGTGCGTGCGTGCGTGCGTGTATGTATGTATGTATGTATGTGTGTATGTATGTATGTCTGTCTGTCTGTCTGTACATGCATGCTCACATACATGCATACGTACATACACGCATACATGCATGCATGCGTGCATGCATGTTTGCATACATGTATATGTACATGCACGTATGCATACATGCATGCATGCATGCATGCATGCGTGCATGTATGCATGCATGTATGTATGTATGTATGTATGTATGTATGTATGTATGTATGTATGTATGTATGTATGTATATAGGTATGTATGTATGTATGTATGTATGTATGTATGTATGTATGTATGTATGTATGTATGTATGTATGGTTGTATGTATGTATGTATGTATGCATGCACGTATGTATGTATGTGTGTATGTATGTATGTATGTATGTATGTATGTATGTATGTATGTATGTATGTAAATATACATGTATATATATGGAAATATGAATTTACGCATTCATGCATGTATATATGTATGTAGGCATGCATGTATTTATGTATGTATGCACGTAGACATGCATGAATGCGTGTATTTATGCATACATGTCTGTAGACATGTATGTGCATGTGTAAACATATATTTAAATGTATTTATGTATATGTATATGTAGGCATGTATGTATGTATGCATGCATGTATGTATGTATGTATGTGTGTATATATATATAGAGTTATATGGTGGTGGTTGGGGGGGGAGGGGGGGCGAACGGTCACTCATGGTCCCTAGGTGCGTGGCTGACTAGGGAATTCGTGGTGAGAATTATGCTTGTTGCGTTGTTGTTGGTGTTGTTGATGTTGTTGTTGTTGTTGTTGTTGATGTCGATGTTGATGTTGTTGTCGTTGTTGTTGTTGTGATTGTTGTTGTTGTTGTTGTTGATCTGACTTCTGAAACATAATTAATGTTGATCTGTTTTTCTCAATCAAAGTGTGCCCCTGGACGCTCGCACCCGGTTTTTTGACAGGGAAAGTCTTCCTGCTCAAACTGGGCCCGTTGCTCCCGGGTTACAACAAAAACGGTTCCCGCTTGAGACTTCCTTACAATTTAGCCAGGTCCCCCGCTCCCGCCCGGGACTTCCTTACATTTTATTCAGGAATCGCGCTCTCGCTTGGGACTTCCTTACGATGTATTAAGGAATCGCTCTCCCGGCGCTCTGGAGTCGCGTTCTCGCTGGTGACTTGCTTGCAACTGACTGAAGAATGGCCTTGCGTGGGAATGTCTGGCAATTTGCCCAAGCGCCGCGTTCCCGACACCCAGGCACCCAGGAGTCGCGCCCATTGTGGCCCCATGTGCATGCCCTTCTTGGCCCCGCTGTCGCCATTTGTGCCCCCCTCACTGTCCTACGTGGCCCAGTTGCTACTCTCAGTGGGCCCATAGTTGCCTTCTGCGGCCCCGCATTATCTGCACTTCGTGGCCCCCACTCGTTCGCGCTCTTCGTGGCCCCATACGCATTCCCTTCGTGTCCCTGCTGTCGCCCTTCGTGGCCTACTTCGTGCCCTTCGTGGCCCTGCTGTCGTTCTCTCTCGCTCTCGCTTTCGCTCGTCGTCGCAGTCGTCGTCGTCGTCGTCGCCGTCGTCTTCGTCGTCGTCGTCGTCGTTGTCGTCGTCGTCGTCGTCGTCGTCGTCGTCGTCGTCGTTGTCGTGGTCGGTCCCCTGTCCGTCCGTCTTGGGGTCGGGTCGACGGTTCGCGGCCGCCCCGCCGATCAACGCTGCCGCTGGCCAGGCCGACGGTCCGCGGCCGCCCCGCCGCTTGCCGGGGCCCGGCCTGCAGGGAAGAAAGGTATACCCCCCAAAAGGGGTTCGATCGAAGACGAAGAGGGCGGGTATCGAGGGTTTGGGAAATACGCGTTATTGGACACTCGAGCATATAAGGGCGAACAGTCTTAAGATTATTGTTGTTGTTGTTGTTGTTGTTGTTGTTGTTGTTGTTGTTGTTGTTGTTGTTGTTTGATGTCGTCGTCCCACCCGCGACCCACCCGCGAGCCACCCCGCGAGCCACCCCGCGACCCATTCCGACTTGCAGCGTCTGGCATTCCGACCTCCATCATCCAGCGCCTACACCAACGCCAGCGCCACCGCCGGCCCAAGGCCCAAGCCGATGTTGTAACGCCGTTCCAAACCATCCCTCCCTGCAAGCATCAACGCCCGCGGCTTCGCCAGCACCGACGACAGCACCGACGCCAGCATCAACGCCTTCGCCTACGCCAGCACCAACGCCAGCGCCTACACCGGCGCGGACGTCAGCCCCTACGCCAACACCAACGCCGGCGCCTACGCCGTCACCAACGCCAGCGCCGAGACCGACATCAACATCAGGCGGCAACGTGGCTCAGGGCCCAGGCCGATTTTTGGAACGCCGTTCCAAAATCCCCCTCCCCGCTGGCACCAACGCCAGCGGCTTCGCCAGCACCGACGTCAGCATCGACGCCAGCATCAACGCCTTCGCCCTCGCCGGCACCAACGCCAGCACCTGCACCAGTGCCGACGTCAGCCCCTACGCCAGCACCAACGCCGGCGCCTTCGCCAGCGCCGACGCCAGCACCGACGCCAGCACCAATGCCTGCGCCTACGCCGGCACCAACAGCAGGGCATACACCAGCGCCCTCCCCAACACCGACGTCAGCACGAACGCTGGCGCATACGCCGGCAGCAACGCCAGCGCCTACACCAACACCGTCACCTGCACCGACGCCCGCAAGAACGCTGGTTACTACGCCAGCACCAGCGATAGCGCCTACACCAACACTGACGCCCGCACCGCCCCCAGCCTCAAGGCTGGCGCCAACGCTGGCCCCAGCGCCAGCTCCGACGCCGACACCCTGGCTTGCGCCTTCGCGGGCACCAACGCCAGCTCCTACACCAGTGTCGACGTCAGCTCCGACTGCAGCACCAACGCCAGCGCCTACGCAGGTACCAACGCCAGCGCCTACACCAGCACCAGCGCCAGCACCGTCGCCAGGACAAGCGTTGTCGCCGGCGCGCCGACGCCAGCACCGACGACAACAGTAACGCCAGCGCATACGCCATCAACATCGCCAGCGCTTTCACCAACGCCGACGGCAGCACTGGCGCTTGCGCCGGCACCGACACCAGCGCCTACAACAGTACCGACGCCGATGTCGCGAACTGTAGTGTGGGCGCGATCGGGACGAGCAGCTCCGCTTCTAGTGGCATAGTTTCGACTGTAGCGTGGTCGATCATCACCGCGCAGGCCGGCAATAGCACGGCGATGTTGACGGTCAATTTCGCAATGAGTTTCAAGACATCAGCGAGCAGCAGTGTGAGCGATGTCCGGATGCGCAGCGCGGCTTCGAGTCCCACGGAGTCGATTGTAACGTGCAACGTTCACGACCAATTCCACCGGGAGCTTCACGATGACAACGTACAGCAGTGTGAACGCGGACCGAACGAGCAGCGCGGCTTCTAGTAGCACGATTTCGATTGCAACGGGAGCAAGCAGCACTACGCAGGCCATCGGCAGCATGGCGACATCAACGGCCAGTCCCACGGGGAGCTTTCCGACACCAGCGACGTTGGCAATGTCGTCGAGCAGCACCACGCGGGCCTGCAGTAGCACGGCGACGTGCACTGCCAGTCCCACGGTGAGCTTCACGTCAGATGGCAGCAGGCTGACCAGCTGTACGTCCACAGCCAGTTCCACGGGACCAACAGCTCGACAGACGAACAGGATCACACCCTGGTGCGCCATTCGTGGGATGGGAGGCTTGTTATTTCAAATAACGGCTTCCACGACGCCTTCAATTCCGGGTTATGAGGGCGGCCCCGCCTGTGCTTAGGCTCTGCGTACGCCTTCCGTCCCTCCTCTCTCTCTCCCCTCCTCCTGCATGTGTATATTTTTGTTCAACTAGTGAGCTGTTCCTTGTTGGCTCGCCGGCGCCTGGCTCCGCTTTCGCTATGTGTCGTCCCGGGCATAGACGACAGGCGACGGCCGCCCATGGGGGGGCTCGACCACAATGGTCGGCCGCACCACGTGGCTACGGCTATTGCGCCTTGGTGCTCTCAGGATTTATCCTTTGGCAGCCATGCACCCCGTCATACTGTACTTTGGGACGGTCATGCGCTGTGCACTGTAGTTCGCATTTTTCTATATCTGTTTTAGCTTCTGGCGTGTTGGGCTCGAGGACTCGGGGAGCTGGTTGGCTGTGAACGTGTCTTCGCCCTTGGCTCCTTCCCCCTCTCTTCCCCTCCTTTGCTTTGGTCTTGCCCGTGAGGGACCATTGTGCGAGTGCCGCTAGCAAGGCCTGGTAGGTGTAAGCACGCGCGGGCTCCCCTTCTTCTCACGCTCGTGTGGGACCATTTTGCGGGCGTCTCCGGCGAAGTCTGGGGTCGTTGACGCATGCACGAGCTGCGCGCGCCCATTTCTTGTTCCTTTCCTTCCCTTCCCTTTCTCGCGCTTCTGCTTCAATGCTGGCCGGGCGCTCTCTGATGCACGCTGCGTAGAGCTCGTGAGTCATTGTCGTTTGGTGCAGGAAAGAGAAAAAAACGAGCCACCCCGCGACCCACCCCGCGACCCACCCGCGACCCACCCCGCGACACATCCATAAGGGAGGAAGAAGCATCCTGACCCGATAATTGACGTTTACTAAAGCGGCCCTGGGCGTTTACTCAACAGCCCTGCCCTGTTCGATTCATTCCTTGTGTGCGTTTTCTAAACGGCTTCGCTTGTCGGGGTGATTATCATGGGGTGGACTCTCTGCCCTCTACACCCGTGACCCACCCGCGACCCATTTGCGACCCATTTGCGACCCAGCGTGCAGCGTGCAGCGTGCAGCGCCTGCTTCCCCTCCGAGCGGGCGATGGCGAGCCACTGCAGGGCCAAGCATGGCCACCGGCCTGCCATCAAGGCTTATGTCGACGGCTCGGATGTCTGCCCGTGCTGCGGCACCCAGTTGCAGATGCGATTGCGGTGTATAGCTCACCTTTCGGATCGCCGCCGGCCGCGCTGCGCGGAGTGGATTGTGACGCACTGCTCGCCACTTCATCCTACTGCGCTTGAGACTCGCCGAGGCCGACAGGGCCTCCCTGCGAGCGGCGTGGGCAGAAGGCCACACGCATGCAATAGCCCGCCGACCCGCGATCACCAAATGTAGACGCATCGTCGGCCGTTGCCGATGAATTCGGCCCCGCTGTCCTTTTTGCTGCCGCAGTGCACACTCGTGCTGACTGAGGAGCTGTGCTCTGAGACTCGGGCGTCCTTCGTTCCCCAGAGCACACACACTTATATATATATATATTTATAGATATGTATATGTAAATGTAAATGTGTATATATATAGATGCTTGCACATAGAAGTTCATATGTATATAAATTTAGATACTCAGATAGATCTATAGATGTGTGTATACGATTTTCCCACACATACATATATGCACACGCAGACAGTCGGCCCATCCCGTCACCGTGCCTGGGTTGTAGTTTAGAGGCCTCTTGGGGCCCTCTTGGCCCGTTTTGAAGCGCTCGCGTTCCCGAGCATATCACCTGGGAAGCGCTGCGCAAGCACGGGAGGCACGCCAGGAACCCGGGACAACTTGAGGCATTTGCGCCCAGGTCCCTGAGTGCTTAATCCTGAGGACTGATGACTTCAAGAGACCTGAGGGCACTCCAACTCTTGCCTCGCAGCACGGTGGCGGATATACCCACCGAATTTCCAAGGATACGCGCAAACACACGCGCACAGGCGCACACGCGCAGAGGCGCACACGCGCACACGCGCACACACACAAACGCACAGCCACACACAAACACACACACACACAAACACACTCACAAACATACAAACACAAACACGCAAGCACAAACACACGCACAAGCACACGCAAACACAGACACACACGAACATGCAAACACACACCCACAAACACACAAACACACAAATACACAAACGCACAAACGCACAAACACACAAACACACATAAACACACAAACACACAATCACACACAAACACACAAAGACACAGCACACACACAAACACACAAACACACGACAACATATACACAAAAACATACACGCACACATTTTTTGCGTCGGCCGGACCACTCAGAGCTGCCAGCTGCGGCGGGGTGAGCGCTGGGGGTGGGGAGCAGCGCCTGCACAGGCCGTACTGAACTGCACTGACCTGAAGATGGGGGGGTAGCCAGGAGCTGCAGCTGGTGGTCAAGAGAAAACGAAGCGTAGCCCAACCTGGTGGACCGAGCACAGTCCAGGGATGATCCAATGCGCCGAGACCTGCGGGCTTGCGAGGCGCGTGCGAGGAGATGGGGACTGCCATGACGGACCAGCCCCGGCAGCAGGCATTGCGCCGCGGGCACAAGCGCGGGTGCTGGACGGCACAGAGCGAGATGTGGCTGAATGGGCCTGCGAAGCGCGGGCGTGAGGGGCGGAAGGCCGGCAGTGGCACCGTTCAGAGCGGTGCAGCAGAACAGGAGCGGCCAAATAAAGGCGGCGGAAAGGGCGGCCAAGACGAGCGCCCAGAACCTCGACCCGCGCCGACGGGAAGGAACCCCGACATCGGCAACGGTGGGGGGGCGCCGAGACCACACAGAACAAGGAAAGCGCGGAATGAGGGACGGCCCGGCGGGGCGCAGTGCGGCACCCAGGCAAGGAGAGGCAAAACGAGGGGGGGAGGGGCGACGGCCCCCGTACGCCAGCTGGCGGCGGGCAAGAAGGCCACGCCCAGTGGAGGGCGGCAAGCCGAGTGCGAACGGGTGGGCCCAGAGGCAGAGAGCCAACTGAGCAGTAACCGACACGGGCGAGGTGCCAAAGAGGCGACAGCGGTCAGACACCGGTAGCCGGTGTTGGGGAGGTGGCCAGAAAACCAGGCAGGAGGGGGCGGACACAGGCACCGAAGCGAATGTCGCCCGGCCGGCGAAGCACGGCAAGGGCCAGAGAGGTGCCGCAGGCAGGGCCTGGACAAGATTTGCAGAAGGCCGGCGACCCAAGAGGCAAGGGGCAGCGGCGGAGCAGGGCGCCCCAAGGGAGGGCGGGAGTGGCGGCCCGAAGGCCACGAGCGGGCGGCAAGACCAGCCTGCTGTGACAGGGCCAACCCGGAAAGCGAGGCAACGAGGGGAACCGGCCGAGCGCCGGCACAGGCGCTGGCGGGCCCCACGCATGGGCGTGAGAAGAATGCAAGCCTCGAGCGAGAGCTGGAGGCTTGCGGGGGGGGCACCGAACAGCTGCACGATGGAAAGCAACCACGAGTGCAGGGAGGTGAGGGCGGCGGGCAGGCCCCGAGCGAGGGCTGGGGGCCTGCGGGGGGGCACTGAACAAGTGCACGATGCGTGAGTGCCACGAAGGCAAGTAAGGGAGGGCAGCGGCCAAAGAGGCCACTGCCAGGGCGGGGATTGGCACGCTCAGTACAGGACGAGGTGATGGGGCGGCTGGCTGATCGCTACCAACGGTGGCTGCTGGAAGCTGACCCGCGCTGGCGGGAAGGGTCGTTGCCAGGCCAAGAGGGGTCCGCTGGCGGCCTCCCACTCCCGTGCGGCAGAGCACCCTTCCCTTGGCCTGTCGCGAGCTCAGAGCTTTGCCTCCTCTTGTCAAGTTCGCGATGCCACTCAGCGTGCCAATCGACTTGTACCCCTTTCTTCCCGCAGAGTCTGCGCGCGTCCTAATGGACCTCGCTGAGGTCATGTACGAAACCTGGGCAGAATTCAGGGTTGTGGCGCTGTGGGTCTTTGGCGGAGCGGGGTCCAGACTCCTGGTCGCAGATGGCATTCCACCCGACCGTGAGCATGGGGCCACATTCTGTCTCGAGGCGGTTGATCACCGCTCTCCAGTCCTTCCTTGCATTGTCTCGGTGCTTCCAGGTATGGTGCCAGGTCGCCTGGTGTCTTGGCTCGTTGGAAGGCCCGTCATTGTTGTCCGACTGAGGATATCAAGAGTGAGAAGTCCTAAAGCTCCTCCTTGATCCAATCGATGCGCCAGTCACCTTCCTGGGTCACGATGTAGTGCTCCCGCTCATCGTCCCAGTATTCTGGAGGCGCCACTCCCTTACGACGGGGTGTGGGGACCGCGGGCTGTACTTCTGGATGGCAATCCGGGGCGCAAGTGGCCTTCCTGCGCAGTGCGCTGCGTGCCTTGGGGGAGCCATCGCCCTCGGGTTCGAATCCGGCCATGAGCTCGATCTCATAGGTCTGGCATAGCTTCCAGCCCTCGGCTTGCAGCTCCCATTGCCGCCTGGGGGGCAGGGTCGGGGCGCTCCGGCAACGGGCCCGGCGGGGCGCTGCGTGGGCTGCATGGGGGGGGGGGGGGGGAGGCCAGTGGTACGCGTCCATCTACGCGCCTCGCATGGGCTGGGAGGGCCGTCGTCGGCGGCGTCAGGCTCAGGTAAGTCGAGTGAGTGAGGTGCCGGCGTGCCTGGCTCGCTGACGGGATCGCCCTCTGGGGTGTGGAAGAACTCAGGGCGCGCGCCAGTGTGGGGCACCTGGGAAGAGCTGGCAGCGCCGTCAGCGCTGGGAGCTGTTCCTGACCAGCGCAGAGCCTCCCGGATGGCAAGTCCTTATGGCCCCGCGCGGCCTTGATCCATCCCTGCCCTGTTCCGGGGGTCTCTTCGCCGCGGATCATCCAGGGGGGCGGGCAGCATCGGTGTCCTTGCCCGGGCTGGCAGGGGGCACCCACCCGGCGGGGGTGTTTGCAGTGGGGCAGCATACGGGGACAGCATCTCAATCACCGTGCGCGAAGTCCCACGGCTGCACCTCCACTCCATCGGCGAGCCCGTGGTGGGGGATCAACCATCCTTGGGGCTGCTTGGCATGTCCGTCCTCCGGATGTGGTTCCATGCCTTGCCGGGTCCGTCCCAATCCATGGTGTCGGGGGCGCCCCCGGCCCAGGTGTGGATGGCCCTTCTGTGCTTATCATTTTCGAAGTGCGCTTTGTCTTGAACGAAGTGTTGTCGAGCTCGCAATGCCACAGCCACGCATGATCCTTGGTCCTGGCCCACCGCATGAAAGGGCGCCGCCGGCACTGTAGGCGGGGCTTCTTCCCAGTGCTCGCGCAAGGGCCGCGGAGGTCGGGGGCGAATGCTGCGGGCCACCGTTGGATTGGCAGGGCCATGGGGGGCAACGAATATTTGCGCGATGGGGGCAAGACGCGGCGAGCGGCCAGTCAGGAGGGCAGCGCAGCCTGAATGGGGCCCAAGGCGATCATCTGACCCCGCCCCGTCGCGATCGTTCCTGGGGCCTGGCCGGCTCCAGGTTGTCAGCGGCGGCCGAGAGGGGGTCGGGGTCGAGTCGGGCAGGAACCGGGAGAGAGGGGAAAGGGGGCGGGGCCACGAGCTGTGGGGCGTTGTGCCAGATGGTCCAGAGTTGGACCTGTCCGTGCCCAGCTGACCAGAGGGCCTTGGACCAGAACGCACGAATGGAGGCCCATCTGTCGCTCGCGGCATTCGGGCGACGTCGGGCCGCCTGCCAGTGCAAGGGCCGCCCCATCCGGAGAAGGGGCTCAAGTCCAAGGCCAATCTGCGCGGCCAGGTGCTGCCCCCGGCATCTGGCGGCCCCAGCTCCATGTCTTGCGGCCGCGAGGCTGTCGCCCACGATCCTGTCGCAGCTAGGGCGTTTAGGCCTGCCCTGCATCCGGCCGCTTCTGCCTTTTGCGCGTTGTCCGTCCCTGGTAGGGCAACGATGCGTGATGCGAGGCGGACTGGCGGTCCTCCGTCAGTAGAGTGTTGCCGCAGGGTGGCTCCTGCGCCGGCGACTCTGTGCTGGCCTGCAAGCCTGGCGCCGCCGTTGAAACTGACCTCCATGGGCCACTGCGCCCTGTCCAGGGAAGGGGGGGCGGAGGGCGGTCACCTCTGCCGGTGCCTTGATGGGGCTGCTGGACCAGGGTTTGCTGGTGTTGGCGGCAGGTGCGACAAACATGATATTCCCATCGCGCCATTGGGTGATCGCTGGTGGGCGTGGGGCTGGGGGCCCAGCTCCGTCCTGCCAGCAGCCAGCCATTCGCCGGCCCATTGCCCTTCATGTGGAGGAGGGCAGTGTTTGCAGGGACTTCCCCGGGTGCAGATGGGGGGCCGCCTTATCTCTCCGCCAGCGCGGGGCGCTCTGCGGGAAAGGTGCGGCTGAGCCGACCCAGCAAGCGCGTGAGGGCCGGTGGGGACAGCAGCCTTCGCAGGCTTCCTCGCGCAGGTCCACGCGTCGTGGGCTCCCGCTGTGGGGGGTGCCGATTCAAGGTGTAGTTCTTCGTCAGCTGGTTGATCAGCCGCGCGATCAGACATGATGGCTGCACGTGCGGCGTTAGCCGCGATGTCGGGGCCGAGGAGGGGGCGGTCAAGGGCCGCCGAATAGCGAGGGGCGACCTGGTGCAAGAAGTCCGCCAATACCTGGAGTGGTTGCCGGGCTGCGTGGCCGCCCTGGCGAAAGTCGGCGGGGGGCCGGGGGGCGAACCAGGTGCCAGGCTGACGCGGCAGCCGTGCGCCAGTTCCAGAGGTGCTCAGCTCCGGCCTCGCCAAGGCCGCGCAGCGGGCAGTGGCCGTGTGGGCTGGGGCAGGGGGGGGGGCGGGGTGGAGGAAGGGGCTGTCGCATCGGGGGAGGCGCCAGGCGTCCACCAGCCGCTCGGGAACGCGGCGGGCATCGAGGCACTTTGTGTCGTTGTGCGCCCATGGGCCGAGGCAATCCGAGCACCAGGCCTGGCTTGGCGCGCCCGAGCCCCCTGCGTGCCAGACGGCTTTTGCTGGCGCGTCGAGCGCGCAGCAGTGAGGCTGCGCCCAGTATGCGCATGACCTCCATCTTGCTCTTCCAGGGAGGCCATTGGCGAGGATTTTTAAGATGTGGCAGGCAGCCGTGAAGTTGGGAGCACGCAGCAAGACGGCCCATTCGCGGCCTCGCCAAGGTGCCCACCTCCTCCTGGCACTAGTAGCATGCACTCACTGCCTGTGGTGACTGGAGTTCTGAGACGCCCATGCGCTGACGTAGATGGCCCTGTCAAGAAGCTTTGCCTTGGGGGGCGCTGCTGGGTCGCTTGCGCAAGGATGATCTGTGCTGCTCGCGGCGCGAATCACAACGGTGGGGCGTGGTCTGCGGGCCTGACCGCGGTCGAGGTGAGTTCTGGCCCGCCGGGCTGCGCTTTGCCAGAAGCGCGCCGCCTTGGCTTGGGCAGGAGAGGTCCCCGCGCGTCCTGCCGCGTGTGCGCCAGGGCTGCGACCGCTCTGGCAGTTGCGAGGGGGCACTGAGGACGCCCTGGCACCCGGAAGCAGGGTCCAGCACTTGTGAGAACGTAGGCAGGTTTCGATTTCTGCCTGGAGGTGCCGAGGGCCACGCGGCACTGAGCGAGTAGGCCGACGACTGCCGCTGGGTTAAGCAAGGCATAGTTAGCTGCGTAGGGGATGGCCGTGCAATGAAGGCGTTCCAGGCAGCGGCGCGTCTTCCAGGGAAAGTGTGCCTGCTGCAGGAGAAGCGCCCTGGCGCGTATCTTGCTTGGGGCTTTGGCCCGGGTGCTGGTAGTGAGGTTATTGGTAGCAGTCGGAGTCCGAATGCCCGTGGGGGGGAGGGCCGGGGCCGGAGGTCCTCGTGGAGACGGTGGTCCCGAGGCGCGGCCATTGCGCTTCGACGCAGGTGCTCCCAAAGGGGGTGGCATCCATGATGTCTTTCAGGACCAGGGCGGTTTTGAACAAGCAGATACATGGCTGCTGCCATTCCCGCATGTCTTGAATTGCAGCCTGTCCGAGGTCCGCCGAGATGATATCCTTGATCAGGCCGGGGGCCAGACCAGCGACCGCGGTAAGCCCGCCGGGGGGCCTGTGAGGGGGAGGGGGGGTGTGCGCGAGGGTGCGGCGCAGCCGTGTGTGTGCGGGGGGGGGGGCGCGGAGAAGCCTCGCCTCTGCAGGTGTGGGGGGCAATCCGAAGCCGCGCGGCCCAGGAGGCCCACGATGCCATGGTGGAGGCGCGAATGGTCTGCTCGGGGAGTCGAGGAGATTGGCCAGGTCGTCCACGCAAGCAGGGCAGCGGCCAGCTGCCGCCTCAGAGGTGGCTGCAATGACAGGGTCGTGGGCCATGCGCCAGAGGAGGGGGGGCGCAGTGCCTCCCGCCCCAATGGATCTGGCCAGGCTCCTCCGGGGGCCTACGCATGCGCCCCGCGGCATCTGGATTTCGCGCCAGGCCACGAGGTCGAGGGGGCCCTCCTGCGGTCGAGCAGGGGGCCTCCGGCGGCTGAGTGCCGCAGCGAGCCATCGCAGGGAGAGCCCCTCGAACGCCTTGCTCTGGTCGGCAAACGGAATGGCCGTGGAGGGGGGGGGGCGCTAACGTACGGGAGGCCCGCGTTGCGTGAGCTTCTGCTGCCTCCAGGTGTCTCCCCAAGGAAGTCGACGCCAAGTCCCGCCCGGTTTGGCGGGCACAGGGGCACGGGCGCGCCCGAGGTGGGCCGTGGCCGAACGGATGTTGGGCCCGCACTGCCCGCCCTTCTTGGCGGCCTGATTGGGGGGGTGCCGAGGCTTAGCGATGGGCCCGATCAGGTCGGCCAGCGACGCCCCAAAGAGGCGGCGCATGCAGGTGGGGGGCTTCAGGGGCCTCAGGGCGCGTCGGGGACCTTCAAGATCCACGCGAGCAGTTCGACGGAAGGGCGGGGCGCGGTGGCGAGCAGGGCGGGATTGCGGTCAGCGACGCGCCATGCGCTGGCAAGGGGAAGGGAGACGAAAATCAGACCGCTGTGGTGCACCTCGCATGGCTCGCCATCAACGCCTGGGGCGCTGCCTCATGGGCCGAGTGTAAGCGTCGCCATGCGCCCCCGCGAGGGCTGCGGGCGATTTGGATGGGAAGCCGTCTGGCCGCCGGCGAAGTAGTCGTCCAGTAGCACGTGCCCGCGTGGGGGAGGGGGGCGCGGATTGCCAGATGGCAGCGCGACTGCCCCATTGGACTTTATCGACGTCTTGTGGCCGATCCTTCCATGCCCCTTCGTCGGCGTTGACCCCGCTGAGTGCGCGGGAATTCCTGAGGATTTCTCTGCCCGCCCGATAGTGCGGGGTCAGGGGTGGGCGCTCAGCCCCAGGGCCGCTTTGCCAAGGCGCGAGCGCGCGGCTGCTCATTGCGTCTGGTCGGCCCTCCGACGAGCCAGCCAGAGCGTTGCGTCGTCTGGAGTGAGGTCGCTGCCGTCCCACCGGTCAGAGGCCACCCACCCGGCCCTGGGTTCATTTGGACGGAAGGAGTGGGCGCCGGCCGCAGCCCTCGCGATTGCGCGCCCGATGCGCTGGGCACGCGGGCGTCTGCCCCACCTTCCAGCAAGATCATGACCGATAACGCACGCTGTCCGAATAGGACCATGCGTGGGCAGAAGGGAGGGGGCGGGGTCGGCTCAGGTCTGCCTGCGTGGGCTGGGGGGGGCATTCTTCCTGCATTTCGGCAGCTGCCCCTGCGGCAGGGTGACCCACGTGGAGGTGCACTGGGGACGCCGCGCGCGGCCAGTCAGAATGCTGGACGAGTCCTGACATATCCACGCGAGGAACCTGACAAGTTCTTCGCAGGAGTGCGTGATTTCCTCGGAGTTCCGAGAGGGCGCCCTCAGATAGGGCGCTGCGCCGCCTGATTCTAGGCTGGATGGTGGGTTCGGCGTTGATTGTGGCGTGGTCCGATGAGTACGTTTTCCAGACCTTCCGAATCTGATAAAATCCCGCTGAGGCAGCATTGCAGGCGATGGTATCGACTCACCACCTCTGCCTATCTTGGTGGGGCCCTCCATAGCAACTGGGTGCTCTCCACGCTGGTCGAGGAGCGCCATCCAGGCGCTTGCGGCTTCGACCCCGTCCCTGGGATTGCACCATTGCAAAATGACGTCGCGTCCCTCGTGCGTGGGGATGCCGTCAGCTTGGGGGATGGCCTCCGAGATGGCGGCTAGCGTTTCATCCTGTAGGCCAGGAGGGTGGTTAGACAGAGACACGGCGGGAAGTCCGGTCGTCCTTCCGCGCAGTGACCGCAACAACCCTCCCCGAGACAATCTCCGCCGAGTTGAAGAGCTCGTAGTCCAGGGGAAGCAGGACAGCAACTCCCCCGGCGTAACCTCCAGCCGGGCCGGGATAGGTAGGGGAAGGAGACTAGGTGTCTGGCGAGGAACATGGTGGCCCAGACATTGCGCTCGTGCGGAGACCAGTGGGTCTCTTGCAGGAAGGCCACCCTCCCTGTCCCGGTGATTTGAGTGATGACTGCCTGCTTGGCCTGGTTCTTCTGCGCGAGGGTGCTTCGTTGGTATCGGACATTCCAAGAGAGCATCGTGGGCAGCCTGGCCCGACAAAGCGCGTCCCAGGTGGCGCGGGGGGGGCGCAGGGGAATTCTCAACGAACCACCAGAGAGTGTTGGGCTTCCTGACGACTGGGAGGTGCAAGAGGCGGAACGTGCTGGCCAGAGCATTCCTAGCTCTCATCCAGTGTCATGAGCTGGTGGCGGGGGTGGTGGCGTGAAGACGGGGAGAGCCAAGCGCGAGGTGCAAGGGGAGGTCGCGATGAGGTCGCGAAGAGTGTCCCCTGTACCTAGCTCGGTCATTGGATCGGAAAGGAGATGGACTGCGCATTTTTGGGCGTGAGGAAGTTGTCTGCTGCCGACTGGTTCGCGATGTCTGCCCGGAAAGAGGATCGGATCAGGACGTGGAAGGGAAGCACCTTCCGTTCCATCGTAGTGGTCCGCGTGAATGTGCGGACGAGCTGCTCCGGACTAGGGTAGGTCGGTCGCGCCATGACGTCGTCCTCTCCCCGAGCCCTCAGCAGGGGGACAAGCCGCTGTTGCAGACAACGGGGGTCAAAGTGGGCGCCTGCAGCGTCAAAGAGAGGTCTTCTCTCCAGCCCGAGGGAGCCAAGGTAGTGCGCAATTCCGCTCGCTCTTGCTCGCGCCTCTGGGGCGGGGGCCTTTCGCCGTGCTGCCGCCCATGGGCCGGTGGCCGCCTTCCCCAGCTGGGCACAGCTCGCTCGCTGTCGGCCGATTCCCTTTGTTGCCTCCCGGCGTGGACCAGGAGGAGCCCGTCCCGAGCAGCCGGGCGGGTACGGTCCGCCCCCGTTTCACGCAATAGAATAAGGACGCGATTCTTGACCTGTTCCGTTGACATAAGAAACCAGCGGTTAGGGCTGTCCTCGCAATGCAAGAGGTACGGTGGCCCGAGCTGGTAGCTGCATGGCAGGGATTCGTCCGGGTTCCCCTTGGATCGGTTCCATGTCGGGACCCCCCCGTCCTGTCGGAGAGCCGCCCGACGTTCCCAGGAAGAGGGAGGCCGTGCAAAAATCATGTGATCGTTCACGGTGGGGGGTCCAGAGGAAGCCATCCATGTCTGCCAGGTTCTCACAAACACACAGAGCGCACACACAAACACAAAAACCATACAAACACATTAGCACACAAACGCGCAACCACAAAAACACACGTAAACACACGCACACACACAACCACACAAGAAAACACAATCACACACATACAAGCACGCACACGCAAACGCACAAACACACAAACACGCAAATACACAAACACACAAACACACAAACACTCAAAGACACAAACGCAAACGCAAACACACACACGCATGCACACACGCACACGCACACGCACACGCACACGCACACGCACACGCACACCCACACGCACACGCACCCGCACACGCACGCGCACGCGCACGCGCACACGCACACAAACACACACACGCGCACACACACACACACACACTCACACACGCACGCACATACGCACACACGCACACACGCAGACACGCAACACACAACACACACATTACACAACACACATCACACATAACACAACACAACATACGGTCCCGCTTATGAGTAAGAAACCTCCCACCGAACAGCTGGCCCAGCGTTAATTACCCCCTCGCCGGCAAGCTGGCTCAGTCTCTTAAGGGATTGGTAGCTTTGGACCCTGGAAAGGAATAGTGTACGTTCCTGGCTCCAAAAACTGACCCAGCGCACATCACAACACACGCAACACAACACAACACAACACATCACAACACATCACAACACAGCACAATACAGCACAGCACAGCTCAGCACAGCACATCACAGCACAGTACACCACAGCACGGCACACACACACACGCACACTCATACACACATACAAACGCACACATACACAGACGCACACACACAAACACACACACACACACGCGCGCGCACACACAAGTACACACATACACACTAATGGATTGTCCCTGGGCGGCCTAAGGGGACGGTGGCGGTGTATAGATCATGAGACGGACTTTCTTTGTACACTGAGAGCCAAGACCATCGGATATTGGTGCATCGATTCCTGTGGCGCTCCCCTCCCCCAGGAGGATATCACCCCAATCTCTCTTCCCTTCTTCCTCCTCCTCCCTCTTCCTTCGTCTCCTCCCTCCTTCTCGTCTGCTCCCGCCGTGCTGCGTAGATTTTAGCAGTTCAGTCGGTCTAGTTGACGCGAAGCAGCCCCGAAGTGGCCTGACTGCTCGATCGATCGATCCTCTGCTCCCGCCTCGGTCTCTCCCCCCTCCTCCTCCTCCTCCTCCTCCTCCTCCTCCTCCTCTTTTCCTCCTCCTCGTCCCTCTCCTCCTCCTCCTTTCCTCCTCCTCGTCCCTCTCCTCCTTGCCCTCCTCCCCGCCCTCCTCCTCATCACTCCCTCCTCTTCCCCCTCTCCCCGTCCTTCTTCTTCCTTCTCCTCCTGAACGCCTCAACGATGCGGATCGGTTCGTCTGAAAATGCTACGCTCGCCTCCTTCTCCTCGTCCTCGAAGCTCGAGGCCGCGGAAGGTTCGGGTCAAACCCGGGCGTCCTCGCAAGCCCCCTCCACCCTGGTCCTGTAGGCCATGGTATTTAGAGCCTCATCCGTCTGTTTCTTCTTCTCCTTCGAGCTTCGAGCTTCCAGCTGCGGACAGTGTCGAGCGAACTCCTCCTCCTCTTCCCCCTTCCCTCCTCCTCCCTCCTCTCCTCCTCCTCCTCTCCTCCTCCTCCTCCTCCTCCTGTTGCCGCTCCTCGATGAGAGTCAGAGTTTGACGCCAGCCCATGTCCAAACAAATCCTCCGCCTTCGCCTCCTCCTCCTCCTCCTCCTCCTCACTCCCTCCCTCCCTCCCTCGCTCCCTCCTATCTTCTCTTCCTCATCCTACCTACCCGCCTACCTACCTACCCGCCTACCTACCTACCCGCCTACCTACCTACCTACCCACCCACCTACCCACCTACCCACCGACCCACCTACCCACCTACCCACCTACCCACCTACCCACTACCCCTACCCACCTACCCACCCTACCCACCTACCACCCACCCACCCACCCACCCACCCCACCCACCCACCCACCCACCCACCACCCACCCACCCTCCCACCCACCCCCCACCCACCCGACCTACCTACCTACCGACCTACCTACCTACCTACCTACCTACCTACCTACCTACCTCCTACCTACCTCCCTTCCTTCCTTTCCTTTCCTTCCTTCCTCCTCCTCCTCCTCCTCCTCCTCCTCCTCCTCCTCCCTGCGGTGCCAGAGCCCTCGACCCCTCCCCAGCATGTCATCCTCGCAGCATGTTTTCTGGCCCGAGCACCCAGCGCTCTGCCGGCGCAGCCCTCCGGCCGTGCAGGCCCAGCCTCGTCGGGACCGCCTCGGGGGCCCTCGGCGGCATTTCTGGCGGCCCCCGGCGGCCTCTCCGGCGGCCTCTACGTCGGCCCCTGGCGGCCTTCGTAGCCCTCGGCGGCTTTTCGCCGGCCTTTTCGGCGGCCTCTTCGGCGGCCTCTTCGGCGGCCCTTTCGGCAGCCGTCTGCGGCGGCCCTCTGCGGCGGCCCTCTGCGGCGTGCCTTCCGCGAGGCCGTCTCTGGGCCGCCGGGTCCTGGGCTGCCCGCGGCCCCCCGTCCCGTCTCAGGCTCAGGGGGAGGGCCATCGATAGATCGGCGATAGGCCTCCTAGCCTCGACCCTCGAGCCTCGATCCTCCGCCGCGCCGCCGCCGCCAAGCGCGCCGCGGCGCCAACTGATCAGCGACAGGCCACCGGTTGCGAGTCCAAGCCGCTCGAGGATGGGCCGCCTGGCGGACGCCGAGACCGGGGAGGCCAGAGCAGGGGGCGGGGCACGGAGCAAAGCTCAGGGCGTCCGCGGGTGGCGGGTCTCCGCCAGCTCTGGGCCGCAGGGCGGCGCCTTTGGCACCGCGCCTCGCGCGCCCAGGAGGAGGGGGAGGAGGAGGAGGAGGAGGAGGAGGAGGAGGTGGAGGAGGAGGAGGAGGAGGAGGAGGAGGAGGAGGAGGAGGAGGACTAGGAGGAGGAGGGTAAACCCAGGACTCATCAACGATGTTGGAATCAACCCTCCCTCCGAGCTCCCTCTTCATAGGCCCTTGCGAGGGTTCATTTCCACTGAGGGAAATGCCTCGTTGGGGGACAACCGCTTGAAGACCTGGAAACATGCCAAAACACCATTCTCGGGACTCCAACGCCACGGATCAATCTGACTCCTTGCGTCTTCACGATCCTGAATCGTGCCAGCACACCATTCCTGGGACTTCAGCACGGCGAATCAACGTAGCTGTCGCACCCTCACAATCCTGAATCCTTCCAACATCATTTCTGGTACGTTGAACATGGGAACCCGCGAAATTCTGACAATGTTTAAAAAAGAATGTGCGCGGCACTGAGGCGAGAGCCACATTTTGAAAACAAGCCGCCCTCAATCCGCGAATCTCTTGAATTTTAAGGCGAATGCACGCGGCGCTGAGGCGAGAGCCACATTTTGAAAACCACCCGCCCTCAATCGTGAAACTCTTTCACATGTTTAACACGAATGGGCGCGGCGCTAAGGCGGGAATCACATTTCGAAAACCCGCCGCCCTCAATCCGTGAAGCTCTGGCACATTTGAAAACGAATGTGCGCGGCGTTAAGGCGAGAGCCACATGTTGAAAACCGCCCGCCCTCAATGTGTGAAACCGTTGCTGATTATTACGCTTCACGGTCATAGATGGTGCGGAGGTCTCGGGCGAAGCGCTCGGCCCGCTCTTTCGACCGGCCACGGGGTGCGACAGGGAGTAGTCATTTCAAAGGGGTGCGACAGGGAGTAGTCATCTCAAAGGAACGGAGGACACCGAAGAAGAGGACGTTCATGAGGGTGATGGTGGTGATGATGATGCTGCTGATGATGAAGACGATGATGACGACGGCGATGATGATGATCACGACGATGTTGATCATGTTGGTGATGAGGTTGATGATGACGGTGGGAATGATGATGGTGATGCTGATGCTGCTGCTGCTGGTGGTGGTGGTGGTGATGATGATGATGATGATGATGATGATGATGATGATGATGATGATGATGATGATGATGATGTGAACACAGTGGTTCTGATAGTACAAGGAAACGATCAGCAGCTTTCTCGGATCGCGCCCGCTCCGTGCTGCGCGCCGGGCAAGCCCGCGGTTGATGGGTGGGGAGCCCGCCGCCCGCGCGCGGTCGGTCCACGAGCTTGCCTTTGGATTCGAGGCCTACTAAGGTCCCATCTCCAGCGGCGAGGAGGCCGCGCCAGAGGCGGGGGAGGACCCCGAGGGGGTCCTCTGGGTCGTCATTCCGCACAGTACCCAAAGCGGGCCGCCCATAGGGGCGGCAGGTGCCGAACCTGCGGCTCAGGCCGCCCCTGCTGTTAGCAACCATTGCTTCGCAATCTGGGCCGCCCCAGGCTCAAGCGAGGATTTCGTCGGGGTTCACAGAGGAGGCGCGCTGTCGCATGGCACCCAGTCGTCGCCAGACCCGAGGGCGGCAAGTCCAGTAGCTGGCGGGATCGCATGCGTGGGCTTCTGTCGGTGAGCGAGGCGATCAATGGGAACCGCGACGAGCAGCGGGATTTCTCACATACACCGTCAAGGTCTTCGACGCGATGACGATGCTGACCGCGCGTGCGCTGCAGCAGACGGGGGGCCTCCTGCTTCGCTCAAGGCTTCTCGAGCTGCCAGTAGCTGGGGCCCGTGCCGCCGGCACCGCCGCGGGTGCGAAACCCGCGTCGTCGGCGTCAAGCTCGTGAAGCTCGAAGGCCCCGCGGCCGTCGACGCTCTCACCGAGGACGACCTCGGCGCGAGCTGGAGGAGTTCCTCGTCGTGGTGCCCGCCGTCTGTCTCCCGTTCGACGCTGGCTCGCTCGCCCCCGTAGACTTTGTCTCGGCGGCGCTGCGGTCGGCCCAAGGCGAGGAGATGCCCGCAGATGTGGCCTGCAGGACGGTGTCGCCCGCTTTCTTGGCGAGACCCGCCGAGAGCTGTGATCGAGTTGTTCGACTCAGCAGGCGGCCCCGCTCGGCCAGACCTGCTGGAGCTGGCCGATCTCGCCCCGCAGCCCGAGGACTGGAACAGCGGGATCCTGCTCGGGCCCGTCGCGTTCCCCGACCCCGCGCCCCAGGGCGACCCGATGCGCATCGGCTTCCAGCTCTCCGTCGACTGGCAGATCGAGGGGGCGAGGCACCTCGCCGCCGACAAGCACAATGGCGAGGGCATGGGACGCAGCCCGCGAGGCTGCCGCGCAGGAGTGGGCAGGTCGTCCGCGTGGCGCCTGCGTGGAGGGCAACCCGGGCGCGGAGGGAGAGGGGGTTGCTGGTGGCCCTGGGGGCCATGGTCCCACCCGCCAGGTGCCCTCCTCAGCGGGCGACGCCGCGGCTGACCGCGCCCGCAGGAAAGCCCAAGCCCGCCGCCCTTCTGCGGCGCGCGGGCGCGCGGGCCGCGCAGCGAGGCAAGGGCCGGCGGCGGGCGGCGCCAGGAGGGCCGCGACCCCGCGGCGCATCGCCGTGTCGCGCGACGATTTGCAAAGCGCCCCGGGGAGCTTCATGGGCGATCTGCCGGAGGCCACTGGCGGCCAGCTGCGAGCAGGTCGAGGCGGGGAGCACAGAGGCCCGTGGCTTTGCTCCTGCGGGCCCCCCCCCGCCGTTCCGGTGTCGCCCCTCCGGGCGGGGCCCTCCCTGGGTGTGCCGGTCCCGGCCCCCCTCGCCGCGATCCGATCCCGCTGTCGGAGTTTGCCCGCGGCGCCGCCCAGAACGGCGGCGCAGCTGCTGGGGGCGCGGTCCGCCCCGGCGCCTTCCCAGCGCGGAGCGGCAAAGGAGGCCCTGGCGACGGCGAGCGGGCTGCGCCAGCGGGCCGACGGGCCCCCTCCGCGCGAGCAGGTCTGGAGGAGGGCCGACCTCGATCTCGGGGCCGTCCAGCTCGCGCGAAGGCGAAGGGCGACGAGCCCCGGGGGCGCAGCCTCGAGCTCCGCAGAGGTGGGCCCAGTGGCCAGGATCAACGGGGCCGAGGGGCCGCGGTCTCCTGGCGCTCAAGAGGGCCATCGAGCGCGAGCCGCAGAAGTGGCCCGCCCACGTCGACGCCGCGACCTTCGCCGAACTCGGCTGCGACGCCGCAGGCGCGCCGTGGAGCATGATGATCTATGGCAGGCGGAGGATCAGGTTCGGGCGCCTCGAGGATCATGGGCGCTTCTGGGGGGTGATGGCGCCCCTCCGCGCGCTCCGCAGGCCCCGGCGTTGCGACCTCCTCGGCGACCAGATCGGTCAGTTTCTGGAAGCCACGCAGCAGTCAGCGAATGCGGCAGTCTCCAGGAGGCTGGTATAGCTGATCGCCTTCCTCCCAAATCCACGGCCCAGATCGGGTCGGGCGGCGAGGTGCCAGGCGCGCCCCGCAGAGTTCGCAGCCTGAGTCGCCAACTTGCGCGAGACAGACAGAGGCTCTCGAGAACGCTCTCAATAGACCGCGGCAGCAAGGGCCGCGTCTGGGACCTGGAGTCCAAGACGTGGACCAGCAAGAAGGAGCAGGGCGGCGGCGGCAGCGACGGGGGAGGCAAGCGATCGTTTCCAGATGGGCCCGGCAGTTTATAGAAACAGCGAGGGGGGCCAGCTCAGGAGTCGGGGTTTCGTCGTCTCTATTTGCGATTCCGACTCCGACTTCGCGGGCCGCCGTCGATTCGGCGATCTGCGCTCTTTCTGCATCTGGCTTGCTGACCTCGTATTGTGCCTCCCTCGAGTCGGGGGTCTCCAGATTCACCCCGGCGGGGCATTGTGCCCCCTGGCCTTGTCCAGAGCTGCTCATGGCTTGCGGGTTCCCGTACGGTTTGGCTGGAGAGCGGAGCCGCGCCGCGGTCGCCGCAAATGCGGGCGTGGTGGCTTCGGGAGAGACGCCGGCGGCGCAAGGACAACGCGTCCGCCGCCTACCTCCATTGGCTTTCGCTCGGGCGCCCCGCCCCGCTGGCGGGCCAGCGTCGGCCTGCCTCGCCGCGCCCTTGACCGCGAAGCAACAGCTGTTTCGCCGGCTTGGCGACAAGTTTCCTGGCTGTTGCCGCGTCGGGTTCTGGGTGCCACCCCTGACTGGCGGCGTCGCTGGCACCCGTCGGGCCGCGACGGGGCTCGTGAACGATTGGCGCTTGGGAGGCAGCGCGCGCCGCGCGGGGCGCCTCGGCATCCCTGCCAGGGGGGCGACGAGCGGGCTCCAGGAAGCGGTCGCGCCGCCCGAGCGCGGCTCCATCTTCCGCGCGCCGCGCGCCTCCGACCTCTGACCGAGCCGCTTTCCCGGCCGGCTGCCCCCCATTTGCGCGCGCGTTGGCCGCTGGGCTTAGAACGAAGGTAATATGGAGAGGTGCTGGCATGTTGAATAGTTCCAAAGTTACCGTAAAATAGGTTGCGGAAATGGGTGAACAGCAACATGTAGTCGACATGTGTAAGTTACATCGCATTATGCTATAATGTGTAAGCGCTCAAGCGCCAGCGGTGTTTGCGGCGCGTAGCGAGTGCCTTGCTGGGAAAGCCAGGTGTCGCGGCAGCTCAGGGCGCTCGTGCGTCCTGCAGCGGCGCGCGGGATCGGCTTCCACGGTTCAATTTTGGGGTCTCTCGCCGCGGGGGCGCGCCGCGAATAGGCGCGGCGCGGGGCCTGGCGTCGCTCGTGCGCGTCCAGCAAATTATTGGCGAAGGGCCCGCCCACCCGCTGTTCTGATTTCAGTTTCTGGCGGAATTTCTGTGGGGGCCAGGGGGCGCGTGACAGGGGCGCGCCGACGTGGGCCAGGGCCGCCGCGCGAGCGGTGCTGACGGGGTCGGTTTGGCGATGGCCCCCATAGGGCCGCGACGCGCGCGAGCGGTGCCCAAGTACGCGCGCGGCCGCTGACGCTGGGACCTCTGGCGGATCCCCTTATTCGGGCCATCGAACGCGCGAGGGGCGCGCGAGGGCCGCGCGCGGATGACGCCGCTGGGGCCTTCGATGGGGCCCAGGGAGTGCAAGTGCCGCGCGCGGCCGCTGCTGCCGTGGCCTCGACGGAGTCGCCTGCGGTGCCGCGAAGCGCGCAATGGGGTGTGCAAGCAGGGCGCGCAGACTCTGCCACTGCGGCTTTCGGTTGGGCCAATGCTTGAGGGGCCTGCGAGCACCGCGCGCGGCCGCCGCCGTTGGGGGCTTCGGTGGGCCCCCCATCAGGGGCGACGGCTGGAGCCCCTTTCGGGGCCGCGGCATTTTTCGCAGGGTCTCTGCCCTTGAGGCACCGCCCCATGTCGGCGAACCTTTCTTGGGCGCATTGCCGCGGGGTGTGGCGCGGCCCAGGCGTCTTCTGCTGAGCCGCGCGGCCGCGCCCCTCGCCTGGCGCCGCGCCCCCGCCCGCCCCCCCGCCTGCCTAGCGCCGGGAGGCGGCCGGGTTCTCATCCCAAGGGTGCATGGGGCAGGGGGGGGGGGCGAGGCCCTGTGGGGCAGCCGCATTCCGTCGCGGGCCTCCCGGGGGCGTCGCGCCATTCCACCTCGCCCCCGCCGGCTGCCCCGGGGAACAAGTCATTTCGTGTCACTGATCGGGGCGGGCCTATGTGTCGCGCATCTAGTATGCATTTTTGTGTGAAAAAATAGGCGCCTCCCCGGCCATTTATTTTTCGCGTATTTGTTGCGTGCTGCTTGTGCAGCAAGTGTACAAACAATCGACAGAACATGTGCGAAACATGCGCGCGCGGAGTCGGCGGTCGTCTCGCCTATTTCGGCCGCTTAATTTTTTCTTATTTCAAATGGGCTCACCGAATTCCCTCGGGGATTGCACATGCGGAGCCTGTTTTGTTTTTGCATCGTTTGTGCATTTCGATTGGGGCACCTCGAACGCACCTAAACAAATCGCGGCCGCCCGGGGGCCGCGCCGATCGATGCCCCGCGGCGATTGTGCCGGCGTCGGGCGCGGAGCCTGGGGGGTATCTTTCGCCGCCATGGGTCGCGGTGGCCATATAGCAGCAATCTTGGGGGCCCTCGAATGTGCTGCCCGACGCGCTGGAGCAATCGGCGCGGGCTGGGCTGGGCGCGAGCGGCGCCGTGGATTGGGGTCGCCGCGGGGGATCGGCGCAGTCGGCCAGGGGGAACAAGGGGGTTCATGTAAAAGGGTGGTGGGCAGCATGAAGAGCGCGCGAGGGGGAAGGAGGGGGGGCGCGATCGGAGGGCGGGGGGGGGGAGGGAGGGGGGGGGGAGAAGGGGCGAGGGGCAGGGAGGTCCGCGTCGTCGGCTGCAGCCTGGGGGGCGTTCTTGCTGGCTCACTCGCAAGTCGCAGCGGCGGCCGCCGTGCGGGCCGCGGCGGCGTGCTCTTGATGTCGTCGGTGCGCGGGGGCACGCAGGACGTTTTGCCATCGGCATTCGCGCGATGATGGCGCAGTGGCCATATGAGAGTTTGGATCGCAGTAATGTAGGGTAGCCCGTAATAGCTTCGCGCGGCCCGGGCCCGCTTCCATTGACCACTTCATCGCCCTGTCCCCCTCGCCCCGAGGGCCCGTTCTCCGCGGCCCCATCGAGGCCGTTCTAGCCGCCGCCCCCGTTCAAGTTCCAGTCGCCCCCCCCGCCTTCTGCGCCCCCTCTTCGCCCAGTGTTATTCTCCAGGCGATGTCGCGCGGCTGCCCCCCCCTTCTCCTCGCGCGCGTGTTTCGCGGGCCTCGTCGTCGTTTTCCCGGCGCCGTCGTTCCTGTCAGTGGCTGCGCTGCTGCTTCTGCCCCCTTGTCTGCCTTGCGCCGTATCGCCGCCGCCGCTGCCGTCGCAGATGCGGCGTCGGAGATGTGCGGCGGGGTTGCGTCGTCGACCCGCAAGCGAGGCGTTCGAGTTGTCGGGGGTGGGTCGCCCCTGGGCGAGCGCGCGCAGTTGCGTTTCGCGCGTGCCGCGTGCCACTGCGCTAATCCAGCGAGCGGTTTCTGCGTAATTACGCAGCGGAGACATTTTTCAGTTATTTCGCAGAATTTTTTTCCTACATGTTTCATGCTATTTAATGTTTTCCTGGATCCCCAGGCTGTCCATGAGTAGCTGCCTTTCATTGCTGGGTGAGGCGAGCCGCCAAGCACGCGTGGGCGCCCCTGTCCGCGCTGGGCTCTTCGGCGCGGCGGCGTGGAAAAGTAGGGCGACCACAGGCTGAGGGTGATCATCGACGGGCTGCGGCGCAACTCCCTGGAGAAGTCCCTGAGGAGGGTCGTCCGCTGGTGCGCGTTCGCCGCAGAGATCCCCAGCGGCCGACGCGCCTGCCTCGAGCGCCTCGCCGCCCCCCCCCCCTCGCTTCGCGTTGCGCGGAGCTGTTCCTCCCGAAGGGCGGGTGCTTGTCGATCTCCACGGACGACGTCGAACATTTCTTCCACCTCCCGCAGTTGCCGGGCGCCCGGGCGCAGGAGGCCGTTCTCGGCGGTGACCTCGGGGCCGACGAGCAGCCGGGGCAAGGGGCCCCTTGCGAGGTGGACTACCTCCGCCAGCGAGGCCGCGGCAGAGTCGCGTCGGCCCCGGCTGCGCCTGTGGCGGGGTGCCAGGGGGCTTTGGGGGCGGCCCAGGTCGTGCATCGGCATTGCCTGTGCTCTGCAGGGTGTCTCCGCGACGGGGGGGGGGCTCGCCCGTGGTCGGGCCCCTCCCGCAGATCGTGTCGCCGAGGGGCTCTACTCTGGCAGCCGCGTGGTCATCGGAATGTGCGATGGCCCCGGCGCCTCTGGTCCAGTCCGACAGGCAGCTTTCCAGCGCGTCCGTCGAGCGCGCCGGGCTTGCGACCCGGCGGTCGTCGAGAGAAATAAGGAGGCGACCCTGGATCAGCCGCGCGCAGTCGTCTGGGGGGGGCGAGATTTCTTCAGAACGAGTCGACGTGGGCGGAGGGGTCGCGAATCGCCGAGCGCGTTTCACTACTCGCAGAGTGCCCACTCGCAAGCGCCGGAAAACGCATGTCTGCTTTGATGTAATGTATCGTAGATCCTCCGCGGGGGATCCAGCCCACTTGCGAATAGTTATTTTGCGAGTAGTGGAACGCGCTCGTCTAGCGAAGGTCAGGCAGATAACATGCAATGACGTTGGGTCCTGGCCTGTAGACGCAGCCCTTCCAGAGCATTGGGCAAATCGATTTCTGGTCTTTCCAGCAGAACGACGCGCAAGTGTTTTGGGCGTGAGGAGCTGGAGAGATGCACCTTTGGCGACGCGCCACTTATTGCTGCTATGTCGCATTCACGTGGAAATTCCAAGTGATGTTCCGACGCATATGCCCAAGCCAGACTTGCAAGCGCTGCGACGGGGCCGCCATCGGGGAGACTTCGGCGCGGAGTTTGCTGACAGTTTGGCGGAGACTGACGCCGAACAGTGCGCGCTCGATGAACTCAGCGCGCGCATGGTGAGCGCGTTCTGGCGCGCGGTAGAGGTGCGCCTGCCGACGCTGCCAGCAGCCAGACTCCGCCCTTGGATCATCAACGCGACTTTGGAGTTGATCACCTCGCGGAGCGACGCCTGGAAGACAGGCGACTGCGCCAAGAAGAAGCAGCTCCGCGGCATGATCGAGGCGCCCGCGAAGGCAGACCGGAGCAGAAGGCTCGATTATCCGTTCACTTCTGGGGACTGGGCAGAGATCCGAAAGTTAAGGGGGGGGCCCCGGGCAAAGCGGGGCCGCGTGAGGGGCGCGACCGGCGCGCTCGCGGACAGCGACCAACGCGCAGACGCACTGGCGAAGTATTTCTGCGCTGTGCAATTGGCTGTGCGGCCAGTGTGCGCAGACGACGACCCGTCGCCGATTGGCCCAGACCTGCCTGTGGCTAGTGGCCCCATTCGGTCTGGCGAGTTCTGCAGAGCCGCGAAGAAGTTGAAGCGGGACAGAGCTTCTGGGGGCGACGACGTCCCCGGTGAGCCGTGGAAAGCGACATGCAGGCCAGGTGCGGCGGCGCGTGAGTGGGCCGCGAATTTGTGCGACAGATGCTGGATTAAAAGGATGTTCCCGACGCCTGGGCGAGGCTATAGCGACCGCCCTGTTCAAGAAGGGAGACGCGGCTCACTGCGCCAATTCTAAGCCCATCTCCCTGATGCCGATCGGATGCAAGTTGCGCGCCGACGTGCTCCTCGACCGCCTGAAGGAGGCCGATTCGGAACGGGGGATCTGGGGCGCCCAGTTCGGATTAAGGACTGGCCATGGCACAAGCGACGCGCTGTTCATTACCCGACGCCTGGTCGAGAGCACTTGGGAAGCGCGTTCGGGGAAACATGTGATGCTGGCGCTAGACTGGGCGAAGGCGTTCGACGGCGCGCCCCCGATTGCCTCGCGCAAGCGCTTGTCCGCTTCGGCCCGACGCGCGAGTTCGCAGAGGCAGTTCGAGCTGCGCATTCAGATTGGACTTTTCGAGATCGCGACGCATGGGCGACGTCCTTGTCGCGACCTCAAGCATTCAGCGTGTCCCAGGGATGCCCTCTGCCACCGTTCTTTTTTCAATCGTCATGGCGGTTCTGATGCACGACGCAGCCCGGGCGTTCCAAGCGCATGGGTTTGTTCGAGATGGCGGCCCCCCTGCCAATGAGCTAACTATGCAGATGATGCGCTTGCGGTGGGAGTGCCGGATGAGTTCGCGGGCAAACTCGCGCACGAGATCCAGCGAGATGGATCAAATTGCGGCCTCGCCTTCATTTGGGGCAAAATCGAAGCCGCGCCGGTTCGCTGCCAGACAGACCTCGACAAACCAGACGGGCAGCGCATCCCAGACAAGGAGAGCATGGTTTACTTGAGTGGCTTGCTCAGGGCGAGTGGACGGAACGGCCCAGAACTGGGTCGCAGGCTCGGCATGGCCAGTGCCGACTTTGAAATGTGGAAGCGTGCCTGGGAGACGCTGCGAAAGTGGCGATATTCGAGTCTTGCGTCATGTCGAAGTTGATGTACTGCATGCGCGCGCTCCGGCTGGACAGCTCAGAACGAAACAAATTGGATGTATTCCAAGCCCGCTGCCTACGGTGGCTCGCAGGTATCGGCCACTCCTACTGCAGCCGCGGCAGCAACGCCACTATATTGCAACGTTGCGGCGTGCAAAGATTCAGCTCGGTTCTCATGTTCCGGCAGTTAGCCCTGCTGGGCTAGATGGCCCGCATGCCGAAAGAGTACCCAGTACGAAAATGCGTGTTCCGACCGGACTCCGTTGACCTTTGCTGCCAGCGGCCCTGCAGGGGGTCAGGCCGCGCAGCGCCTGGGAGATAAAGGTGCATGCGCTCGCGTGCACCGCTGCGGGCGGCAAAGAGCTACTGAATGCATTGTTGGGCAGTCGTTTGGCAGGAGTAGAATGGCGCACAGTGGCCAGATACTTTAGCTACAACGCGTGAGTGTTACTCTTCGACGCTGAGGCCCCCGTCCGCCTGCCCCCTGGTTCCTTTGCCCTCCTCTTTTCCCTGTCCCTCCTCTTCTGTGAATCGCCAGGCAATGGTATTTGATTATGCAGTTTTCATCATGAGCAGCTTGACGGGTGAATTATGAAAGTCCGATTGCTGGCCCAGCTCCTCCTCGTCCTGGACCCCAGGTGTAGTTCCCTCCTCTGCCCCCTGCTGCTGTTGCTCTCCCGGGTCGTCCACGTTGCATGCTTTTTGGTGGTGTTTGGGTGGTGCACGATGCCATGGAGTTATGTTGTGCTTTGCGCGGCGCGTCGCTGTTTCATAACCGCGCCACCAGCACTTGGTCTTGTTTCACCGTTTGCCAATGCACCTTTGACGTGCATGGTTTCGTTTTTTCTTCTTTGTGGAGTAGCTGGTGGCGTCGGCAATGACAATGACGATGACGATGACGATGACGACGACGAGGAAGGTGATGATGATGCTGATGATGATGACGACGATGCTAATGATGATTGTGCTGCTGATGATGATGATGCTGGTGATGATGATGATGCTGATGATGATGAATGAGGCGGTGATTATGGTGGCAACAAGGTTGAGGATAGGATGAGGATGCGGATGCGGATGCGGATGATGATGATGATGATGATGATGATGATAATAATAATGATTGCCACCAAACTGATGATGATGATGATGATGATGATGGTGATAGTGATGATGACGATGATGATGATGATGACGATGATGATGAATATGGTGCTGATGATGACGATGATGGTGATGATGGTGATGATGCTAATGATGATGCTGATGATGATGCTGACGATGGTGACGATGGCGATGATGTTAATCACGACGACAACGAGGATGCTGATGATGCTGATGATGATGATGATGCTGATTATGCTGATGAGGTTGCTGATGATGATCAAGCTGATGATGCTGATGATGATGATGACGACTATGATTATGATTATTATGATGTTGTTGATGATGCTGATGATGATGATGATGATGATGTTGTTGATGATGATGTTGATGATGTTGATGCTGCTGACGATGATGATGATGATGATGATGATGATGATGATGATGATGATGATGATGATGATGATGATGGTGGTGATGGTGATGGTGATGGTGATGGTGATGGTGATGATGATGCTGCTGATGCTGATGCTGATGCTGATGCTGGTGATGATGATGACGACGATGACGATGTTGATGATGATGATGATGATGATGATGATGATGATGATGATGATGATGATGATGATGATGATGATGATGATGATGATGATGATGATGATGATGGTGGGGATGACGATGGTAACGTGTATGAGTATGATGAGGACTATGATGTCAATAACGGCGACGCTGTTTATGATGAGGAGGATGAGCAGGAGGAGGAGGAGAAGTGGTTTGGGAGAGGGAAGGGGAAATAGGGAGCCGCAGGAGGGAGCAGGAGGAGAAAGAGGAGGAGGGAGCAGGAGGAGGAGGAGGAGGAGGAGGAGGAGGAGGAGGAACACGTCGGGGAGACCTGCCTTAAGCGGGCGTCCACATGCTTTCCCAAATCTGTTCGGGTTTCCCAGCAGAACGCGACCGTGGACGCGCAGGCCGAGTCGCACTCGGACCTCGAGGTTTCGCGAGCCAAAACGCCATGGTTGGCGCATTTCCCAGACCTCTGGCGTCGTATGCCTCCTTTGAGCCCCGAGGCGCTCACGCCGTAGCCCAGAACGACGGTTAAGTAACGATCTGCGGGGCAGCCACTCTGGCGGCCCGTCTTGAGGCCACCTTGGTGGCCTCCTGGATTGTCTCATGAGCCACTTGGGCCGTCTTGGAGCCCTGTTGGCCGAGCAAGATTTTCCTCCAGAGGCCAGACTTGTCACACCCCTGGACGTTTCGGTAGGGCTGGTCGGACGTTTCGCCTGAGACTTTCTCACCATTCATGATCCCGAAGCTTGGAATTTGCAGCAGTTTCAAGGATAGGGGGCGGGCCGATTTGAAATTGCGGCTCTTGCTTTTGCTCCGCGCACACAGCTGCAAGGATGGAGGGCAGGTCGTTTTCAAAATGTGACTTTCGCCTGAGCGCCGCGCAAATTCGTTTGAACAGTTCGCAACAGTTTCAAGGATGGGGGGCGTATCCTTTTTTCGGAATGCGAGCCAGCGTGGGCCCCGAAGAACGTGTTGCTGGCACACTATGCTGTGCAGCGTGTGTTGTGCAGTCTATGTGCAGTAGTCTATGTTGTGCAATATTTTGTGTGGTGCAATCTACGTTTAGCAGTCTAGGTTGTGCAATCTGTCTGGCGCAATCTATGTGATGCAATCTATGCTATGCTATCAACGTGGTGCAATGAAGGGGGTGCAGCCTATGTTGTACAATCTATGTCGTGCGGTCTATGTTGTGCAACCTGCGTAGTGCAACTAGTGTGGTGCAAACTAGGTTGTGCAATCTATATTGTGGAATCTACGCAGTATAATGTGCAAAGCAAGGCAGCAAGGCAAACCAAAGCGAAGCAGTGCAAACAAATAATCAGCAATACAAGAGCAATGCAAACCAATGCGGCGACGAGGCGGCGGGCGGCGATGACTCGGCGACGGGGCGGAGACGGCTACGGGGCGGCGACGGCGAGAACACGCCCGCCAGACCACCCAGACCCTGACGGGTTGGGACGAAACGGCGACGGGGAGGCGACAGCGAGAACATAGACGACAGACCAACACTCTGGCCCACTTTCCTTAGACAAACAAGGAAGAACCCCTAATTGCAAACATTGTGTGGGGTACGATGGCTCTCGTCTTAGCGCCGCGCATTTTTCCCTACCTAGGCTCTGCCTAGAAGGGTTCTTACTCTCTTAGCTTAAAGGGGCCGGGCAGTGTAAACCGCCCCCGGCGGTTCCCCCAGTCCCCGCCCCGCGGTTCCCCCAGTCCCCTGGGAGCTTTAGCCTTAGCTTTAGCTTTAGCTTAGCTTTAGCTTTAGCTTTAGCTTTAGCTTAGCTTTAGCTTAGCTTTAGCTTAGTGTTAGCTTAGCTTCCGCTTAGTGTTAGCTTAGCTTTAGCTTAGCTTTATCTTAGTTTTAGCTTAGCTTTAGCTTAGCTTTAGCTTAGCTTCCGCTTAGCTTCAGCTTAGTGTTAGCTTAGCTTTAGCTTAGCTTCAGCTTAGCTTTAGCTTAGCTTTAACTTAGCTTCAGTTTAGTGTTAGCTTAGCTTTAGCTTAGTGTTAGCTTAGCTTTAGCTTAGCTTTAGCTTAGCTTTAGCTTAGCTTTAGCTTAGCTTTAGCTTAGCTTTAGCTTAGCTTCAGCTTAGCTTCAGCTTTCAGCTTTAGCTTAGCTTAGCTTAGCTTAGCTTTAGCTTAGCTTTAGCTTAGCTTTAGCTTAGCTAGCTTAGCTTTAGCTTAACTTTAGCTTAGCTACTTAGCTTAGCTTAGCTTTAGCTTAGCTAGCTTAGCTTAGCTTTAGCTTAGCTTTAGCTTAGCTTTAGCTTATCTTCAGCTTAGCTTTAGCTTAGCTTCAGCTTAGCTTTAGCTCAGCTTCAGCTTAGCTTTAGCTTAGCTTTAGCTTAGCTTCAGCTTAGCTTTAGCTTAGCTTAGCTTAGCTTTAGCTTAGCTTTAGCTTTAGCTTTAGCTTAGCTTTAGCTTAACTTTAGCTTAGCTTCAGCTTAAGCTTAGCTTTAGCTTAGCTTCAGTTTAGTGTTAGCTTAGCTTTAGCTTAGTGTTAGCTTAGCTTTAGCTTAGCTTCAGCTTAGCTTCAGCTTAGCTTTAGCTCAGCTTCAGCTTAGCTTTAGCTTAGCTTTAGCTTAGCTTCATTTAGTGTTAGCTTAGCTTTAGCTTAGTGTTAGCTTAGCTTTAGCTTATCTTTAGCTTAGCTTTAGCTTAGCTTTAGCTTAGCTTCAGCTTAGCTTCAGCTTAGCTTCAGCTTAGCTTTAGCTTAGATTTAGCTCAGCTTTAGCTTAGCTTTAGCTTAGCTAGTTTAGCTTTACTGTTACTACTAATGCTGCTTTCCTAGGGGCTCCAACTCCTAGGTAGGGTCGCACTGGGATCATTTTACGTCGCGGCGCGGCAGAGGTGACCCGCTCGCGCGTCCGAGCAATCCGGGCCACGGCATTGCGACTTGTCTTGCGTGCAAGAGGAGTGGAGAAAGAAGAGAGCCGACCGTAGAGACAGGAGGTGGGAAAGAAGGCGCACTCCCGCGGCGAGGCCGCCGGGGGTGCGCGGGGCGGCCAAACCACAGGGCAGTCGCTGGCAGCGTGCGCGGGGCGGCGTCGCGGGCGTACCCAGGGGAGGAGCCGGCAGCCGAAGTGCAGGGCGGAGCCCAGCAGGTGGGGGGGGGCAACGGGAGCGGCGGGCCGCCAAGCGGGCGGGCCATGGCCGCCGCGGGGGGTGGCAGGAGGCGGCGGCGCAGGCCTGCTGCGGTGGGTTGGGCGCGTGGCCCAGGGTGGTGCAGCGTGGCGGCGACAAGGCACGACCGCAGCGCAAGGGGGGGGGGGGGTGGCGAAGAGGCCAGGCGAAGCGGAGCACCAGGATAGTGCCGAGCGCCCGACGGCCGCCGAGAGGCGCGTGGAGGCAACGCGAAAGGCAAGGGGCGGCGGTGAGGAGGACGAAGAATCGGAAAGCCGAGCCCAGGGCCGGTGCACGTATCGCAGCCAAGGACTGGGCGGCGCCCAGTGGAAGCGGGAACTGGGCGCGGGCCCCCCGCGGGGCCGAGAGGCAAAAATGGGGGGGGGGGCGCCGCAGCGGCGGTGCCCCTCAAGGTGGGCCAGCGCGAGCAACTGGCAGGCGGCGGTGGCCAACCTGCGGGGCCTGTGGCCAGTGAGGCGGCGCGTGCGCCAAACGGGCTGGGGCCAGTGGGGCCCGAGTGAGCGCTCTTCGGGGGGCGCGCAGACGTGGCGGCTGACGCGCCGCGCGCACAGGCCAGGAACCCGCAGCCAGCGCGTGGGCAGGTGACTGCGAGATGGGCTGGGCCTCAGGCGACGCGAAGCGCAGCACCTGGGCGGGATGCTGCACCCGCGAGGAAACGGGGCGCGCCACCTGGGGTGGGTGGCGCGCGCAGCGAGGCACCTGAGCAGTGCGTAGACAGGACTTAGCCGCCAGGAGGCGGGCGGGCGGAGGGGGCCTCACCTAGGGTAGATGACGCGCCGGCGGCAGGTGGGGCGCGCCGCCTAGGGTGGACGACGCGCCCGCGGGGACACCAAACCGGTGCAAAGGCAGGTTGAAAAAACAGGGGCGCGCCCGCAGCAGCCAGGCGTACCGCCTGGGGTGGATGGCGCAGCGTGGGGGCTGGAAGCTGGCGCACCACCTCGGGTGGGAGGCGCGACGAACGCAACGCGCCTAACAGGAACACGTACAGGTGGATCAGGACGCGGGGCTCCTCCTGGGATGGAAGACGCCTCGTGGGGCGCACCCCCTGGGGTGGGAGGCGCGCCAGACGAAGCGCACCTAACAGGTGCACAGTTAGGTGGATCAGGACGCGAGGCGCCTCCTGGGATGGAAGGTACCTCGCGGGGCGCACCACCGTCGTGGCTGAGGAGCTTCCCGCAGTGTTCCGCCAGGTCCCGGGGCACGTCGCCAGGGCCGTACATGTGCGGATGGATGCTCATGACGTAGAAGAACACCGGCGCGAACCCTGGGTCCACCTGCAGCCTGGTCCCAGCGGTCTGGAGGTTTTCTGCCAGGTGATACCAGTTATGGTCGTCTGGCAGCGGCGAATCAGCCGGGGTAGCGAAGCTCAGCTGTTGGTGGTTCCGTATCTTAGTCAGACTCTTCTCCCTGGCTCTGGGCCCTACGTCCGCGGCCATCTTGGCCTTATCTTCAGGTGTGGCCTCATCTGTGGCAGAGTCGCCAGACAGCGTAGCGTGGCGGGTCAAATCTACATGTCCTCCTGCAGTCGCCGCCGGGGGCCTGCCAGTCGCTTGCTTGCCTCAACACCCCAGGCCGCCAGGGTGTGGAGCCTGGATACAGTGGCTGTGCTGAACATCTTGCCGTTGCCGGCGACGACGACGACACCGTCCTTCGCCTGGGTGTAGGCAACGTTGAGCCGATGCCGGTCTTCAACGAACCCCCAGGCGTGGCTGCTGTCAGCCTTAGTGATTGCTAGTATGACCAGGTCGGCTTCGTCTCTTTGGCTCGAGCCGATGGTGCTGATCTCGATGAGGTCCTGCTGGATAAGCTTGGGACACTGCCTGTCTAATCTCATGAAGATCAACCCGAAGCCGCTTGCCCTCGTGGCCATCTGCCGGGATATGGTCTTTTCTGCGACCCTGCTGGCACCTCTGCTGGCCTGCCTTAGTGTCGGGGTGCGGGATCTGGCTGGCGGGGGCCTGGCGGGGGTGGCGTCCCGCGACGCCTCGCGACCGTTTCCAGGGGATCAGCCTGGCGTGGCCTCGGATTTTCCCTTGCCTTGGCCGTCCCTGTTCCCTTCACCTTTGCCGTCGTAAGTGGCCCAGAACTCGGCCCTAGTATGTGGCCAGGCTTTCCGGATCACGGGCGACGTGGCTTATCTCCGCAGATCGCCATGATCTTCCGCTGCGCGCGGGCCAGGTCGTGTTCGCATGCAGAGACCAGGTCGCAGATGGTGGCAGTTTCCTTGATGTTGGCGCATCTCTCCGCCATCGCCGTGGTGACTTCGTGTGAGTCAACGTGTACCGGCAGGGCGCGGATGTGATCGCCTTCCTGGGCGCCGTGCGTGGGGTTCTGGAAGTCTCCTAGTCCTGGTGGAACGTGGCCCTTCCCAGCGCCTTCCTTGACCATTGCCGGGTCCGCGTCTTTTCTGGACATGGGACTGGCTTTTTCTAGGGGGGCCCTTGACAGGGTTCCACTCTGAGACGGGGTCTCCAAGTCCTGACAGCATCTTGCCTCCGTAGAAGCAGTGGGAGGCCCACCGAAGGATGCTCGGGTGCACGCGGTGGCATCTGTCCAGGAGAACGTTGTGGTCGGAGCTTGGGCCGAGAGAGTCCAGGATGCGCTCCATTGTGAGATAATGAGGCCCACTGCTGTTGCTCGCTCGGACGCCACGGTAGGGCACAGTTGCCAAGCGTTCCCAACTACAGGGACGCGCCAACCCGACTGGGCGAGGAGCATCAGGGAGATGAGGGCCAGGGCCTCGGTAGACTGCCTGGCCTCGTCCAGGATCCTCAGCATAATGTTCGGGCTGTCGTCGGAGTCCGGGTCGGCGGCCAGCTTGTGCGTGGCTAGGACCAGCCTCGCGTTGTTTAGTAGGTCCCGCTTGCATCAGTTGAAGGTCTTGGTGCCGCAACCAGGGTCGAACAGGTGGTACCCCTATGCTGTTTGGAATTTTATGGCCGGGATCAAGTCCAAGGCTTCTGGACAGCGCCGCGCACATGCATCTTCAAAGCTCGCGATTGTTTCACGGATTCGCATGGTCGAATTTCGAGGAGTGGCGTCCTGGCACGATTTCGGATTGTCGAGACGCAACAGTCACGTTGATCCGCGGCTTTGAAGTCCCAGGAGTGTTTTTGTAGAGGATTCTGAAGCTGTTATTTTCTAGCGGACCACTCCCCGCAATGACGATAAGTTCTTGTAGGGACCTGTGAGAAGGTCTTGTAGGGACCTGTGAGGTGGGACCTCCAAGGGTTTATTGCAACATCGTGCATGCGTCTTGGGTTTTGCACTGGTCCTCCTCCTCCTCCTCCTCCTCTTCCCCCTCCCTCTTCCTCTTACTCCTGCTCCTCCTTGTCCTCCTCCTCCTGCTTCTCCTCCTCCTCCTCCTCCTCCTCCTCCTCCTCCTCCCTCTCCTCCCCCCTTCCCCCTCCTCCTCCTCCTCCTCCCCTTCCTCCTCATCCTTCATCCCTTTCCTCATGAATAACTCCTCCCTGTCGCGCCCCGAGGCCAGTCGCAAGGGCAGGCCGGGCGTTTCGCATCAGACTTCCTTACCATGTATGAGCCTCAAGCATTACATCTGGCAGCAATATCACAGGTAGATGGCGGGTCGCTTCCACAATGCGGCTCCCGTTTTAAACATTTGCACAAACTTCATGGATTAAGGGCGGGTCGTTTTCAAAATGTGACTGTCGCCTCAACGCCGCGCACATTCGTTTGAATCGATTGCAAAAGTTTTGCGGATTGAGGGCGGGTCGTTTTCAAAATGTGGCTCTCGCCTTAGCGCCGCGGATGCTCGCTGTAAGCATTTGCAGCAGTTGCAGATTGAGTGCGGTCCGTTTCTTTGAGGGGGGCTCTCTTTTTAGCGTCGAACGTATGTTGTTTAAACATTTGCGACGGATTCCACGGATTGAGGGCGGTTCCTTTCCTACATGTGGCTCTCGCCTTCGCGCCGCGCGCGTTCGTTTTTTGTTTTTTGTTGTTGTTGCTTTTTTGTGTTTCCATTCCTTTGTTTTTTCCTCCGGTTCGTGTATGTATGTATGTGCGTGTATATATATATATATATATATATATAATGCAAGAGATTTGCAGGTTGAGGGCGGTTCCTTCTCAGCATCTGGCTCTCGCTTCAGCGCCGCGCATATTCGTTATGAAACTGTGCAGGAGTTTCATTGGCTGTTATGGACCAGAAATGGCGTTTTAGAGCGATTCAGGAAGATTCGGGCGAAACCGTTACGATCATTCGCGTTGCTGAAGTCCCAGAAATGGTGTTCCGGCGCGATTCAGGATTGTCAAGGCGCGACAGTCAGGTTTATTTGTGGCGTTGAAGTCCTGGCACGCTTCAGGATTCTCACACGCTTGTCACCCAACGGGGTACTTACTTCAGTGGAAATGATTCCTTGTAGGGATCTGCGGAGAGGGAGTTTTGGGGGAGGGTGTGCTCCAACATCTTTGATGGGTCTTGGGTTTTCA
Source organism: Prorocentrum cordatum (assembly GCA_963575745.1). NCBI lineage: Eukaryota > Dinophyceae > Prorocentrales > Prorocentraceae > Prorocentrum > Prorocentrum cordatum. Next base: position 138,971 of record CAUYUJ010002259.1, read on the forward strand.
TTGGCCCTCCTCTTCCTGCTCCTCCTCCTCCATCCTCCTCCTCGCCCTCTTCCTCCTTCCTCCTCCTCCTCCTCCTCCTCCATCTCCTGCTCCTCCTCCCTCCCCCTCCTCCTCCTCCTCCTCCTCCTCCTCCTCCTCCTCCTCCTTCTCCTCCCCTTCCTCCTCATCCCCCTCCGTCCTCCTCCTTTTTTCCCCCCGTCCATCCTTCTCCTCCTCTTCCTCCTCCTCCTCCTTCTCGCTCCTCCTCCTCCTCCTTCTCCACCTCCTCCTCCTCCGTCCTCATTTTCCTCCTCCTCCTCCTTGTCCTCCTCCCCCCTCCTCCTCCTTCTCCTCCTCCTCCTCCTCCTGCTCCTGCTCCTGCTCCTGCTCCTCCTCCTCCTCCTCCTCCTCCTCCTCCTCCTCACCCTTCGCCTCCTCAATATACTTTCTGACGTCGGCCATGCATGAAGCGCGGGTTTGTTCCTCCTTCTCCGCCTCCTCCTCCTCTTCCTTCTCCTGCTCCTCCTCCTCCTCCTCCTCCTCCCCCTTCTCCTTCTCCTCCTCCTCCTCCTCCTCCTCCTCCTCCTCCTCTTCCTCTTCCTCTTCCTCTTCCTCTTCCTCGTCCTCCTCCTCCGTCCTCCTCCTCCTCCTTCTCCGCAGCTGTTTTGGCACAGCCCGTCTTGGTTCAATCCGTATCGGCTCAAAGTGGTGTGCGCGACCCGGTCGGCCTGGCGCTCACCCCGACCCGCTTCTTGGGTCCTGTTGCTCCCGCCTCGCCGCGGCCCGCCGCGCCCTCGCCTCGCTCCGGCCCCCCCCGGCCATGGCGTGTATATGATCCCCGATGTGGAAAGTCAGCCTTCTCCGCCTGGCGTCGCCCCGCAGGCACATTGCAGCGACATCAACGTGATCACGTCCCAGATGTCGAGCCTCCAGGATCTCGTTCGTCAGGGACCCACCACGCACACAGCGGAGCTGGAATTGTTCAAGAGCCAAATTGCACCTTCGGTTCGAAAATCGATCGCATGCAGGATGAGTTTGCGAAGATGGCAGTGCGTCAAAAAACGGTTCGCTGAGATCAAGCGCGCCCAGGACCAGGCTATCGACCAGGTAATGATCGACACAGATGCGAACCTCGCGTCCATGTGTGGGGTATCGCGTCCCAGTTGAATGACATAAGGGCGCTGTTATCGTGAGGCTCATCGAGTCCTTCTGGTTCGGAGGTCGATGCAGTGGGGGGAGGAGGGAGGGGGGGTCGTCGGACAATTCTGAAGACGCCAGGATCAGACCAAGCCAGCGAGCCAACGCTACTCGTCACATCGTGCTCGGATTTGAGAAGCCACTCCTCGAGGCATCGCTTGCGGGGGCGGTCCAACCCAACGTTGCGCAGTGCAGTCCCCTGGGTGACGAACCGATCGTGCGAGCGCACTCGCTGACTAGGAAGGTGATCCTTGACTGCCCGCCCACCCTCGCGCGTTCAGCATTCTTCGGGAAGATCCAAGGCATCGGGAAGATTGTGTGCCAGAAACTCTTTGATGGTGTCGGTTGGGAGCCTCGGGCCCCTTTTCTAGTGCCTCGGGCAGACGAGGGTTATCATCGGCAAAATCTTGGGAGAGTTCACGGTCGGGAGCAGCGGTCTTGGAGTGCAGATCTATGGGCTTCGATCCCCTGCGCGCCCAGTTGCGGTGGCGACGGCCGCGATCTCTGAGAAGCGCGCACCCGGTCTCCTGCTTGACCCTAACGACCTGAGTAGCTTTGGTAAGAGGGCCCATGCGGGCTGCATCCAAGCGCTTTTTGGCCGCATTCGTCCGTTTGTGTGATGGGCCCAGCAGCCCTGGAGCATCCTGCCTCTGGACCTCGGGCACCCCGTCTGGCCACGTTTTGCGCTTTCCTCGGGGCCCTGATCCTGCTTCGGGTGTAGGGCCGTCTGGGGCGGGGCCCAGGACTTGCGTGCTCCTTGTCAGCCAGAGTGCGGCTCAGCCAGCCAGCCGTATGTTAGATCTGAACTCGACCAATCTTGGTGACCATGCCTCGGGAGTGAATGGGGTCTTCTCTCCCTATTATTGTCTTTCTGTTTGCACTTGGAATACCCGCGCCCATCTCTGTTCTCATGCTACGTCCCCACGACTTGCTGGCACGCCGTGTGCGCTGATGCTCCAGCTTGTCGGCAAGTTTGATGTGGCGTTTGACTGGAGACGCAAGGCCCGCGCGCTGGCTGCGAGATGCTTGTTCGTGATGAGCGATGTCGGAACGCTGTTGCGCATGACTCTATGAATGACCCGTCTGCTAGCGGGGGTGTTGTCGCGGTATTGTCCATCCAGTAAGCTGACGGCGCAGTTCGAATCTTGCGCGTCGCATTTGGTCGTCCCAGGGCGGATCTCAGCATCGCACCCGAAGGGGTGGAGTAGGGATCTCATGGTTCTGAACCTTCACGTGCCCACCACGTCGGACCCTCTCGGGATGTGTCGCAGGTACCCAGGTCGGATTCAGGCAATTCTCGCATCTGCTGCTCATGCGATGTGCGTCATGGCAGGGGATTTCACTTTCGAGGAAGTTGAGGGGGGGCAGGTTTAGGACGGATGGGGCGTGGTTAGCAGGAGATCGGCAGCAAGCGGCCGCGTTCGCGTCGGATCTTCGCGGATCCCGGGCAGAGCTTTGCCGGCCCGATCCGATCGGGGTGGGCATTTTCGCATGCGCAGTGCGTGGTGCGGCTCATCTCGATCGCCTCAACACCTCTCCTTCTGTTACCGCTTTGCAGTATCTCATGGTCGCAGCGCGCGCCGTCGGGCATGCTGTTGTAACGTGGGCGCCATGTGGCCATGTCCTGGGCGCCGCCGCCATCTCGATCAGGATCCCCGCTGCCGCGCCCTCCAAGATCCCCGAATGGATTGCCCGGCGCGAGTTGCGCCGTGAGCCTTGCTGCCGTGCGATCCAGGACGTCGATCGGAGATTCTTCCCCGGGGGTCAACTTGATCGGGTCGTGGGGCCCTCTATCAGATGGCCTTCACTTTCAAGTTTCGTTTGCGTCTTCGCCCCCCGAAGTCCCGCTTCGAGAGGTTGCGCTTTGCTCTGATGGCGCATGGGGGATGACGCACTGGGGCCTCCTCGCCGCGCGTCGATGCCATGAGGGCCCGCCCCCGGTTGCATCGGCATTTTGAACCTGAATGGGAACGTTGCTCGGGTTTGGCTAAAACCCGGGGGCGCTGCGTCTGGCGCCGAAGGACTCTTGGCGCGAATGGGGGGGGGGGGGGGGCGAGGCCTGGATGGGCTGGGGGGGGCAGGGCGAAAAGCACGAGGGCGGCGCGTGTCCAACATTTGCTGAGAGCATGGGCCAAGATGCGTAGGCGGCATGGGTCGCCATGTCTGCCCGCCCCCCGGCGCGTCGGCTGCTGTTTTCGGAGCATATTGGGGGGCGAGTCTTCGCGCGTCAGGAACCCGCTCGTTCTGTCTGGCCCGAGATCTCGGAGCGTTTACCGACCCCTTTAGTTGGATGATGTTTCTTGGCGATTGGGCGTCGGTCCTTTTGCGGCAGTTTGCCGCGGACGCCGCTCTGTTCCTGGGGGGGGGATTCCCCGCGGACGTTGGGAGGCGGGGGGAGGGGGCTGGGGCAGCTGACATGATGTTTGACGCGTGCGCTGGGATGCATTCTGCTGCTGGGGAAATGGTTCCTGCGAGCGTCGGGGGGGCCGCGTGCGTTTCCTTCCGGAAGACTTGGGGGCGACGAGAACCCCGCGGAGTTGATTCGCGCCCTTGGTGCGACTCGACCGCTGACTCTGGGGAACGCTGATTCGGGAATTCTGAGCGGTGTTTTTTTCGATTGGATTGCAGAGGATCTCGCGGGGTACGATCGACCCGATCCAGCGAGGGGGCGTCCTTGGGAAGGGTGTTGCTGGGCGCCGTTATCGAGGTTGAATGTTTGGGACTCCGCCGGATGTTCACTGGTGGGGGCCGCTCAGGATTCTCGTCGCTGGCTTCATGGCTGCTTCCCCCATCGTCGATCATTGCGCGGCTCCTGGGAGCTCTCTCGGCGATGCGCGTGCTGGATGATGTCCGTAGTTCTTATGCGGGACAACGTTGCAGCAATTAGCTGCTCTGGCGCATCGCCAGTGGAGTTCGTGGTTGCGAGAGGGGTTCGACAGGGGGGGGGGGCGTGCTTCTTCGTTGCTTTTTGCGCGTGCTCTGGGTCCTGCTCTGAGATGAACGAGAGCGAAGCTAGCGGGGCATGTCCCGCAGGTGCGAGCCTATGACGACGAACTCTGCTTCTGTCGCTCCAACGTCTTCTGGTCTCCCGGAGCAGTTCGCCGATCACTTGCGGCGGAAGGACTTATTTTATCCAGGTCGCTGGTTTTGTTCATGCGGCCCTGTGCCTTGGGTTCTGGCTTGGGCCTGGTGCGTTATCGAAGGTCCGGAGTAGCGCGACCCCGATGTTTCGGATGATTATTCGGAGGCCCCGCGGGCTGGGGCTTGGGGCCCTGCATGCGATCCGACTCTTTCATTCGCGCTGAATGTCGATCTTAGCATGCCAGTCGCAGTTGTGCCCAGTGAAGAAGCAGTTGCGGGAAGCTTCGATTGAAGCATTGCGCGTGATCGCGGCCCGTCCTCGACACGGCTTCTGTAGAGAAATGCTGACTGGACTGCGTGCGCGTGGAGCGTCCTTGGAAGTCTTGGATATTGGTTGATTCTCGACGGCCAGTAAGTTTCGTGCCCCGCTGTCGCGTTCGAATCTGTATGCTATTCAGGGTGATATTGAGGCTCTAACGGTTTATTCGGAAGACGATGAGTGGTGGAGACAGTCCTGGACGAGGGCGACGGTGGGCGAAGCGGGTAATTTCTCGGTTCCCACCTTCACACCCACCCCCAGGACGCAGCTTCAGAGGAAAGTCCTGAAGTGTTTGAGCGGCCCTCCGCGACACCCTTCGTACCCTGGCCCAGAGAGTTTCCGAGCGGGTTGGGCGCGACCGTTTTGCGGTCGCTGTTTTCGGGGCGCTGGTCAGGAGGATGCAGTAAGTATAGAAAAACAGCTCGATGCACCTTCTGACGGGTTTCCTCGAGGCACTGTGTCGGGGGGTGCGCGGGTCGAGCCTTCTTTTCTCCGCTCTGCTAGGTTGTGCCTTTGGGTGCGTGGAGGCATCGACTGATGACGACCTTCGGCATTGTCGTGCGTGCCCGAACCTCAGAAGTTGCCTTGTCGACATTTCTCCCCGCGGTGATCTTCTGGCCTCGTGGGCTGATCAGGTAGATGGCGACGACTGGCTGTTGGCGCTCTTTTGTATGGGGCCCCATTGGGGGAGGTCACCTGACCTGGTGGGGTGTGCTCTTATGCGTGCTGCCCAGAATGCGGGCCCGGAGGCCCCTGGGGGCCCCTTCGTCAAGGCGCCGTTGAGACAACTCTCTCGCCGTCGCCCCTGAACTGCTGGAAGCGCTTCGGTCGCTCCGCGTGGCTTCCGCGGATCGGGCCCCCCCCCCTCTTTCTCCGCCTTGCCCCCTGCCCCCCATGGGTGGGCAGTGAAGTGAGAGCCGATCCCCCTCTTGTCGTTTTCCGTTTTCCTGCGGCGCCCTTAGTTTTCCCTTCCCCCGAGGTCCCTGCTCCTTCCTGACATTGACAGTTTGATCCACCTGGTTGACTGTTTTCATGTGTGGTTCTCGATGCCGATATTTCGTGGGTGTTTTGATTGGGCATCTGTTTTGGCTAATGTGGGGTCTGACACGGTCTCTCTCTCTCTCTCTCTCTCTCCCTCTCTCTTCTTCGGGTGAGTGTCTAGTGGGCGCTGGCCCTTGTCCGCCTTTGCATGCTTTCCTTGCCTCCTCCTTGTGTTTTTGCTTGGTTTCTTCCGTCCACCGCGAGGCCCAGGGTCGAGCGGGGTGGGTGGGCCTGCTGCCTCTCTCGCCTGTCTTGCCGCGGGCCGCCCCGCCGCCCCGCTGCCGCGCCCCCGACCCCTTTCCGAGTGGAATTTGCAGCTCGGTTCCGGCCCCGTCGGTTTGTCGGCGGTCGGTCGCTCGGCGCAGGGAGCAGAGCGCTGCTTGTGGCTGGCTGGCTTCCCCGGACAGCTAGTATTCAGCACGCGTGCTTGCAGGCGGCATGCGGTGCCCGGGGCGCTCTGCTCCCGAGGGTTCTGCGCCCGCCCGCCCGCGCCAGGCCCCCGACGAAGGTCGAGGCTTCCGCGGCGCCCTGGTGCTGTCGCCCGCTCTTGGTCAGCTTCCCCGCGACAAGTTCCCGACGTGGTTCGAGGCTCCTGCGTCGCTGGGTCCTCTCCCCTATTGTGTCTTTGTTTTTTGTGGGGCATGCCTCCGCGTGTGTTTTTGCTCTGCTGCCGTGGTGGGTTGGGCCCATCGCTCGGGGGGGGGGGGGCCGATGGTGGACCGGGCTCACGCAGGAGTGGCGATCCGCTCGGATCGCGGTGGTCCGATTTTGATGGGAGCACGCGCCCCCAGAGACAACGGATGCCGAGTACCCGCCAGTGCTTTTGATGATCTTGCTTCTCTTTGTTGCTTCCCTCCTCCTCTCTGCGTGTATGTTTGGCCCGCTGACGTGGACTTGGATGTTGAGTGAGTGAGTGAGTGAATGTGCGCGCGGCTGTAAACAAAAGAACTCCTTCTCATCTTCCGACGTGTTTTTTGTTCGACCGTCGCTTTTTCCTTAGATTTCTTCCTCGGGGGCCATGTTTCGTGCCCGTGGGCCCTCGAGAGCGGAGCTGGGGCGAAACTGTTACCCCCGAGGGAGCAGGCGTGACCCCCCCTCTTGGGGCAGCGGCTGGAGAACCGCAGACCTTCGGATGTCAGGGGCGAGGATCGGCCTAAACGCTGTCTTGACGATCTCGTGGGCCGTTTTCGTTTCGAGTTCGTTTTGCAGCAAAGGCTGATTGAAGATGGCGCGAGGGGAGGCGAACCAAAGCGAAACGAACAAAAAACAGTTTAGGCCGATCCCTGGTGAGGGGCCCGTTTTTGGTTCGCGGCCTGGGCCCTCCAGACTTGCAAGAGGCCGACCCAGCTGTGCACGCAAGAGTGGCCCCTTGACTGGAGTGGCTTCTGGCGCGCGGCATTCTGGGCGCGGGGTCATGGGCGGGGCCCGGGCGAGAATCGAGCGTTCCGGAACGCTCTGAGAAGGCCGCGGCGCCCGATGCATCCTCCAGAGCCGCCGCATCCCGGAGATTCCCGGTTTTGTCCCCGTCCTGGCTTCTTCCAGGGGGGGGGGGGGGCTGGCCCGGGCACGCAGCTCGCTGCTGCCGCATCGCACGCAGCGGTTGGCGAGTCGCGCGCCAGATGGCGCCTATTGTGCAGGGCCGCCTTCCCGTGGACAGCATGCGCGTCAGACCACAAGCTGGCCTGTCAGCCAGGTGTCTCGCACGGGGAATGTTCATCCCCCACAGGTCTTGGACACTTACAGAACTCCTGGTACGCCTTGGGGTAATGGGAGGTCGACGAGCAAACTATCATTCTCAGGGCAAGATTTCACGTCGTATCCGAAACCCAGGGAAGACCCTGGTGCACTACAATGGCCAGAGCGGCTGCCCCTCCCCAGGGACGTCGGCGCGAAAACGCGGATGCGCGAAGACTACCGCGCGTCGCGCATGACGGGGCGCAGTGCGCGACCTGTTGGGTGGCCTGGAAGACTGCTGTGGCCGGAAGGGCCGCGACGTTGGAGGTCTGGGCAGGGCCTGCGGCTGAGGCGTAGCGCAGAGAGGACGCGGAGGGCGCGCCAACCACGCCACTGCACAGCTTCCTTGCCAGGCCGACCCTTTCGGGCTCGGGATCGGTGCGTATGCCTTGCTGGACGAGCCATGAGGGCGCGTACTGTACTGCAGGCTCGCGTCGTTGGCACGATGCTTGCGCGGCGCTGTGCGCACCCTGACGCAGCCGATCCGATGCGATGTGGACCCCGTGCCGATTCAGCCCGATCCGACGTATATTTTGATACGGTCCGATTTCCTGATTCGATGCCGATGGATCTTGCCCCAGCGCAGGCTTTCAAGGTTGATTGCCGCCAGACGCAGCCAGTGGCATAGAATCGGCCGACATCAAAAGATCTCGCCTGTCGAGAAGCTCGGCCACGTGTAGAGGGGGGGGGGGTAGGGAGAGGGGGAAGGCTTCCTAGAAACCCCACTGGTTCTTAAGAGGGCGCGGGCTCTGCCTATTAGATGTACGGCTCGCGCCTTCCAAGAGGCAGTCTCATTCGACAAAGCCTTCCCCTCTCCCCCCTAGCCCCCCCTCTGCGCGCCGCCAGGAAGCAGGGATCGGTCAAGGCTGACTCATCCGCGCAGTGTCAGGAGCACCCAACGCCGACGCCGTCGCGGTACGAGCACGCCGCACGCGCCGACCCTGGGCCCAGGATGTGCCTGGCCAGGATCTGTGCCTTGTCGACGGCCCTGATGTCGCCGACGTGCATATGTTATGGAGGAGGAGGACGACGAGGAGGAGGAGGAGGAACAGGATGAGCAGGAGAAGGAGGAGGAGGAGGAAGGAGGAGGAAGAGGAGGAGGAAGAGGATGAACAGGAGGAGAGGAGGGAGGAGAGCAGGAGGAGGAGGAGGAGCAGGATGAGGAGAAGGAGGAGCAGGAGAAGGAAGCGGAGGAGGCGGAGGCGGAGGAGCAGGAGGATGAGGAGAAGGAGGAGGAGGGATGAGGAGGAGAAGGGGGAGGAGGAGGAGGAGGAGGAGAAGGAGCAACAGGATGAGGATGAGGATGAGGATGAGGATCAGGATGATGATGCTGCTGATGATGATACTGATGGTACTGATGCTGATGCTGCTGATGCTGATGCTGATGATGCTGATGATGCTGATGATGCTGATGATGATGATGATGCTGATGCTGCTGCTGCTGATGCTGCTGCTGCTGATAGTGATGATACTGACGATGCTGCTGATGATGCTGCTAATGATGGTCTTTGCATGCTGATGCTGATGATGCTGATACTGATGCTGATGATGATGCTGATGCTGATGATGCTGATGATGCTGATGATGATGCTGATGGTGATGCTGATGGTGCTGCTAATGATGCTGATGATGCAGATGATGATGCTGATGATGATGCTGATGATGATGATGCTGATGCTGATGCTGATGATGATTATGATGGTGCTGATGATGATGACGATGATGATTGAGCTGAAGAAGATGATGACAGTGATGGTGTTGATGACGATGATGATGATGATGATGATGATGATGATGATGATGCTGCTGCTGATGATGATGATGATGATGCTGATGCTGCTGATGCTGACGATGATGATGATGATGATGATGATGATGATGATGCTAATGATGATGCTGGCGATGATGATGATGATGATGATGATGATGATTCTATTATGATGCTGATGATGCTGCTGGTGATGATGCTGATGATGCTGATGATCATCGTTATACTGATGCTGATGCTGATGCTTATGCTGCTGCTGATGATGATGCGGCTGATGATGCTGATGATGATGATGATGATGATGCTGATGATGATGATGATGATGCTGATGATGATGATGATGATGATGATGATGATGATGATGATGGTGACCAGGTTGCTGATGAACCTGATGATGACGATGATGCTGATGATGATGACGCTGATGCTGATGCTGATGCTGATGATGACGACGACGATGGTGATGATGATGGTGCTGTTGATGATGCTGGCGATTATGATGATGATGTTGTTGATAATGTTGTTAATGATGATGCTGCTGCGGATGCTCGGATTAAGATGCTGATGCTGATGATGATTATGCTGCTGATGATTATGCGGATGATGATGCTGGTGGTGATGATGATCTTGATGCTGATGATGATGATGCGGATGAGGCCGACGATGATGTTGATGTTGATGACGCTGATGATTATGATAATGACGTGGATGCTGATGATGATATGACGGGTGCTGGTGAGGATGCTGATGTTGATGCTGATGATGATGAGGATGATGATGATGCGGATGAGGATGCCGATGAGGATGATGAGGCTGATGATGCTGATGGTGATGGTTATGTTGATGATGATACTGTTGATGATGATGCTGATGCTGAGGCGGGTACTGATGCTGATGATGCTGCTGCTGATGGTGATGCTGATGATGAGGACGATGGCGACGATGACGACGAACATGATGCTGTTGCTGATGATGATGATGGTGATTGTGATGATGCTGCTGATGCTGATGATGATGCTGATGTTTTTTGTTATGAGAATGAGCAAGGGGAGGGAGGTGCTGATGGTAATGCTGATGGTGCTGCTAATGGTGATGCTGCTGATGATGATGATGATGATGGTGCTGCTGATGATGATGCTGATACTGAGTTTGATGATGACGATGATGGCGAATCTGAAAAAGTTGATGACGATGATGGTAATGACGATGACGATGATGGTGAGGAGGATGGTGATACTGATGCTGATGATGATAGTGATGATGATGAGGATGACGATGATGCTGGTACTGATGCTGCTGCTGCTGATGATGATGATGATGATGATGGTACTGCTGATGCTGATGCTGATGATGATGCTGATGCTGCTGCTGATGATGATGATGCTGATGATGGTGATGATGATGATGATGCTGATGATGATGATGCTGCTGCTGCTGATGATGATGCTGATGCTGCTGCTGATGATGATGGTGATACTGATGATGCTGATGCTGATGCTGTTGATGATGATGATGACGACGACGATGATGATGATGATGATGCTGCTGATGATGATGCTGATGCTGCTGTTGATGATGATGGTGATAATGATGATGCTGATGCTGATGCTGATGATGATGATGATGACGACGACGACGACGATGATGATGATGATGCTGATGATGATGACGATGATGATGATGATGATGATGATGATGATGATGATGATGATGATGAGGATGATGATGATGATGATGATGCTGATGATGATGATGATGATGATGATGATGATGATGATGATGATGATGATGATGATGCTGGTGGTGGTGGTGGTGTTGTGTGTGTTGGTGGTGGTGGTGGTGCGGAGGAGGATGGGGGAAGAGGATGAGGAGCAGGAGGCGGAGGAGGAGGAGGACGAGCAACGCCAGGAGGGGGAGGATGAGGAGGAGGAGGATGAGGTAGATGTGGGAGGGCGGAGGGGGAGTAGGAGGAAGGGGAGGAGGAGAGGAGGAGGGTGAGAGACGAGAGAGAGGAGGAGGAGGAGAGGAGGAAGGAAGGAGGAGGAAGAGGAGGGAGGAGGAGGAAGCGGAGGTGGAGGAGGTGGAGGGCTGACGAGGAGGTGAGGAGGAAGAGGAGAGGAGGAGGAGGCGGAGCGAAGGAGGAGGAGGGAGGAGGCGGAGGGAGGAGGATGACGAGGAGGAGGAGGAGGAGGGAGGAAGAGGATGCGGAGGAGGATGAGGAGGAGGCGGAGGATGTTGGGGGCGGGGGGGGGGGAGGAGGCGGAGGAGGAGAAGGATGATGATGATGATGATGAGGAGGAGGAGGAGGAGGAGGAGGAGGAAGAAGACGGTAACGAATAACAATACTAGGACTAATCATATGATCGTAGACTGATCACTAATACTCGTATCAATAATCGTAATGTTCACCATGCTCATCTTACTACTGAGAGAGTAATAAGGTAATACTAGCGACAGTCCTAATAAGACTTATATCACGAATCATGATACGACTCAGAGAAATGGTTTTGACACGACGAAGACGTATAAAGTATATTATGCATAAGAATAAGAAGGCGCATACTACTACGACGAAAAATGATACGACTACTAAGGCTAATACCGCTATTTTCAATGCTAAGGAACATACCTAGACGATTTTTACTACTGAACTAGGAGAATGTATTGCATGTTACGCCATAAGAATAGTAACATTACTAGTAATAAGAGTAGTGGTAATAACACGACTGAGATTATTATTCCTTACCTAGGCTCTGGCTAGAAGGGTTCTTACTCTATGTGCTTAAAGGGCCGGGCAGTGGGGCTCGCCCCGGGCGGTTCCCCCGGCGTCCGCCCCGCGGTTCCTCCAGTTACGTCCCCTTAGCTTAGCGTTGCTTATCTCATCTTAGCTTAGCTTATTCATCTTAGTTTAGCTTAGCTTCATCTTAGCTCAGGTTCATCGTAACTTAGCTTACCTTCATCTTAGCTTCGCTGAGCTTTAGCATAGCAGAACACAGCATAGCATAGCATAGCGTAACATAACACAGCCCAGCACACCATATCATAGCATCGCCCAGCATAGCATAACATGGCGCAGCATAGCATAGCATAGCATAGCATAACATAGCATAGCGTAGCACAGCACAGCAAAGCATGAGCACAGCGCAGCATAGCATAGCATAGCATAGCATAGCATAGCATGGCATAGCATAGCATAGCATAGCAACTAATGCTGCTTTCCTAGGGGCTCCAACTTCTAGGTAGGGTCGCACTGGGGTAATTCGTATTCTGCTAAATTATACTACTACGTGCAGTAGTATGAAAAGTTTAACACTGTTACCGATACCATTAATGCTGATACTACTGTTATGTGTAATACCGAGGATGGTAGTACTAGTAGTGATAATTTTAGTAGGAAGAATATTAATAACCATACGAGAAGTAATACTCATACTGTGAGGAGGTGGAGGGGGAAGAGGAGGAGGAGGAGGAGGAGGAGGAGGCGGAGGAGGAGGAGGAGGTGGAGGTGGAGGTGGAGGTAGTGGAGGAGGAGGAGGAATAATACCAATAATGAGAATTCTAATTGTAGCATTAGTAGGAATATTAGTAGTAAGCATAATAATGTGAATGATGCTAATGAAAATACCAGCGATGATGATAATAGTACTATTAAGAAGAAAACAGTAGTAATACGTTGTACAATAATAGTAAGAATGACAGTGATACGATCAATGACAAGAGTGTTACTAATGATAATATCAGAATAATAGTATGACGAAGAAGCGAAATACTAAATAGTAAGCTTAATGATAAACATAATCGCAACAGTAAGAATAACAGTAATACTGATACGGATAAGGATAATAATAATAAGAGAAGGAGAAGAAGGAGGAGGAGGAGTATGGCGGAGGAGGAGGAGGTGGAGGAGGAGGAATAGTAGTAGGAATACTGAAATTAGTAGGAATAACAAGACTGTAAGACTAAGAGTGTGACTTATAATAAGAAAAGAATGATGATAGTAGTGATACTAGGAAGAAGAAGCTAAGAGTCATATTGCATAATATGTTGCTTAATGATAATAATCATGATAGAAAAATAATTATACAGATGCGATCAATAAAGCTTTTAATGCAAATAATAAGAGTCATAATCACAATCGTCGGAATAATCGTAAGAGGAAGCATCTGATCAATAATAGTAAGAAGAATGATGTGAATAATAACAATGACAGTAATACTAGTAACCGTAATCATAGTATGAATAATAATGATAGTAATACTAATACTAACAATAATAATAAACATAGTAATAATACGAATAATAATAATAGTCATACTAATACTACTAATAATTATAACATTACTAATAATCGTAATAGTAGTAATAATGCTATAAAGTATAATACTACTAATACTAATCATACTAATACTACTAATAATAATATTATTATTAATGATAAGGAAGAGGAGGAAGAGGAAGAGGAGGAGGAGGAGAAGGAGGAGAAGGAAGAGGATGGCGGAGGAGGAGGAGGAGGTTTAGGAGGACGAGGACGCGGACAGGGCCAGCGTCCTCCATGAGGATCGGGGCGCTCGCCGCGCAGGCTGGGGCGCGGTGCGTAGGAGGCGACGAGCCTCGGGCCCGCTGGGGCCCAGCTGCGCTCTGCTGCCGGCGCCGGGCGCCAGCGCCGGAGCCGCAGCGCGACCCCATCAAACGGGACCTCCTCGGCTTCCAGACCACGCAGGACTCCGAGCGCTGGTCATTCCGAGGGCCAAGATTTAGCCCAGACCTGTTCGCGTCGACCTCTGGGGGCCCTCGGCAAGCCCCGGGGCCGTCAGAAACGGATTCGGAAAGCCCCAGGGCCGTCGGAAAGACTCGGGATTTCCGGGGACCGCGTATTTTCAAAAACAAGACATCGCATGTCTGGGAAGCCCAGGGCACCCGCGCGGGGCGCGACGGTGATCGCGCTGTGCGCGCCGCGGCCTGGACTGGACAGCTGCCCTTCTCCACGGCGGCATCGCGAGGGTGTGGAGATGGCCGCTTGTCGCGTATCGCAGGGCGCGACGCGCGGAGCTGGGTGATTTCGAAAACGACAAGGGCAAACAATTTGGGAGGTCCGCGCGGACCTGTTGGGCCAGCGCTGCACCCCCCTCCCCACACCCTTTCCGCGGCGAGCGGAGCCGGCCGAGGACGGCGCCGGATGCGCCGCCAAGGGGCGTCAGGGGAGGGGGTCCAGCGCCGAGGCAGGGAACCCGCGCGGACCTCAGGAAGCCTACGCGTACGCTGTTTTTCACTGCTGACTGCAAGGTCGTCACGCAAGGGCGAGACCGTGGCCCTGGCCACTCCCCCAGTCATGCTCACGGTGCAGCTGCCGGACGACTACGAGCCCGGCATGCCGGTGTCCATGGAGGGCCCGCACGGGCGCATTGAGGTGCCGGGGCCGTCCGACCCCGACGCGAAGCCCGGCTCCGTCCTCCATTTCAGCCTTGCTCCCTCGCCCGACTTCCAGGTCGAGGTGCCGGAGGGCGCGGGCATCGGCGCGGAGGTACGGCTGAGGCGGCCCGACGGGGTGGAGATCTCGGTGCCCGTGCCGAAGGGCCTGAGACCGGGGGATACGTTCAACATCTCCCCGCCTGCGCTGATGGTGCGGGTTCCAGAGGGCTGCGCGCCAGGCCAGCGCGTGGTGTTCAAGGAGCCAGGTGCTGGCGAGTCCGAGTGGTGCCGCGTCGTCGTGCCTGAGGGCGTTGTCCCGGGCGGCTATTTCGCGGCCCGCCTGCCACCGCCCAGCGAGCCGAAGTCGAAGCCCAGGGCCGGGCCCGCCTACTCCAGCCGCGCCAAGGGCGCCTGAGGCGCGGCTCGAGCGCGGCTGTGCCCCTAATTAAGAGGCAAGAGGGCGCGCCATGCTGCTTTTGATACGAGCGCGCCTGATGTGCACGGCACCCGTCGATATCCAGGTCGCTGCACGGACAGGCGGTGCAGCTGCGGCAATTTCCTCGCCCTTGGCCTTCGCCCCCAACCGTGCAGCCTGTCATCGGCCAGAGCTCTTGCAGGAATGTCGCCATGCGACTTGCGTGGATAGACTCTCGGCCACACCGGCGGGCGCGGCGGCCAGCGGCGTGGCGGCAGCTCCAGAAGCCTGTGAGCCGAGAGTGCAATTCGAATAGCGCGGTGCTGGGGCGCGTACGCTGCCTGTCGGCCACGGGCACGTGGCCGGCGGGTCAGCGCGCGCAGCAGCTCGGCACGCGTGCTCGGCATGCTCGCGAGTCGGCCCGAGCAGGGCCGCATTTGTGAGCGCGCCCCCGGTCAACGATGCTGCTACAGGCGAACAAAAGCCGTGCTCGTCCCTGGCTGCTGCACCGAAGGGTTTTGCCTCAGCGGGTTCCTGCGGGATCCTCTCCCTGCAGGAGGAGAACCAGGATGATGATGATGATGATGATGATGATGATGATGATGATGATGATGATGATGATGATGATGATGATGATGATGATGATGATGATGATGATGATGATGATGAGGCGGAGGAGGACATGGGGAAGGAGGAGGAGGTCGAGGAGGAGGGAGAGGAGGAGGAGTGGAAAGAAAAGGAGGGTGAGTACGAGCGGAAGGATGCGGGCACGAGTAAGGATGACGGTGACGATCACGATGACCATGACGATGGCGACGACGATGACGACGATGACGACGACGACAACGACCACGACGTCGACGACGACGATGCTGTTGATGATGGTTATGCTCATGATAAACATGATGATGATGATGCTGACGATGATGATGATGACGTTGATGGTGCTGATGCTGATGATGTGATGGTGGTGATGATGCCGATGCTGATGATGATGAGGAAGAGGAGGCAGATGATTCTGATGATGATGCTGATGTTGACGAATCTGATGATGCTGATCATGATTCTGCTGCTGATGCTGCTGATGCTGCTGATGATGATTATGACGGGCAAGGATGCGGACGAGGATGATAATGATGATGATGGTGAGGGTGAGGGTGAGGGTGGAGGTGCTGGAGGTGGTGATGATGGTGATGATGATGATGATGACCATGATGGCGATGATGATGATGCTGCTGATGATTATGATGCCGATGATGATGATGATGATGCTGATGATGATGGTGATGCTGATGTTTCTGATGATGATTATGATGCCGATGATGATGCTGATGCTGATGATGATACCGATGACGTCGATGATGATGATGCTGATAATCGTGGTGATGCTGCTGATGATGATGGTGATGATGATGATGAGGGTGAGG
The DNA here is from genome assembly GCA_963575745.1 of Prorocentrum cordatum. NCBI lineage: Eukaryota > Dinophyceae > Prorocentrales > Prorocentraceae > Prorocentrum > Prorocentrum cordatum. The sequence goes on from CAUYUJ010002259.1 coordinate 155,341, forward strand.
AGGATGATGAGGATGCTGATGCTGATTATGATTATGATGATGATGATAAAGATTAAGATGAAGATGAATATGATGCTGCTGATGATGATGCTGATGATGATGATGATGATGATGATGATGATGATGATGATGATGATGATGATGATGATGATGATGATGATGATGATGATGATGATGATGATGATGATGCTGATGCTGATGCTGATGCTGATGCTGATGATGATGATGATGATGATGATGATGATGATGATGATGATGATGATGATGATGATGATGATGATGATGATGATGATGATGATGATGGGGAGGAGGGGGAGGAGGATGAGGAGGAGGAGGAGGAGGAGGAGGATGGTCGTGGTGGTGGTGACGATGAGGACTAGAGCAAACCCAGCACCCGTGCTGCGCTAGATTCCGTCCGAGGCCCCCCTGTCATAAGCCAGCGTCAATCTATTGCGGCGAGCATCCGCTGGAAGTGTGAATGCCCCACGAGCCTGCGCTGCGACATCCCGTGCAGATCGACGCGTGTATGAACTATTTGTCTCAGGATCGACCGCAGGACGTGACAAGGCGCACCAGGTTTGATAGAAAACGGTTCCATCCGCGCACTTGGTTCAAGTTTTTGGAAACATGTGCGCGGAGAGGGGGACCGATTTTGAAACTGAGCCGCGCTCCATCCATGCAACTGCGGAGCATTGCAAGCTGTATGGTCAGGCAGTTTGAACAGTCGCTCGTCGTCTTTGTCCCTGTTGGGAACTTTCAAGCTTCAGCATCACAATGTAATAATCTTTTACGGGGTAGCTCGATTTTTAAAATTTGATGCCCTTCGCCCGCGTAACCAGCCAGTTTTCGGGAGCATGGAGCGGACGGGTGTCGCCGGCGAGAGGCATCGACATTACAGAGGACTTGCCTTCTATCTGTGATACTTCTGGACGTTGCAAGTTGTATGATCACTTGAGCTTTGGCGGGCGAGACTGAAGTGGCGCCGTGTGTCCCCCTGCTAGGAGGCCGATTTCGGTTTCGGCCTCGGGTGCGTGCCGTGCCACGCGTGCGAGCGAGGCGAGGCCGTGCGAGGGCGAAATAGGCCTGGCCCTTGGCAAGGCACATCTCCTGTCGGATTGCTCCCCCACCCGTGCCCGCCGTGGGCTTTCCCCATGCTGTCCCGCCGTTCTCGTGGTTGTCCCGCGGCTGTCCCGTGGTGATCCTGCGGTTGTCCCGCGGTTGTGTTGCGGCTATCTCGTGGTGCGGTAGACCGTGAGATCTTCACAGAAGAGCTGCGAGAGGCTTATTGCGACACCATAGGCCACCCTTGTTGAGGTTTGTGTGTAGGGTTTAGGGTTTAGGGTTTAGTGTTTAGGGCTTAGGGTTTAGGGTCCATTAGCTCAACTCGAAGCCTTCTGGATGTATCCCGCCCGCCCATGAATCTAGACATACCGAGCTCAATTCATCGAGGGGTCGATGCTCAATCATACGATGAGGATGACGGCGACGCGCGCCAGCACGCGCCACGGCGCGTACGTGCCAACGCGGGCGGAATGGATCCGAACGGGAAACGCGCGCGCAAAGCTTTTATGAGTCTTCTGAGTCTCATGAGTCCTCAGAGTCGCGCGTGCGATGTGAGTTTAGGAGTTACTTGCCATGCGGGAGGGGCCCGATCCGTGCGCGGGCACGCATGGAGGGGGGGGGGTAGGAATTAGCCGCCATTCGGGAGGAGACACGATCCGTGTGCGGGCACGCATGTAATGCGGGTTTAGGAATTAGCCGCCATGCAGGAAGGGCAGAGTCCGCGCGCCTGCACGCGTGGAATTAGGGTTTGAAAATTAGCCGCCATGCGGGAAGGACACGACCTATGTGCGGGCACGCATGGAATGCGAGTTGCGAGTTTAGGGATTGGCTGCCATGCGGGAGGGGGGCAGAATTCGCGTGCCTGCGCGCATGGAATGGGGGTTTTGGAATGAGCCGCCATGCGGAGGGGGGGGCAGACTCCGCGTGTCTGCACGCATGCGATGGGGGTATATGGGTTAACCGCCATGCGGGAAAGTGGGCAGAATCCGCGTGCCTGCGCGCATGGGGTGGGGGGGCAGTAACGAACTGCCAAGCGGGCGGGGCATCCTCCGTGTGCTTGCACGCATGCGGCGGAGGTTTAGGAATTAGCCGCCATGCCGGGAGGGCAGAATTCGTGTGCCTTCACGCGTGCGGGTGAGGTTTAAGAATTCGCAACCACGCGGGAGGGGCACGATCCGTGCGCGGACGCGCATGGTAAGGGGGGAAGGGTAGTAGGCGCCATGCGGGAAGGGACACGATCCGCGTGCGGGCACGCATGCAATTAGGGTTTGGAAAATAGCCGCCATGCGGGAAGGAAACGATCCATGTGCGGGCACGCACGGAATGCGAGTTTAGGAATTAACCGCCATGCGGGAGGAGCACCATCCGTGTGCGGGCACGCATGGAATGAGGGTTTAGGAATTAGCCGCAATGCGAGATCCGTGTGCGGGCACGCATGGAATGAGGGTTGGAAAATTAGCCGCCGTGCGGGAGGGGCACCACAGTTCGTGTGCGGGCACGCATGAAATGAGGGTTTACATATTCGCCGCCATGCGGGAGGAGCATCATCCGCGTGCGGGCACACATGGGATGAGGGTTTCGGCCGCCATGCTGGAGGGGCACCACCCGTGTGCGGGCACGCGCGGAATGAGCGTTCAGGAATTAGTCGCCATGCGGGAAGGGCACGGTCCGTGTGCGGGCACGCTTGGAATGAAGGTTTAGGAATTCGCCGCGCATAAGGGGCGCTTCAAGCGGTTCAAGGGTTTTTAGGATTAAGATGTGTATAGGCTCTCAGTTCTTAGGGTTTAGGGTCAGGTCTGTGTGCATGTACGCGAAGGTATTGCCAGCTCGACGCGAGGCCGATCCCAAACCGAAAGCTGCACCCACTCTCAAGCCTTCTTATCACTCACATGGTGACGTGATGAAGCAACTACGATACCACGCATGATGTGTAACATTCAGAGGCGGACAGTGCAAACGGCGGGTCGACGATGTACACGAGTTCCTGCTTCCTCCTCTTTCGCGTCTTCGTCCTCGTACCCATCACCTGCTTCGGCCTGGTCCGTGCCCTGCCCCCTCTTCCCCTCCTTTCTTCGCGCCCTGGGCGCCAGGAGGCGATGGACGTGATGCCGTTCGTACCCCAGGTGTGGGACGGGAAGGGGAGGACCAGGAGGAGGAGAAGGAGGAGGATGAAGAGGAGGAGGAGGAGGAGGAGGACGAGGACGAGGACGAGGAGGAGGAGGATGAGGACGAGCACGAGGAGGAAGAGGAGGAGGAGGGGGAGAAGGAGCCTGCTTCTCCACCCCCTCCCCTTCTTCCTTCTCAATCTGATGTGTTTGACTGTTTTGAGGCCTCTGGACGCTTCCGGGGAGATCCGCTGAGGTTTCCGGGGGCGCCCGTATTACCTGTGGAGGCCTCCTCTTCCTCCTCTTCTTTCTCCTCCATCCTTTCCCATTGTAATAATCATTCCCTGTCGCACCCCGGGAGGTGTCGGCAGGGCGGGCTGGGCGTTTCGCCTGAGACGTCTTCACCATTCACGATTTTTCAGCTTGGAAGTTCGCAGCAGCTTCACGGATGGATGGTGGACCGTTTTCAAAATGTGGTTCTTGCTTTGGCGCAGCATACACTCGTTTTTCAAATTTGCAAAAGTTTCACAGTTGGGGGCGGCTCCTTTTCATGTGGCGCTCGCTTTAATTAGCGCCGCGCAGATTCATTAAGCACGATGTAGGATTGCCAGGGCGCAGCAGTAGCGTTGATTCGCGACGTTGAAGTCCCAGGAATGGTGTCTTGGCACGGTCAGGATTTTCAGACGGTTGTCTTCCAACAGGGCACTTCCCAGTGTGAAACTAAGTCTTTGTAGAAACCTGTGAAGAGTGAACTTGGAGGGAGGTTTTTTTTTTTTTTTTTTTTTTTGCAACATCGTCGATGAATCTTGGGTTAGCAGTGGTCCTCGTCCTCCTCCTCTTCTTCCTCCTCCTCCTCCTCCTCCCCCTCCTCACCCTCTTTGGCGTCGAGCATCCATTATGCACGCTATCTTCGCGCCGTACCCTACCTCTGTCACATGCTGCCTCTGCGACATGTATCCCCGCTTGATTTCATGGGGCCCCTTCTTTGTCCCACGCGCAGCGTGATGGCGGAGCATCGCAAGGTCAATCGTAGTATTCACCGTGTTCCTCTCTTGTTCAGCCAGGCCGCTAGGAGAAACAAGCCCTTGCCTTCGAACCCAAGGATCTCAAACCCATCACGGATACGAGCATTCCAGATGAAAGACGTCACATTTTTCGTCGGGGTTATAGGCGATGTGCTTTCACTCATGGTCTCGCAGGAGTTCGGATTCGCCTTAGGAAAGGTATTTACTGAGTGCGACACGTTGCTATTGTCTTCTCCCCCAGCTGTGCTTCCAAGACGAAGCGGGGCCGAGCTGCTGCGCTTTGGCCGATTTCATACTGTCGCCATCGTTATCTATTTGCTTCCTCGCCCGTCCACCTTCCACGGTCAAGCAGGAGAGTCTTTGATCAGAGAAGAGCCAGGGCACTTGTCAAATGGGTGATCGATACCAGTGCAGAATTTCCAGCCAGGTGCTCCGTTGTCTTTGGATGGGGTCTGAACGGGCACAGAAATTGTTTTCCCGGCCTGCGCACTTTTGTATGATGAAGCTCAGAACCTAGCCTTACATAGTTCGACTTGTGCCTCATTGGCACTGTTGTGGGAGGAGGATTTGTTAGGGAATTCAGCAGGCTTCGAGAGGGTTACGTTGGCGCCACAGAAGGTGGCTTTCCTCTGTTTCCTCATGTCGGGTGCTCCAAAGGATGACTAGAAGGCGCCAAGTGGTTCCCATGTTTAAGCGTTGGGATCATTGGCTCCTTCAAGATTTCGGCCAGTACATCCTTAGCTTCCCCAGCGTGCTTCAGACAACAAGGGAGTCTTGGGATGCTGACCGACTCTGAGGTGGAGTTGTTGACGGCCTCTGGCGACCCACATTTTCAGGAGATAGCGGACATGTGCTACCGCGCCTTCTCCTACTGGTCCCGAGTGGAAGCCGAAACGACCCCCTGCGTTGCTTGGGAGACGCGTGCCGTTCCTGCGGGGTAGTTATCTCGATTTGCTGAGGAGCATCAGGGCCATGTTCGGGCCCGCGGGTCTCAGCGAGCCCTTCTCCGATCGCTGCACACTCATAGGAAACTAGCTGACTTGCCCGCGGTGATTGCTTCTCGCAGCGAACGCTTCCAGGAGCGTGCCAGGGCGCGGCAGATATTCGTTGAGGTTGCCTGAGATGTTAGGCACGACCGTTAAGCAAACCTGACATTCGGAACAGAGTCCCTGGCGCACCAGATAGAGGAAGCTGGGGACCAGTCTCGCTGGGCACAGTTGCACAGATGACGCCGGCGCCTTGCTTGGGTAATTGTCGGGCGAGGTCGTGAATTTTTCAACCGGTCAGTGCGCGTGCGCCCTATGCGTGAGTCGTTGGCATATCACGCGGCTCAGCCTGGCCGTGCTGGAGGACAGTCAGCGCGACAAGTGGGGCTTGATCAGGCACCAGATGGCAGACTGTAAGTCGGCACTGGTCTGCGCGTGTATAGCCCAGGCTTCAAAGACGCTGCAAATGATGCGCTGCGGGGGATTTGCCAGTGTCTCCCTGTGGAGCGCGACCATGGAAGCGTTCCGAATGGCCCTCCTACAGACCCGCAGAGGCCCCGAATGCAAAGACCAGCGCCGAACTCGCCCAAGCAAGATCCGACGTAAATTGGTTCCCCAGGCGCATTCGACGCATCTTTTGGGGTGACCGAGGGAATGGGCGGGCCCCTGCGGCCTGGCGCAGATCATGGGGGTGCAGCGCGCCAAGACCGAACTCCTCGGCTGCGGGGTTGAAATCGTTTCGCCCCATCCACCGCGCGTGCCCGTTCAGCGCGGCATGTGCCCAGCGTTCGGGGGCGAGAGGAGACGCGTGTCATTCAGAGCGAGTTTTCTTCTGTTCTGTTCGCGGCGGCGCGGAGCACCGCTGGCGAGAGCCGGCCGCCGAGATCAGTATGATCATTGGATGGGGGCTCATCAGATCGTAGAATTCTTACCTCGCCTCGTTCTTTGACTAGACGACTGCGTTCGACAGCTGTTGCGCGGGCGCGTTTGTTGAGGCAGATCAGCTTCGCGTGGGCCCCGATGACATCGTGGTGGGGCAGCGTAGCCGCCATGGCAACAGCATTGCCCTCCGCAGCTTCGACGGAGTTCGTCGCTACCAGATCCAGGATGGAGCCTTCCAGAGTCACCGGTGAGCCCCCGTGGAGTATATCCAGAGTGGATCATGCAGTATTTGTTCCATGCATTGAGGAACTCTCAAATCAGCCAGGAGGAAGAAACAACATGTGTTTTTGTTTGGTGGGCTCCGAAATCGACCTTGCCGCGGCGGCTTGCCTGGGCGACGCTGCGCGTGGGGTCACCGCGCCCAATGCAATCCGGATGGCTGGCAAGGCAATTTGCGTCGCGCGTTCGCTCTCGGCGCGTTTGCAGCAAGTGGGCGGGGCCCTCGACGTCGACGGGCAGAGCGCTGCTCCTCGGCTTGTAGTCCCAGGAGCTTTCCATGAATCCAGTTGTTCTCCGACCCGAACAGGTCTAGTCTGGAGGCCGGGGGGGGGGCGCGCGCCGCGTTTTCAGGGGCGCAGTGTCGCGGGGGAGCTACTGCATCACTGCGGCGACATTCTAAGCAGCAGAGTACGCGCAGTGCATGGAATTCGATGGGGAGGTTTCGGTATGTGGGGGGAGCCTCGACGCGTCCAGCCTCCAATGCTTCGGGGGGCGGGCCTCGGCGGACTCCTGCCCTTCATCCCGATTGCTGGTGATGTCAACCTGATCGAAGGTATTTTGCCCTAGTTGGGGCGCATCTTGCATTTTGGCGAAGCACTTCTCAAAGTTCCTCTGCCCGACGGCGCCGCCAGGCGCGCCTCTCTTCTTGCGCTTGCAGTTTTGATTGAGCTCGGCTTGGTCTTCGCGGAACTGGACTCGCGCGCGCGACGTTTGCGCCGGCTGCAGCGGGCGGCCCTTCGCCGATCAGATGACTGGCAGCTGCTCGCGGCGCTGAGCAGCTCAGGAGCATGCGGCAGCGAATCGGCCTCCAGCAACGCGCACTGCGCGATATCCTGTTCCAGAGCCCCCGCTCAGAGTTTGGATGTGCAATGGGGCTTAGGATGACGGCGCAGCTTTCGGACTTCAGTTTCATGGCTGGCAGGGTTGGCACACGTGCATCGAAGGTTTTGTGCGGAAGGAAGTCGCGGGCATCGGTCGCCCCCCAACTCGCAGGCGCGAACAAGGGCCCATGGTGCATGGTTTTACATCGCAGTTGAGATTTCCCGCTAGCGCGTAACATTATTTCCCTCGAGAGAAGTTGCCGGCGTGGTCGAAGCCAGTTCCAGCGCGCAGTTGTTCCTCTCGCTTCGTTTGAGCGCCCAGCTTGTCACTCGGCCGCCCGTCCTTCGGGCCCCTTCAGGTTCGCCTTCGAAGCCGCGCCGCTCTTGGTGACTCAACTTTTTCCTTTTCAGTTGGCCATGGCGGCGTTGTCATGGGCGATGATGGCGGCCAAGTCGGCGGGCGTCAGCAAGGCCAGGAAACGCTTGGCGGAGCCTTCCAAGACGAACTTCGTCAGCGCTGGCGGCGCTGGAAGCAGGGAAGAGAGACCTGCGCGTCGTCGGAGAGATGACCCCGACTCAAACGAGAAGATGGTGATCGGCGACGAGGGCGCCGAGAACTAGACGGCTCGGGAGCTCGTGACAGGGCAGCCCATCAACTTCCAGATAATCAGGGTCCTCGAGGGCTGCCAATCAGCATGCGCCTCCCCCCGCAGGAGAGAAACCCGGGCGATGTCGCGGTCGCCAGCGCTTCGAAGTATCAGAGGCGTAGCCGACGAGGCAAGCAAACCCGTTGTAAATCACGGCCGCGCCCCCCCTGTCTTCAGGTGGGACTCGCAGTGATGGGGGCGCTCGTGGCATGCCCATGCCTGACGACCAAAGCAGAGCACGAACGCCACTGAAGACCCTCCAAGGCCTGCTCGAGCACGTGCAATAGCAGCCCATGCCGGCAGCCTGTGAGTTCATTCGATATTGGAGGGTCAATACGGCCTTCGCCATGCAGGGGGCCCCACAGTTGGTCCGCCACATTTTTTTTTGTTTATCAATTCGTGGGTTCAGCTCCCCTCAGCGGTCACGCGCCCGATGAATTCCATCCTCGCGAGCTTCATCTTTTGGCCCTCGGGGGCCGCCGCCCAGGAGAACCCCCGGGAGCGCCGCGTGCAGAACTCCCCATGGCGGAGCGCACGTCGACTGCTAGTTATGGGCCTCCTCGGATCCTCTTGGCCTCCCTCGCCCCCCCCCCAATTGGGGATCCATCTGAATCTATCCACAGACCAGGGCCCCGATAACGTTTCCATGTCGGAACGTGGGAAAGTGGCGTTTCAAGGCGAGCGGGATCCTCTGGTGCGACCCGGCTCTCGAGGCAAAGGTGGAGCGAGCGGTGAGGGTACTGGCAGACGGCGAGGCGAGTTCTGTTTTTCACCGAGCCACTCCCCCCTCCGCTTCGTGCTCCCTTCTCCTGGCTTCGCCTCTCTACCGCCGCTGGTGCTCGCTTTGTCTGCCTCCCTCTCCTTGTGTCCCTGTGTGTGTGCATGTGCGTACGTGAGTGGGTGCGTGGCGTTGGCGCGGCGTGTGTTTCCCGCTTCTCTCGCCCATCGTTCCTCGCTCCGCGTTCCCCTTCGCTTCTCGGTCGTTGCTGGGGACTGGCGGAGGTTCTCGGATGAGGTTGCATTTTTTTGGGTTGGCTGGGATAACTACTGCTGTTTGTGGTTTCACAACGTTGTTCCCATCCTTTTTTCATTTATCTGCGGCCTGGCTGGCTTCTCCTCGCCTACTTGTCTCCGCCGCCGCCGCTCTTGCTGCCGCCTGTTCCCCTGCTCTCTCCGTTGCTCTTCGTTTCGGGAGGATGTCTCAGCTGTAATATTGTAGTGGCCTCCGGCCAGTGCCGCCGATCCGGGGCGCTCCGGGTGCCTGTGGAAATGAACGACGACGAGGAAGACGAAACCGACGACGAAAACGAATACGTCGACGACGACGACAACGAGAGCGACGACGACATCGACCACGACGACGACGACGACGACGACAACGACGACGACGACGGCGATGACGACGCGAGCGACGACGACGACGACGATGACGCGAGCGACGACGACGACGACGATGACGCGAACGACGACGACGACGACGACGACGACGACGACGACGACGACGACGACGACGACGACGACGACGACGACGACGACGACGACGACGGGGGGGGAGCTGGGTTGCAGGGGGGGGGGTCTGCTCTGCAGGGGGGGTCCGCTCGGCAGAGGGAGGGGCTGCAGGGGAGAGGGGGGGTCCGCTCTGCGCTCTGCAGGGGGGGGCTGCGGGGGGTGGGGGGTCTGCTCTGCAGGGGGGGGGGGTGGGGGGGGGGTCCGCTCTGCAGGGCTGCTGCTCTGCAGGGGGGGGGTCGCTCTGCTGGGGGGGGGTGCAGGAGGGGGGGTCTGCTCTGCAGGGGGGGGGGCAGGGGAGGGGGGGGTCCGCTCTGCAGGGGGGGGGGGGCTGCAGGGGGGAGGTT
>CAUYUJ010002259.1:167151-174651 GCA_963575745.1 Prorocentrum cordatum
CCCTGCGGCCTCGCCCAAAACTTCTTGGCCAGCTGCTGCACCAACGCGGCCTCGCCCCGTAGCTGTCCCTCCCCTGGCCAACCGCTCCTTCGGCCGAGGGGGAGCCAGGGAGCTCCAGTGCAGCAGTGCTTTACATACGAATTTAAGGTACTGGGCCAAAGCATGGCACTCGCGAGAATGCTCGTCGAGCTCAGCTGCCGAGGGGCGCGCGTGCGAAAGCGCCGCCGATTTGGCCAGTAAGTCGGCCCAATGGTTACCTTTGGCCTGGTACCACTCCTCGCTGTAGGGAGTGAGGTCGCTCAGATCTACATGGGCTTTCACTTTAGAAATGCGTAGCTGCTCACGCGGCCTGGGGAAGGCACCGATCCCTAGAAGCTTCACTCCAGCATAATAGGATCTTCGATCGAAAACTGCCTCTGGAACCTTCTCCGCGGTACCGACAAGACCCTCGTAATCAGTGCAGAACTCGCTGGCATAAGGTGCATGCCTACACGAAGCAAGAAAACCTACATGTTCAGCGGCCGGGCTGGTTTGAGGTAGGAGACGACCTACTTTACCAGAGATCGAAGCGTGCACTTCGCCATGACCAGTGATACAGACACAAGCCCAACCAGAACAGTGATGTACCCGATGTCCGTCTTTGAAGCAAGATCCATCCCAGAAGAGCCTCTTGCCTCTAAAGGCTTCAAGTACAGTCGCGCCAGGATCCACGCAGTGGAATTCGTACTGCTCATGCCCCAGACCGTCAGGTGGACAGCAGATGCTCTCCGGCTCAACTTGGAGGCCTAACATTAAGCGGCGCTTCCCGCTCCCGTGCATGACTACATTCTGAACCAACTCTGAAAGAAATTCATCTCGCAGCGCCCTCGTGGCAGGGCAGAGGAACAGCCGGTGATGCAAATCATCAGATATAGCACCGCAGAGCGGGCAAGATGAGTCAGGAATAATGTACCCCATTTGCAATAGTCGCCAATTCGTGTAGACGCTCTGCAATAGGAAAGCTTTCAACATTCGCTTCTCAGCCGCACTCAGGGCGTCAGAAAACAGAAGGCTCCTAGCAACGGACATATCCAGCCTTTCACCCTCCAACCCGATTTTCTGGGCAGCCCTCTCGGAGAGTTGTCTCATCCAAACGACCTTCAAGTCCGACAACAATTTGGCGGGGGAGGTGGTGGTGAGGTGGATTTCGTCCCCGAGGTGATTGATCCAGACGAACGGGGTTTTGAAGGACCAGGAAACACGGGCCAGTGACAGCACGGCCGCCCCCAAGGGTCCTTCGACCTGGTTCCAGGTCCTGAGTTCTTGATGGAGCACTGGATCAGCAAGTTCACGCAGCCCTGCAAGAGAAGGTTCAAAATTTCTGGACGTAGTTGCCTTCCAGACCAGATTGGCCCAAGTCAGAGCGGGACCCAACGCCAACTTGTGGGTGGGATCATCGTGAAGAAGGAGAGTCAAAGTTCGGGAGCGGGAGGGGCAGGTCGAGCCCACAGTCTGCAGGAAGAAGGATTGAGCAGAGTACACTTCCTTCCCATCCAAGCCCACCACCTCCGCCCCGTAATATCCATAACTCTGCAAACCACTGATGTAGAGGCGCTGCATGTCGGCACCTCCCTTTTTGACCGCCGCCAGACGCCTCTTTCGCGCCTGGAGGTTCTTGATCCGAACCTTGAGGTTGCGTCTCGCCCCCTTGCGACATCGAAGCTGCCCGGCTGTGGTATCAATGCCGAGATTCTTGGCGGAGGCGAAGTGGAAGAGCATGTGGGGGGAGTTACGTGTGACAATTATTGCCCCGCTCTGGCGGGTTGCATTGCCATCTCCCTCTGTCTCTCACTCTCTTTCTCTCTCTGTCCAGGTGGCGCAAGCGCGATGTATCCTGCCGAGGGGCGGGCATACAGAAGCGGGAGCGGGAGCGAGTCGAGTACATGGGGACTCAGGTTGGGATGAGCAGGGGAAAGGAGGGAGGGGGAGAGAGGATGACCGAGCGTAACGGTCTGAACGTTCATCCGCCCACGGTGGCCGCAACAAAGTAAAACCAAGTTCTGTCGGCCGGATTCGAAGACAGCGTTCGTGTCACGGACTCGGTGCGCCAGCGTGTCACGGATCCGGTGTGGCAGCTCAGTGGTCCAGGGGGTGGTGGCAACGCCGCTCCCTGCCCCGAAGGCTGTCCGGCGAACGTGGCCGAAGCTATCATGCGCCTGGGGGGTCAGGATTTGTTCGCCCAGACCTTCTGGCTAGGCCCGAATATTCACCTCCCCTAGGGCTACCCCAAAGCAGGGCATAGCATTACTTGCCGGCCCCTCCCGCTGCTTCCTTCCAGTCGCCGTGTCGCCAAGCGACAGCGAAGCACGAGGATCGATGACGACCCGGACGCTGTGAAATAATGCCGCGATTGGCAATCTAACTGGTGCGGCCAAAATAATGCACAATGTACCAGCCAAGGGAGGGAGATTGGGAGGCCTGGCCTTGAGGAGGCGCAGGAGCGATGAGGATGATGATGTGGGTCAGCGGGTCCGGCTACAAGGGATCCCCTTGGGACTGCTCCCCCCTGGGAGGCCTCCGCACATGCAGCATAATGCCGCCGAGTTACCTGGATGCCAGGACTCGCGTGGAGGAGGCGATGAGGACCGCACAGCTGGGTGCAAACAGCTAGATGCAAGAACGCGCAGCTGGGTATACAAGACCAGGCTGCGCAAGCGCGATGCATCCATCCCTAGGGGCTGGGGGGTCGGAAGAGGGAGCGGGATTGAATGGATTAGGGGCTCAGGTTGGGACGGGCAGTGGGGGGACGAGAAGAAGGAGGAGGAGAGGGGACGACCGAGCGTGACGGTCTGGATGTCCCCAGAAGGGGGGCGAGACGGGGTGGTGCTGGAGCAAGCAAGGCGGATATGGTTGGCATTGCCAGACCTTGCCTACCTACGTGTGGCTTGCTACCAGAACTCCAGCCGTGATTGTTGAGTCGGACAGGCCGAAACAATGGACCGCAGGCTAGGTGGGCGTGCGAAGCGAAGCCTTAACCCACAGTTCTGGCAGAGTTCCAGTGCGGAAGGCCCTAGCCTAAACAGGTGCGGCGCGGCGGACGCCAGGAATCCTGCCGTGGCTGTTGAGTCGGGCTGGCCGAAACAAGGGACCGCGAGCTAGTTGGGCATGCGAGGCATAGCCTTAGCCTGCAGTCCTAGCAGAATTCCTCAGATCTTGCCACCGACGCGCGGCTTGCTACAAGATCTCCCGCCGTGATCGTTGAGTCGGACAGGCCGAAACAACGGACCGCAGGCTAGCTGGGTGTGCGAGCCACAGCCTTAGCCCGCAGTCCTGGCAGAGTTCCAGTGGGAGGAGGAGAAGGGGGGGGAGGGGGAAGGAGGATGTGAGGAGGAGGGGGAGGACCGATGGGAGCGAGGGAGGGGTTGGATACAGGGGGTGGGTGGGGCGGGGAAGGAGAAGTGTTTTGGAGGGGAAAAAACGGTGTCCGTGGTGCCGCTTCGGCACCCGTACGGGTAACAAGTGGAGGGACGCAAGCACTCGCCACCTGAGGGGTCTGTGCCCCGGCAAGGATCGCCACCTTCGGGCTGACAGGGGATGAGGCCTGCTCCTCCGCAGGACGGATCGCGGAAGAGTAACTAGGCGGGAAAGTCTGCAACAGTACACTTCAAATGACCACCAACCTTGGAGGTTGTGGTGGTGACCTGCTCCGTCGCAGGACGAATCGCCACGTATGAAGGGTGACGTGCGGGACCTACGCCACAGCAGGGATCGCCACCTTCGTGGTGACAGAAGGCGGGGATTGCTCCCTAGCCAGACGGGTCGCATCAGGGGTGGACGGGGCGCATAGCCCCTGCGGTCTCGGCTACATGATGCACTTGCAATGCGCAGTGGTCCGTAGCTAGAGACCGTGGGCTGCCCATACCTACGGGGAGAGGAGGAGGAGGAGGAGGAGGAGGAGGAGGAGGAGGAGGGGAGGAGGAGGAGGAGGAGGAGGGAGGAGGAGGAGGAGGAGGAGGAGGAGGAGGGGAGGAGGAGGAGGAGGAGGAGGAGGAGGAGGAGGAGGAGGGAGGAGGAGGAGGAGGAGGAGGAGGAGGAGGAGGAGGAGGAGGAGGAGGAGGAGGAAGGAGGGAGGAGGAGGAGGATGGAGGAGGAGGAGGAGGAGGAAAGGAGGAGGAGGGAGGAGGAGGAGGAGGAGGAGGAGGAGGAGGAGGAGGAGGAGGGCGGAGGAGGGCGGAGGAGGAGGAGGAGGAGGAGGAGGAGGAGGAGGAGGGCGGAGGAGGGCGGAGGAGGAGGAGGAGGAGGAGGAGGAGGAGGAGGAGGAAACCTTGCAGGAAGGCTCGCCTCACATGCCGTGCGCGACGCCTGTGCGGAGCTGCGCGTCGACAGCGACGGCGAATCCCGCTGCGGCCATTCCGCGGCTCGCCCCGCCTCCGCCCTCGGGCGACTGGACGGTGCGCCGCGGCGCCACCCCGAACCTCCGCCCCCGCGGGCGCGGCGGGGGAGGTCATCGACTTCCACAGGGCGGAGGTCCCCCGCCTGAGGGTCTCGATGCGCGAGAAGCGGCGCGGGCCCGCGGAGCCGGTGGCCACAGCCGGCGCCCCCCAACCGTGTGCCGTGTGTGTGTGTGTGTGTGTGTGTGTATGCGTGTGCGTGTGTGTGTGTGTGTGTGTGTGTGTGTGTGTGTGCGTGTGTGTGTGTGTGTGTGTTTGTGTGCCTGCGTGTGTGTGGTGTTTGTGTGTGTGTGTGCTGGGTGTGTGTGTGTGGTGTGTGTCGTGTGTGTGTGTGGAGTTGCGGGTGTGTGTGTGTGTGTGTGTGTGTGTGTGTGTGCGTCTTCTTGTGCCTTCGCTCGCTGGCTTGCGCTGCATGGCTGGGCTTGCCACTTTGTTCTGCAATTGGCGCACAGCTCCCACACACCGACGGGGTTTGGTGGTAATTCTCATTACCGACCACTCTACTCTTTCTCTCTGTGTTGGACCAACTGGCCAGGAAACAGGTTTGCGTGTGTGTGTGTGTGTGCATGCGTGTGTGTGTATATGTGAGAGTGTGTGTGTGTGTGTGTGTGTGCGGGTGTGCATGTGTGTGTCGTGGCTTCCACCAGGCTCCAAGCAGCCCCTGCACGCGGGCCAGCGACTTCGGCCTCCGCCATCACATTCAACGCCTGGTGGCAATTGCCACGGCATATTGTGTCCCTGCCATCGTGCGCGACGGACCCGCCATCTTGCGGGGCAGGAAAGAAGTGTGTGTGTGTGTGTGTGTGTGTGTGAGTGTGTGTGTGTGTGTGAGTGTGTGTGTGTGTGGAGGAGCTGGCGGGTGAGCTAGGCCTCGGTCGCTTCTTGCACTTGTTATACAGATTTGATCTTTTGGAACGCAAGAACGACATTGCGCGGGTAGTCCAGCGTGCCATGGGAAGTCGCCACCTCCTTCCTCATTCTACCTTTTTCGATGTTGTCCTCTGCCTTCTTCCGCCGTCTCCATGCTGCTGCCGCACTGACGTTTCGGCCCCCCTATCGCGTCCTTCTGCTGCCCGCCGTTCCCACCCGAATATCCTCTTGGAGCCTGGGGCCTGAGTCCTCGTCCTTCTGTTGCTGTCCTGTGAGTCGTTCAAAGCGCTCGCTTCCCATTTGGCTTGCGCAACAAATGACGGTTCTGACGTCGCCGCCATCCATAACAATGCGGGCCAACTAATCTTGTCACTTGATGCGAGTGGGTTGGGTATGTCACAAAGCAATGTTGAAACACCTGGTTTCGAAACCGCTGTGTTTTTATATATATATATATATATGCTTTCGGGAACCTCGGTTCGAATCCCTTACGAAACTCATAGTTTCGGAATACTTTCGGCATGCACGCGCGACGACGCGCGCGTGTGCCGATTTTGTTACATATGTTGCAAGGGAGTCTTGAACACGAACCATTGTCTATGAACACGTGTGTGCGCATAGTCTGATTTGACTAGGAAGTGGGGAGGCCATAAGGGCCTGGCTGGGATAGTATGAATTCAAATATAGAGTGTGCAGTAGGGGCAAGATCACGTGTAAATTGTTTATCCCACGGGGTGTCGATAAAACTGGGGATGGGGAGCGGTGGATCTGAATTTTCTGGGGAACGGAGAATCTGAGCGGCGACGGGGCGGCGATGGCGACGACATAGCCGCCAGACCGACACGCAGGCCCAAACGACGGGCGGCGACGAGGTGGCGACGGGGCGGTGACGGCGACGACATAGCCGCCAGACCGACCCCCAGGCCCAGACGACGGGCGGCGACGAGGTGGCGACGGGGCGGCGACGGGGCGGCGACGGCGACTTCATAGCCGCCAGACCGACCCCCATGACCAATTGCTTATCCCAGAAGTAATAACCCCTAGGTGCAAACATTGTTTGGGGAATCTCATGCCGTTCCACTCATTGCCTCCCGGGGCGGAGGCGGACATAATTGCATTAATTGTCAGATTCGTCGCCGCCTTTGTCGTTGTTGCCGCCTTCGCCCCCTTGCTACGTTCTTTACAAGCCGCTGGCCCCCTTGAGTTGCCTTGAAGCATCCGGAGAGGCGCAGCGTTACCGCACTTTTAGCTACTGTTCCTGAGATTGACAATTGTTGTCCTCGAGCCTGGGGCAGGGGGGCTGGCGACATAGGTCTGAGGCCGTCAGATTCTGTCCTTCCCTGATCGGAACCACTGCTGCATACGCGTTGCAGAGTCGGTCGTTCCCGACATGAGGCGACGCGGAGGTCTTGACGGCACGGTCGTGCAAACTGAGTTGCTCAGACTCTTGATAGTATTTCGTTGAATGACGGCATAATGCGGATATGCGCTCGTACGGGAAATTTTTGAGTGTGAGTGTATGTTCAATCATGCTCAGCTGCGGGCTACGTCCGATGCATGCTGGGAGTCCTGTCTGTTGAATGTGCCCACAAATTTTGGTAATCATTATACGCAATGCCCCTGGTACGGTAGGTTCATGCGGCGATGGGCGCGCCGGCGACGCCAGCGAAGGCGTTCAAGGTTGAGCTCCGTATGATACAACGACGCGGAAACACCGAGAGTCACGGTAGCGCTACACGATTCGACGAAATTCAACCTTGAACGATCGGGGCCGTGATCAATGCAAGGTTGAACGATCGACGGGGTGTCTAAAGCCTTTGCGCGCTCCGACGCCGCACGAACCTACCGTAGGCTATCACTCCTGGCGCGTCGGAGAAACGTGTATGTAGCACCATGGTGCGTGCTCTTGTTTGGCTTGCCGGCTCGCCACGGCGCTCGACGCAAATCGCACCTCGTTGCAGCGTTGCAGCATTATCCTTGACAGTTTCTCCCCGTGACATTCGATCGTTGATCGTTGAATTTTGCAGCGTGATCGTTGATCTCTGACAGTTCACCATTGTCTGCCGTTCCACCCACTCCTCGTCCGCATTTTCAGCCTCCTCCTGAGGTGGAGCTCCCCGTGTGGTGCCTCCGATGGGCACACGATTCCATCGACGGCCGCATCGCCCCATGGGTTGGGACGCACATGAGCGCGAGGCAG
>CAUYUJ010002259.1:177151-187151 GCA_963575745.1 Prorocentrum cordatum
GCCCGATCTACGCAGGACCTCGGGGGCCCCATCGGGCGCATCGTCGTCCTCCGCTCGCACGGCGCGCTCCAACGCATTGAGTTTCCGCAGCAATGAGTTATGCGCCAACAGTGGCCCCAGATGCGCTGCTCTCCCTGAACGCTGCTGCCTGGGAAATCGAGGCCAGTGTAAGAAGGCTGTTTGTCGCGCATGTTCGGTCAGCTGCCGCCGCCGCAACTTGATGTTTCTCTGTCCGGACTGTCTCCCCCTTTTCGCGCGTGATTGCGCGGCGCTGCGAAGCCTCGAATGGGGGCGGGCCGAAGAGAGAAGGCCGGGGGCAATGGCCGAAGAAAAGGACTGGGAGACGGCGCAAATGAGAGACCAGATCGTGCGAACCGAGGTTTAACAGCGCGCAGCTGCCCGCGTCCAGGCCGAGAACGACCGCTTCACGATGATTCGCGCCAGGGGGCAGACTGAGGAAAGGCAGCGGGCGGCCGCGTCAGAGCAGGCGATGCGAGCGTCAGCAGAGCTCCGGGAGCTGCCAGCAAGGTAGGCCTCGGCAGCCGCCGAGAAGCGTGCTCGAGCCCTCGAGCAGAGTGTCGCAGACAATTCCAAGCGCGTCGTCCGGGGGGCTGGAGAGACCTAGATGGCGACGAAGGCCGGAGTCGCTGAACAGCACGGGGCGGCTTGGGCACGTAATGCCCCCCTGGAGGCGGAGGCAAGTGCAGCGGCTCAAGGTTCAGGAGGCGGTTCAAGTACAGGCGCATGCCATTGCCCAAGCGGCGAGCGCGAACTGCGTTCGCGTTGCCGCTGAAGGTCGCGACGCGCTGGACAGGACTCAGCGGAGAGAACAGCAAGCAAATGGCGAGGCGAACATCACGGCTCGGAATACCGAGATAAGGGCATCGCAGTCCATGGAGAGCTCGGAGGCGCGGCGTGAACGATTGCGCCGGCAGCGTGTCGGCGTTCGCGCACGACAGCCGTAGGAGAAGCAACCTGCCCAGATGAGCCATGCAGCGGCTAAGATCGTCGCGGCCAACGTGGCCCCTCCGCGGGCGGAGGCAGAGGTGCCCCGGCCGGCGACGCAAGCGCCGCGCCTGGGTGGGCGATTGGTGTGTCTCTTGCGACAGAGTTGCGTGCCATGACTGCGCGCGGTGCGCGAGGTCATTTCGCGGTGTTCACGGAGATGCGACTGGGAAGACATGCGCCGCGCGCGCCAAATGGCTCGGCGGAGATGGACTGGGAAGCAGAGAAAGCGCGAGAGAGAAGAGGAAGAGGGGCGCGAAGCGAGAAGGAAACTCGAGGAACGGAACGCCTCCCAATCCGCGCCTGGAGCGGGGCCCCGCGATCGCCCGCGGCCTCCCGGGGCTTCTCGCGACTACGTCGCGAGCGCCGCGGAATGCGCGGACGAGCAGAAAGGCGATGACGACGATGATAAGGATGACGACTGGGGCCAGGGCCCCGGCGACCCCGACTCAGAGGGCGGCGAAGACGACCCGTCCGACGCGGAAGACAGTGACGAAGGAGACCTTTCGGCGCGGCCGATGCGATGGGCCACCGGGAGGTCCGCTCCACGGCGGTGACGGCGGCGGTGCCCCCCCGGACGGAGCGCCGGGCGCTGCTGCCTACCGGGGCGACGCCGGCAAAACGGAGAAGGTAAATATCGAGCCCAATCCCCGACGCAGCCAGCCATGGAAAGTGGGGCAGAGGCGCGGCCCCCGACGTCGCATCGTGCCCCCCCAACTGGCAGCAGGCCGCAGATTGAATCCTGGAAGCGCTCAATATCCAGAGGGTCAAGGCCAAGGCGTTGCAGGGCTCTGGAAACTTCGGCTGGCTTGACCTAATGACCGCTCCTGATGCATCGAGACCCGACGGGCCCGAAGTCGTCGCCTCCACTTCGTCACTTAGCGAGATCGATTTCCTTGGTACCGCCATGCTCAAAAAGAAACAGATGCTGCATGGCCCTGCGGTTCTGAGAACCCTTGCGGTTCTGAGAACCACTGCCGCGTGCGTGTCCGCCCGTGGGGATCATGGTCTGGCGCGCGCGGATCAGGAGTGGATGGAGATTTTAAGATCCGTGGCGCGCTTCCCTGTGGATGAAGATCACGGGCGAGATTGATAATTAAGCGTCGCAAGTCATTCTGCCATCCATCCAGTAACATTTCTGCAAAGAGGTGAACAGTACCCGCGCGCGCCCATGACACTCACAATGTGCGATCACAGCAGCGACAAGTGCGGCAAGTGGATGAAATCGCGCGGGTGGTGTTGGGTTAGATTAGCAGGGGCGCGCAGACGGACCGAGGCTCTCACGGCCGCCCCGCGCAGCGAAGGTAATTCAACGCCCGCAGCCGCTGGGAGGCGCGGGGGCGGCGGAGGCGGCGGCGGCGCGGGCGGCGGTGAGGGCGGAAACGGTGGAGGCAGGGGTTCCCTCTACATGAAGGATGGCCGCCTCAAGAAGTCGGCGGCGTGCATCGGGCGCGCCTGGGGGGCTGGTTCTCGCGCGCGCGGCGCGCCCTTGCGCGCGCCCCAAGAAGGGCGCCCCAGCTCAGGCCGCGCAGGCCTCGTCCGATGCAGCCCCGCGCGGCAGAGGCGGCGGCGAGGGAGAGGGCCGCAAGTTGGAGATGCCGAAATCCAAGGGAGAGACATAATAGGAATCGTGGCAGGAGCCGAGACCGCGGACACGGCAAGGCGAGTGGAGGCGGTTACCGCCAGAGATCCCAGAGCCGCGCATCCAGGAGGAACTCTTCCAAGAACTGGCCGCGCTGCGCTATCAGCAGAGGCCTTCGCCCAGTCCCGCAAGATGCGCGCCCGCGACGGTGTCGGAGGGCCACTGCAGAATAACTGCTTTCTCGCGACTGAGCGCGAGACGCATCTCGAGAAGACCAGGAATCCCGCCCCCCGCAAGCGCAGCGCCAACCAGATCTCTGCCGCAGCACCGAACATCCGAGAGAGCGCTGCCCCTGGCGGGACTGACGACGGCAAGGCGAAGGCAGCAAGGGGGAGGGACAGGGTTTAGGACAAGAGAAAATGCTGGAGGAATCTCGCCGGTCAAACCTGTCCCTTTGGAGAGGACTCTTGGGGCCGGGCCCGCGCCCCAGGGCGCCCGCGACGAGGGGGGTCGGCGCCCGGAAGGTTCAGGGGCGCGCGCTGAGGTGAGCGGGCGGCCGCGGCAAGAGCGCGGCGGGCGCTCCGAGCCGAGTGCGAGGGCTGCAGCCGTCGTCGTCGTCGTCGTCGTCGTCGTCGTCGTCGTCGTCGTCGTCGTCGTCTTCGTCGTCGTCGTCGTTGTCATTGTCGTCGTCGTCGTCGTCGTCATCGTCGTCAGCGTCGTCGTCCGTCGTCGTCGCCCGTCGTCGTCGTCGTCGTCGTCGTCGTCGTCGTCGTCGTCGCCTTCGACGTCGTTGTCGTCGTCGCCCGTCGCCCGTCGTCATCGTCGCGATTGTGGTGTCGTCATCCTCGTTTTTTTTTGTTTGTCGTCGTCGTCGCCTGTTGCCCTTCTTTGTCGTCGTCTCCGTCATCGTGTTTGTTTTTGTCATTGTCGTCGTTTTTGTCGTCGTCGTCGTCGTCGCCGTCGCCGTCGTCGTCGTCGTCGTCGTGGTCGTCTTCGTCGTCGTCGCCGTTGTCGTTGTCGTCGTGGTCGTCGTCGTCGTCATCGTTTCCATCGTCGTCGTCATCGTCGTCATCTTTGTTGCCGTCGTTGTCGTCGTCGTCGTCGTCGTCGTTGTCGGCGTCGCCCGTCGCCCGTCGTCGTCGTCGCCCGTCGCCCGTCGTCGTCGTCGTCGTCGGTGTCGTCGTTTTTGTCGTCGTCGTCGTCGACGTCGTCGTCGCCCGTCGTTTTCGCCCGTGCCACGTCGTTGTCGTCTTTTGTCATCGTCATCGACGTTGTTGCCATCGTCGTCGTCGTCGTCGTCGTCGACATCGGCGGCGTTGTCGTCGTCGTCGTCGTCGCCCGTCGTCGTCGTCGTCGTCGTCGTCGTCGTGGCCATTGTCGTCGTCGTCGCCGTCGTCGTCGTCGTCGTCGTCGTCGTCGTCGCTGCCATCGCCCGTCGTCGTCGTAGTCGCTGTCGTGCTAGTCGCCGTCGTCGTCGTCGTCGTCGCCCGTCGTCGTCGTCGTCGTCATCGTCTTTGTCGCCGTGGTTGTCGCCGCCCGTCGTCGTTTTTCTTGTGGTCGCCAGTGTCGTCGTCAACGTCGACGTCGTCGTTGCCGCCATCGCCCGTCGGCGTCGTCGTCGTCTTTGTTGTCGTCGCCGTCGTTGTCGTCGACATCGTCGGTGTCGCCGTCGTCGTCGTCGTTGTCATCGTTGTCGTCGTCGTCGTCGTCGTCGTCGTCGTCGCCGCCCGTCGTCGTCGTTGTCGTCGTCGTCCCCCGTCGCCGTCGTCGTCGTCGTCATTATCGCTGTCGGTGTCGTCACCCGTCGTCGTCTTTCTCGTCGTCGTCGTCGTAGTTTCCGTCGCTCGTTGTCGTCGTCGCCCGTTGTCGTCGTCGTCGTAGTCGTCGGTGGCGTCGTCGCCGTCGCTGTCGTCGTCTTTGTCATCGTCGTCGTCGTCGTCATTGCCCGTCGTCGTCGTCGTCGTCGTCGCTGTCGTCGTCGTTGTCGCCCGTCGTCGTCGCCCGTCGTTGTCGCCCGTCGTCGTCGCCCGTCGTCGTCGCCGTCGTCGACGTCGTCGCTGTCGTCGCCGTCGAAATTGCCATCGTCGGCGCTCGTCGCCGTCGTCGTCTTCGTCGTCGTCGCTCGTCATCGTCGCCCGTTGTTGTCGTCGTCGTCGCCGTCGGAGTCGGAGTCGGCGTCGTCGCCAAAGCCCGTCAGCGCCCGTCGTTGTCGTCGTCGTCATCGTCGTCCGCCGCTGTCGTCGCCTATTGTCGTCATCGTCGCCGTCGTCGGCGTCCCTCGTCTTTCTCATTGTCGTCGTCGTTGTCTTTGGCGCCGTCGTCGTCGTCGTCGTCGTCGTCGTGACCCGTCGTCGTCGTCGTTGTCGTCGTAGTCGTCGTCACCGTTGTCGTCGTGACCCGTCGTCGTCGTCGTCGTCGTCGTCGTCGTCGTTCTTGTCGTCGTTGTCGTCGTCGCCGTCTTGGTCATCGTCCGTTGAAATCGTCGTCGTGGTGGCCCCGCGTCGTCGTCGTCGTCTGTGTCGCAGTCGTCGTCGTCGTCGTAGTCTCCGTCTGAACCGTCGTCGTCATCTTCCGTCGGAGACGTCGTCGTCGCCCGTCGTCCTCATTGTCGTCGTCTTCATCGTCGCCGTTGTCGTCTTTGTCGTCTTTGTCGTCGTCGTCGTCGTCTGCGTCGTCGTCGTCGGCGTGAACGTCGTCGTCGCCCGTTGTCGTCGCCCGTCGTCGTCGTCGTCGTCGTTGCCGCCGTCGACGCCAATACCGACGTCGTCGTTTTCGTTGTCGGCCGTCGCCCGTCGTCGTCATCGTCTTTGTAGTCGTCGCCCGTCGCCCGTCGCTCGTCGTCGTCGTCGTCGTCGCCTGTCGTCGTCGTCGCCCGTTGTCGGCGTCGTCGTCGTTGTTGTCGCCGTTGACTCTGTTTCCCGTCGTCGTCGTCGTCGTCCCCGTCGTCGTCGCCTTCGTTGGCGTCGTCGTCGTCGTCCTTGTCGTCGTCGTCGCCGTCGTCGTCTTTCCCGTCGTCTTTGTCGTCGTCGTCGTCGTCGTCGTCGTCTTTGACGCCGTCGCCGTCGTCGTCGTCTTTTCTTGTCGTTGGCGCCAGTCGCCCGTCGTCGTCGTCGTCGTCGTCGTCGTCGTCTTCGTCGTTCTCGTCGTCGTCGTTGTCTTTGTCGTCGTCGTCGCCGTCGCCTGTCGTCGTAGTCGTCGTTGACGTCGCCTGTCGTCGTCGTCGTCGTCGTCGTTATCGTCTTTGTCGTCGTCGCCATCATCGTCGACATCGTCGTCGTCGTGGTCGTCGTTGTCGTCGACGTCGTTTGTCGTCGTCGTCGTTGTCATCGTCGTCGTCTTTGTCGTCGTCGTCATTGTCGTAGTCTTTGTCGGCGTCGCCCGTCGCCCGTCGTTGTCGTCGTCGTAGTCGTCGTTGTCGTCGTCGTCGCCCGTCATCGTCGTCGTCGTCGTTGTCGCCGTCGTCGTCGTCGCCCGTCGTCGTCGTCGCCCGTTATCGTCGTCGTCGTCGTCGTTGCCGTCGTCGTCCTCATTGTTGTCTTTGTCGTTGTCGCCCGTCGTCGTCGTCGTCGCTGTCGTCGTCGTCGTTGCCTTTGTCGTCGTCGTCGTCGACGTCGTCGTCGTCGTTGTCGCCGCTCGTCGTCGGCGTTGCCCGTGGTCGTGGTTGTCGTCGTGGTTGTTGTTGTCGCCGTCGACGTCGTTTCCCGTCGTCGTCGTCGTCGTCACCCGTCGTCGTTGACGTCGTTGTCTTTGCCGTCGGCGTCGTCTTCGTCGCCCGTCGACCGTCGCCCTGGATGTCGTCGTCGTCTTCTTTTTCGTCGTCTTCGTCATCGCGGTCGTCTTTGTCATCGTTGTTGTTTTTGTCGTCGTCGTGAGCGTCATCGTCGTTGTCGTCTTTGTCTTTGGCGTCGTCGTCGTCGCGGTCGTCTTTTCCTGTGTTATCGTCGCCCGTTGCCCGTCGTGGTCTTCGTCGTCGCGTGTGTCGTCGTCGTCGTCGTCGTTGTCGCCCGCGGTCGTCGTCGTCGTCGTCGTCATCGTCGTCGGTGCCATCGTCGTCGTCGTTTTTGTCGTCGTCGTTGTCGTCGTCGTCGTCGTCGTCGTCGCCGTCGTCGTCTTCGTCGTCTTCGCCCGTGGCACGTCCGTCGTTGTCGTCGTCGTCGTCGTTGTCGTCTTTTTGGTCGTCGTCGTCGTCGTTGCCATCGTCGTTGTCTTTGTCGTCGTCTTTGTCGTCGTCGTCGTCGTCGACATTGTCGTCGTCGTCTTTGTCGCCGTCGTCGTTGTCGTCGTCGTCATCGTCGTGGACGTCGTCGTCGTTATTGTTGTCGTCGTCGTCGGAGTCGTCGTCGTCGTCGTCGTCGTCTTTGTTGTCGCTGTCGTCGTCGTCGTTGGCCTTCGCCCGTCGTCGTCGCCCCTCGTCGTCGTCGTCGTCGTCGTCGTCGTCGCCCGTCATCGTCGTCGTCGTCGTCGTCGACGTCGTCGTCGTCGTCGTCGCTCGTCGTCGTCGCTCGTCGTCGTCGTGGGTTCCAGTGTCGTCGCTGTCGCCGTCGACGTCTTTGTCGCCCGTCGTCGTCGACATCGCCCGTCGGCGTCGTCGTCGCCCGTCGTCTTTGTTGTCGTCGTGTTTGTCGTCGTCCTCGTCGTCGTCGCCCGTCGTCGTCGCCCGTTGTCGCCCGTCGTCGTCGTCGACGTCAACGTCGTCGTCGTCATCGTCGTCGCTCGTCGTCGTCGTCGCCCGTCGTCGCCCATCGTCGTCGTCGACGTCAACGTCGTCGTCGTCGATGTCGTCATCGTCGTCGCTCGTCGTCGTCGTCGTCGTCGTCGCCCGTCGCCGTCGTCGTTGTCGTCGACGTCTTTGTCGTCGTCGCCCGTCGTCGTCGTCGTCGTCGTCGTTGCTCGGCGTCGTCTTCGCCCATTGTCGTCGTCCTCGTCGTCGTCGTCGTCATCGTCGCCATCGTCGTCGTCGTCGGAATCGGCGTTGTCGTCGTCGTCGTTGTCGTCGTTGTCGTCGTCGTCGTTGTCGCTCGTCGTCGTCGCCCGTCGTCGTTGTCGCCCGTCGTCTTTCTCGTCGTTGTTGTCGTCGCCGCCCATCGTCGTCGTCGTCGTCGTCGTCGTTGTCGTCGTCGTCGTCGTTTTCGTCGTCGTCGTCGTCGTCGTTGTCGTCGTCGTCGCCTGTCGGCGTCGTCGTCGCCGTCGTCGTCGTCGTCGTCGTCGTCGTCGCCCGTCGTGGTCGTACGTCGTCGTCGTCGTCGTCGTCGTCGTCGATGGCTCCGTCGTCGCCCGTCGCCGTCCGTCGTCGTTGTCGTCGTCGTCGCGCGTCGTCGTTGCCCGTCGTCGTCTTCGTCGTCGTCGTCGCCCGTCGTCGTCGTCGTTGTCGTCGTCGTCGTCGTCGCCCGTCGTCGTCATCGTCGCCGTCGTCGTTGTCGTCGTCGTTGTCGTCGTCGTTGTCGTCGTCGTCGTTGTCGTCGTCGTTATCGTCCAGCCTGTCGCAGGCCAGATGGTCTTCGGCGCGGGCTGGCGGCAGGACCGCTCGGTGTACGAGCTGCTGCACCAGCTGCTGATCGGCGAGCTCTCGCCGGCCCCGCGTCGCGCCGCCCGCCGTGCGGGGAGGTTTCGGCGGCCCTCGGCGGCCCTCCGCCGCGGCCCTCCTCGGCGAGGCCTTCGGCGGCCCTGGGCGAGGCCTTCGGCCGCCTTTGGCGGCCTTCGGCGGCCCTTGGCGGCCCGTGGTGGCCATCGGCGAGGCCCTCGGCGGCTGCCGAGCGGCGGGAGCTCGGCCCGGCCAGTGCCGCCCGCGGTCTGGTCGTCCTCGCCTTTTTCCCCGTCGTCGTCGACGGTGGCGGGTCATCCTTTCGTGCGCTTCTCCACCTCCTCCCTCCTCCTTCTCGTTTCTTCCCCCCGTTCTGGCGCCTGGCCAGTAGGATTGCCGTCGCGCTATGTGCACTCTTTCTCCTTTATTCACCTCAGTTCAGAGCGTTCTCTGGGGTCATGCCTGCATCCGGCGACCTCTTTCTCCTCCCTCCCCCTCATCCCCTCTTCCCGTCCTTCCCACCCACCCCGCCCGCGGGAGCGAGCGCGTGGGATGACGACGATGCCGAGGAGGAGAAGGAGGAGGAGGAGGACCAGTGTAAACCCAAGACCCACCACCGATATTTCATTAAACCCTCCCTCCAAGCTCCCTCGTCATAGGCCCCTACGAGGATTCATTTTCGCTGAGGGAAGTGCCCCGTTGGAAGACAACCCTTTGAAAATCCAGACCTGCGCTAGACACCACTCCTGGGACTTCAACGCCGCGAATCACGGTTACTGCTGCGTCTTAACGATCTTGAACCGTTCCAGGACGCCCTTCCTGGGATTTCAGCACCGCGAATCAACGTATATTGCGCAGTGGCAGTCCGACACCGTGCCAAAGCACCATTTCTTGACCGTTAAACAGCTGGCGAGTGCCACATTTGTAAAAGGAGCCACCCTGCATCGGTGAAGATCTCGCATTTTGTTGAACGACTGTGCGCGGCGTGAAGGCGAGAACGACGTGTTAAAAAAGTAACACCCTCCATCCGCGAAGTTCTCCAATCTTCTTAAGATGAATGTGCGCGGCGCTATGGCGAGAGCCACGTTTCGAGAAGAAACCGCCTCCATCAGTCAAATTCAGTGCAATTTTCGTAAGACGAGTGTGCGCGGCGCGCGGTGGCGCTCGGGCGAGAGGTACATTTTGAAGACGGCCCGTCCTCCATCCGTCAAGCTGTTATACACTTTACGACGAATGTGCGCGGCGCTATGGTGGGAGCCACATTTTGAAAAGGAGCCGCCCTTCATCCGTGACGCTGGTTGCAATGTTGAAGACGATTTTTTCGCGGGGCTACGACAAAAGCTACATTTTGAGAAGAAACCGCCTCCACTCGCGACACTCAATGCAACATTTTAGGACGAAGTTTGCGCGGCGCTAAGGCGAGAGCCACATTTTGAAAACGAGCCGTTCTCCATCGGAGGAACGCATTGCAACATTTTAAGACGAATGCGTGCGGCGCTAAGACAATAATCAGATGTTGAAAACGGCCCGCCCGCCATCCGTGAAGCTCTTGCAACTGTCCAGCTTGAGGATCATAAGTTGTGAGGAAGTCTCTGGCGAAACGCTGGATCCACCCTTCCGACACACTTCGGGGTCCGACAGACAAGACTTATCTCTCAGGAGCGAGGATATGGAGGAGGAGGGGGAGGAGGTGGTTGAAGCCGGCTGACGTAATGAGATGAGACATCACTGGCTCCAGCCGTTGGAGAAGCGGAGAGGCGCCACTGTACAAAGGTTTCGTTTCTTTGTCTTCTCTGGGCCGCCTTCTCCATATTGGCGTTGTATGCCGAAATTGCCCCCCTCCATTCTTCACTGAGCTGGCTTCCCAGTTGCCTCTGATGAGGTGGGCGAGG
>CAUYUJ010002259.1:193365-205865 GCA_963575745.1 Prorocentrum cordatum
GTAGTAGTAGTAGTAGTAGTAGTAGTAGCGCAGTAGTAGTAGCAGAGCAGTAGCAGTATTAGTAGTAGTAGTAGTAGTAGTCGTAGTAGTCGTAGTAGTAGTAGTAGTAGTAGTAGTAGTAGTAGTAGTAGTAGTAGTCGTAGTTGTAGTCGTAGTCGTAGTCGTAGTAGTAGTAGTAGTAGTAGTAGTAGTAGTAGTAGTAGTAGTAGTTAGTAGTTAGTAGTTAGTAGTTAGTAGTTAGTAGTTAGTAGTTAGTAGTTAGTAGTTAGTAGTTAGTAGTTAGTAGTTAGTAGTAGTAGTAGTAGTAGTAGTAGTAGTAGTAGTAGTAGTAGTAGTAGTAGTAGTAGTAGTAGTAGTAGTAGTAGTAGCAGCAGCAGCAGCAGCAGCAGCAGCAGCAGCAGTTAGTAGTAGTAGTAGTAGTAGTAGTAGTAGTGGAGGGTGGTGGTGGTGGTTGGTTAGGTTGTAGTGGTGGGTGGTTGTAGTAGCGAAGAAGCACGGTTGTAGAAGTAGTCGCAGTAGTAGCAGTACAGCAGTAGTTAGTTGTAGTAGTAGTAGTGTAGCGATTAGTAGTAGTAGTAGTAGTCGTAGTCGTAGTAGTAGTAGTAGTAGTAGTAGTAGTAGTAGTAGTCGTAGTAGTAGTAGAAGTCGTAGTCGTAGTAGTAGTAGTAGTAGTAGTAGTAGTAGTAGTAGTAGTAGTAGTAGTAGTCGTAGTAGTAGTAGTAGTAGTAGTAGTAGTAGTAGTAGTGGTAGTAGTGGTGGTAGTAGTAGTAGTAGTTAGTAGTAGTTAGTAGTAGTAGTCGTAGTAGTTAGTAGTAGTGTAGTGGTAGATAGTAGTAGTAGTAGTTATAGTAGCACGTAGTAGTAATAGTAGTAGTCGTGTTCGTAGTCGTATCGTAGTCGTAGTAGTCGTAGTAGTAGTAGTAGTTAGTAGTAGTAGTAGTAAGTAGTAGTTAGTAGTAGTTCGTAGTAGTAGAGAGTAAGTAGTTTAGTAGTAAGTAGTAAGTAGTAGTAGTAGTTGTAGTAGTAGTAGTCGTAGTAGTAGTGGTCGTGGTAGTGGTAGTAGTAGAAGTTGGATTAGTCGTTGCAGTATAGTAGTAGTAGTAGTAGTAGTAGTAGTAGTAGTAGTAGTAGTAGTAGTAGTAGTCGTAGTAGTAGTAGTAGTAGTAGTAGTAGTAGTAGTAGTCGTAGTAGTAGTAGTAGTAGTAGTAGTAGGTGGTAGTAGTAGTAGTAGTAGTAGTAGTAGTAGTAGTAGTAGTAGTAGTGGTAGTAGTGATAGCAATGGTAGTAGTAGTAGTAGTAGTAGTAGTAGTAGTAGTAGTCGTAGTCGTAGTCGTAGTCGTAGTCGTAGCCGTAGCCGTGGTAGTGGTAGTGGTAGTGGTAGTTGTAGTAGTACATTGGTAGTCGTAGTTGTAGACGTAGATGTAGTCGTAATCGTTATCGTGGTCGTTGTCGTAGTCCTAGTCGTAGCCGTAGTCGTAGTAGTGGTAGTCGTCGTCGTAGTGTTCGTAATCGCTGTTTGAAACAGAAACGATGAAGACAACGGAGAAGAAAGAGAAGGACGAGGATGACGATGGTGATGATGAGGAGGAGGATGAGGAGGAGGAGGAGGAGGAGGCAGAGGCAGGATGTAGGAGGGAGCAGACAGGAGGTAGGAGGAGGAGGTGCGGGTGCAGGATGAGGAGAAAGAGTGGGAGGAGGAGGAAGAGGAGGACGAGGAGGAGGAGGACGAGGAGGAGGAGAAGGACCAGTGTAAAACCAAGAGTCATCAACGATGTTGGAATAAACCTTCCAAGCTCCGTTTCCACAGGTCCCCACAACGGTTCATTTCCATTGAGGGAACTGCTTGTTGGAAGGCAACCGTTTGAAGACCCTGAAACATGCCAAAACATTGTTCGGGATTTCAGCCCCACGTATCAGCCTGACTGTTGCGTTTTGACGATCCGGAACCGTGCCAGAGCGCCATTTTTGGGACCTCAACACCGCGAAGCAACATAATTGTTGCACCCGCATAATCCTCAATCCTCTCAAAACACCATTTCTTGTAAGTTGATCATGGGAATCCGTGAAACTCTCTGCAATTTTTAAAAACGAATGTGCGCGGCGCTAAGGCGAGAGCCACATTTTGAAAACCACCCGCCGTCAATCTGTGAAGTTCTTGCATTTGTTTAAAACGAATGTGCGCGGCGCTGAGGCGAGAACCACATTTTGAAAAGCAACCGCTCTCAATCCGTGAAACTCTCGCAAATGTTTAAAACGAATGTGCGCGGCGCTTCGGCGATAACCACACTTTGAAAAGCAGCCGCTCTCAATCCGTGAAGCTCTTGCACATGTTTTAAACGAATGTGCGCGGCGTTGACGCGAGAGCCACACTTTGAAAGCGATCCGCCCTCAATCCGTGAAGCTCTTGCAAATTTTTGGAACGAATGCGCGCGGCGCTAAGGCGAGAGCCACATGTACTTCCATATGTGAAGCTGTTGTCACTTCTTAAGCTTCAGAATCATAAATGGTGAGGAAGTCTCCGGCGAAACGCCCGGCCCGCCTTAAAAACTGGCCGCAGGGTGCGACAGGGAGGAGTTATTTATGAGGAGAAGGAATCGAGGAGGAGGAGGAGGAGGAGGAGGAGGAGGAGGAGAGGGAGGGGCGGCGGAAAGAGGCGGGTTGGTGGTGGGAGGCGGAGGAGGAGGAGAGGAGGAGGAGGAGGAGGAGGAGGAGGAGGAGGAGGAGGAGGAGGAGGAGTAGTGAGGAGGAGAGGAGGAGGAGTAAGAGGATGAGGAGGATGAGGATGAGAGGAGGAGAAGGAAGGAGGAGGAGGAGGAGCAGGAGTATAGTAGAGTCCGCTAGCCAGCTCGAGCGAGTCAAGCATGGCATGCCCAGTCCCACCCGCCTCCCACAACATAAGAAGCAAAGCTGGCACAACTGGGGGCCGAAGTCACACCGGCCAGCCGGTTTGGTACAGCTGATGCGGCCGCGATGGCGGTTGCCGACGGGAACTGGCGAGCGCGTGTTGAATGCCGCGCACGCATTGCCAGACGAGTCGAGAATGGCCCGGTACACCGCAGGAAGCCAGAGGTGGCCGGAGGAAGCCCGACGGTCTGACAGGACACCCCAAAGCATTTTTGTGAAAAAGCATTGGGTTTTTGATGTTTTTATGTTGAAATGCTTGCAAACACACGGTGTTCGGTAGGATTCTGACATGAACGCGCGAGTGTGCTCTTTGTGGTATTTTTTGCACAGGATTCGCGGCCTGGGTGCATGACAGAGCATCGCGAGTGCACCGCGCGATGACGTGAAATCGCTGGATTTGACAGAGTTCTTAAGATTCCTATGGTTTTCCTATGATTTCAGCAAGAGAGCCCGGGCAGGAAATTTGTAGAATTTTTGAAAAAAAAAAAAAACATTGGGTTTTTGATGTTTTTATGTTGAAATGCTTGCAAACACAAGGTGTTCGGTAGGATTCTGACATGAACGCGCGCGTGTGCTTTTTGTGGTATTTTTTGCAATGGATTATCGCCGTGGACGACAGGACGTCCATGTCGAGAGGAAAAAATAAGAAAAATGTTGATTTTGTATTGTTTTTTACAGGTTAGGATGGGACCACCCGGATGCGGCCCCTAATGGCCGGCCTGAGGGGGGAGTAGGAGTATATTCTAATAAGGAATAAGGATAGGAGTCAAGCTAGCCAGCTCGAGCGAGTCAAGCATGGCATGCCCAGTCCCACCCGCCCTCCCACAACATAAGAAGCAAAGCTGGCACAACTGGGGGCCGAAGTCACACCGGCCAGCCGGTTTGGTACAGCTGATGCGGCCGCGATGGCGGTTGCCGACGGGAACTGGCGAGCGCGTGTTGAATGCCGCGCACGCATTGCCAGACGAGTCGAGAATGGCCCGGTACACCGCAGGAAGCCAGAGGTGGCCGGAGGAAGCCCGACGGTCTGACAGGACACCCCAAAGCATTTTTGTGAAAAAGCATTGGGTTTTTGATGTTTTTATGTTGAAATGCTTGCAAACACACGGTGTTCGGTAGGATTCTGACATGAACGCGCGAGTGTGCTCTTTGTGGTATTTTTTGCACAGGATTCGCGGCCTGGGTGCATGACAGAGCATCGCGAGTGCACCGCGCGATGACGTGAAATCGCTGGATTTGACCGAATTCTTAAGATTCCTCTGGTTTTCCTATGATTTCAGCAAGAGAGCCCGGGCGGGAAATTTGTACAATTTTTGTTAAAAAAACATTGGGTTTTTGATGTTTTTATGTTGAAATGCTTGCAAACACAAGGTGTTCGGTATGATTCTGACATGAACGCGCGCGTGTGCTCTTTGTGGTATTTTTTGCAATGGATTATCGCCGTGGACGACAAGACGTCCATGTCGAGATGAAAAAATAAGAAAAATGTTGATTTTGTATTGTTTTTCCCCATATCCTAAGGATTGGGGTTCTTGTTATTACTCTGACGCCTCCCACGCGCGGACTCCTTCCTCCCGCTCGCGCCTCCCTCCTCCCAATGATAATCACCAGATAAGACAAGACAAGATAAGATACTACAAGATAAGATAAGATAGCACAATATATGATAAGGTAAGATAATATATATATGACAAGGTAGGATAATAGATAAGATAAGACAGCCTATGGAGTAATAAGATAAGACAAGATATGATGCGATAAGATGAGTTGATATAAGATAAGCTAAGACAAGATAAGAGATTTCAAGAAAAGATAAGATAGAGGGTAATAAAGGTAAGATAAGATAGGACTCGATAAGATAAGATGAGACTCGCTCTCACTCAGACTCACTCACAGTCACATTCACTCACACTCACACTCTCTCATGATCACAAAACGCTGCCAGGGGCATCATTTGGGAGCCCCAAGGGGGAGCCACCCTGGCTGATCTCACGAGCCCGTTCGCGCCGATTTTGGTGGGACGCCTCAGCTAGAATTGCCGTTTGGCCTCCCCAACATGTATCTCTTGAGAGCCTCATGGTCGCAAAACGCTGCCAGGGGCATCATTTGGGAGCCCCAAGGGGGAGCCACCCTGGCTTATCTCACGAGCCCGTTCGCGCCGATTTTGGTGGGACGCCTCAGCTAGAATTGCCGTTTGGCGTCCCCAACATGTATCTCTTGAGAGCCTCATGGTCACAAAACGCTGCCAGGGGCATCATTTGGGAGCCCCAAGGGGGAGCCACCCTGGCTGATCTCACGAGCCCGTTCGCGCCGATTTTTGGTGGGACGTCTCAGCTAGAATTGCCGTTTGGCGCCCCCAACATGTATCTCTTGAGAGCCTCATGGTCGCAAAACGCTGCCAGGGGCATCATTTGGGAGCCCCAAGGGGGAGCACCCTGGCTGATCTCACGAGCCCGTTCGCGCCGATTTTGGTGGGACGCCTCAGCTAGAATTGCCGTTTGGCGTCCCCAACATGTATCTCTTGAGAGCCTCATGGTCACAAAACGCTGCCAGGGGCATCATTTGGGAGCCCCAGGGGGGGTCCACCAGGGGCTTCGTAGTCACCAAACGCTGCCAGGGGCAGCATTTTGGCTTCCCAAAGAGGAGTCGACCCGGGCCTCCTAGTCGCCAGACACTGCCAGGGGCACCATTGGGATTTAGACTCGCACCCAGACTCACTCATACACAAGCTCACTCACACTCAGATTCATTTCTTCAGAGTCAGGAGGCACACGCAGACGTATCCATACTCAGACTCACCCACACTCAGGCTCACCTAACCCCAACCTCCGTCAGAAGCCAAGTAGGACGTGAGACAGAGCGAGGAGAAGAGAGAGAGACGAGAGAGAGAGAGAGGAGAGAGAGAGAAAGAGAGAAAGAGAGAGAGAGAGAGACAGAGAGAGAGAGAGAGAGAGAGAGCAGAGAGGAGAGAGAGAGAGAGAGAGAGAGAGAAAGAGAGAGAGAGAGAGAGAGAGCGGGAGAGAGCGAGAAAGAGAGAGAGAGAGAGAGAGCGCGCGAACGCGAGCGCGAGCGCGAGCGCGAGCGCGAGCGCGAGCGCGAGCGAGAGAGAGAGAGAGAGAGAGCGAGCGAGCGAGCGAGCGAGAGAGAGAGAGAGCGAGGAAGAGAGAGAGAGAGAGAGGAAGATAGAGAGAGAGAGAAGGAGAGAAAGAGAGAGAGAGAGAGCAAGAGAGAGAGAGAGAGGAAGCGAGAGAGAGGGAGAGGAGAGAGAGAGAGAGAGAGCGGAGAGAGAGAGAGAGGGGGAGTTGAGAGAGGAGACAGGCGAGAGAAAGAGAGAAGAGAGAAGAGAGAAGAGAGAGAGAGAGAGAGAGAGAAAGAAGAGAGAAGAGATAGAGAGAGAGAGATAGAAGAGAGAGAGAGAGGAGAGAGAGAGAGAGAGAGAGAGAAAGAAAGAGAGAGAGAGAGAGAGAGAGAGAAAGTGGAAAGAGAGAGGGGGGGGGAGAGAGGAGAAAGAGAGAGAGAGAGAGAGAGAGAGAGAGAGAGAGAAGAGAGAGAGAGAGAGAAGAGAAGCGAAGAGAAGAGAAGAGAGAGCTAGAGAAAGAGAGGGAGAGAGAGAGAGAGCGAGAGACGAGAGAGAGAGAGAGAGCAGAGAGAGAGAGAGAGAGAGAGAGCGGGAGAGAGCGAGGGAGAGCGAGAGAGAGCGAGTGAGAGCGAGTGAGAGCGAGAGAGAGAGAGAGAGAGAGCGAGAGAGAGCGACAGAGAGCGAGAGAGAGCAAGAGAGAGCGAGAGAGCGAAAGAGAGAGAGAGAGAGAGAAAGAGAGAAGAGAGAGAGAGAGAGAGAGAGAGAGAGAGAGAAAGGGAGAGAGAGAGAGATAGAGAGAGAAAAGAGAAGAGAAGAGAGAGAAGAGAGAGAGCGAGAGAGAGAGAGAGAGGGAGAGTGAGAGAGAGAGGAGAGAGCAGAGAGAGAATAGAGAGAAGAGAGAGAGGAGAGAGAGAGAGAGAGAGAGAGAGAGACCGGACCGGACAAGTAGGCGGACCAAGGTCCGTCCTCGGGGCGCACTGCGGTGCGACAACCCGAAAAACACTGTTAGCGGCGGTGCAGCCTTAAGATACGAGGGCGGGCGGTGCAGCCTTAAGATACGAGGAGAGAGAGAGAGAGAGAGAGAGAGAGAGAGGCAGAGATAGAGGCAGAGAGAGAGAGAGGCACAGAGAGAGAGGCAGAGAGAGAGAGAGAGGCAGAGAGAGAGAGGCAGAGAGAGAGGCAGAGAGAGAGAGAGAGGCAGGGAAAGAGAGGCAGAGACAGAGAGAGGGCAGAGAAGAGAAGAGAGAGACAGAGAGAGCAGAGAGAGAGAGAGAGAGGCAGCTCAGTCACACTTAAATCCAGATTCGTCCTCACCGAGTCCCACCACCAAGGGAGCGCCAGCAAGGAGATGCACATATGGGGATCCCCACGCAGTGAATAATTTACAGGTTAGGATGGGACCCCCCGGATGCGGCCCCTAATGGCCGGCCTGAGGGGGGAGTAGGAGTATATTCTAATAAGGAATAAGGATAGGAGTAGGAGGAGAAGGAGGAGGAGGAGGAGGAGGAAGTGGAGGAGGAGGAGGAAGAGGAGGAGGAGGAGGAGGAGCAGGAGGAGGAGGAAGAGCAGGAGCAGGAGCAGGTGCACCCGGCACGTGCGAGAAGAAGAGAAGTGTTGGACGACAAGAAAGAGGAGGAGAGGAAGCGTGCGGCTCCTGCTCCCTCCGGCTTCTCCCCCGCCCCCCCGCTGATCGGCTCGCCCCCCCCTGTTTGCCCCTCGGCCTACTTGATTGAGACGAGAGGTCTCGCCTGTGGCCGCTTGATCTCCTTCGCCGGCCTTGATCTCGATATCCTTCTTCCTGGTCTGCTCGTCCGCATCGATATTCCCCCTCCTCCCCCTCCTCCTGCGCTGCCTTCGTCCACGCCTCGCCCAGGGCCGCATGATCTTCTCCTCCGCTCCGTGACCCCCTTCTTCCTCTACCTCTTGATTGCGTATCGATCTCCTCTCTTTTGCGCTGCCCGTCGTCATCGAGCTTCTCCAGAAAGATGCCAGCCCGAGGCAGGAGCAACAGGGGAGTGGACACAGCGTGCTGGCCCGCCCCCAGTCTGCATCCGGACTTATCCCTGAGCCACCCCCTGTCTCCTTCTCTTCCGCAGTGGCGGGGAAGGAGCGGCGTGCAGCTGGAGCGGAGCGAAGGTGGAGGAGGCGGCTGCGTGCGCTCCCTGAGAGAGTTGCACAAGCGATGTCGCGACCACGGCGACGACCTGATCACAGCAGTGGTGGTCGCGTGTCGGTCGCAAGCGTTGGCCCACAGCAGCCAGGGAACGCAGCCAGTGGCAGGAGATGGTGAGGAGGAGCCAGGACGAGCAACAGGCGACCAGGCCAAGTGCAGCGGCCAGGCAACATGAGGAGGAGGAGGAGAAGGAGGAGCAGGAGCAGGAGCAGGAGCAGTAGCAGGAGGAGGAGGAGGAAGGGGAAGAAAAAGCGAGGCCGATTGGAGGCAGAGGAGAGGAGACGCTGAGAGGAAAGATCGCGTTGGCGGGCGAGAGTGAGTGGCTGTTCGCTGCGGGCAGGCCGGCCGCGCTGCCAAGGCGAGAGTTCTGAGGGGGGATGTGGAATAACGCGGTGTGCGGCCAGCACTCCCCTGCTACGTTTGCGTTGGGCTTGTCCACGTGAGAGCGTGCAGGCCGAGGGAGCTGAGGCACCAGCGGTCAGCCGTAGTAGATCGCCATCTGTATATGTATGCATGCATGCATGCATGCATGCACGCATGCATGTATGTATGTATGTATGCATGTATGTATGTATGTATGTATGTATGTATGTATGTATGTATATATGTATGTAGGTATGTGGGCGTGCATGTATGTATGTATGTATGTTTGTATGTATGTATGTATGCATGTATGCATGTATGCATGTATGCATGTATGCATGTATGCATGTATGCATGTATGCATGCATGTATGTATGCATGTATGCATGCATGCATGCATGTATGTATGTATGTATGTATGTACGTATGTATGTATGTATGTATGTGTGCATGTATGCATGTATGTATGTTTATGCATGCATGCATGCATGCATGTATGTATGTATGTATGTATGTATGTATGCATGTATGTATGTATGTATGTATGCATGCATGCATGTATGTATGTATGTATGTAGTGTAGTGAACGGTAAGATATTGTATGCCTGTCTGTCTGTCTGTCTGTCGGCCTGCCTGTCTGTCTGTCTGTATGTATGCATGCATGCATGTATGTATTTATGTATGTATGTATGTAAGTAAGTGTTGATGTATGTGTGGATGCATGTATACCTGTATGTATCTTTGTATGTATGCATGCAAGCATGCATGTATGTATGTATGCATGCATGTATGTATGTATGTATGTATGCATGTATGCACGTTTGTATGCATGCATGCATGTACGTGTGTATGTATGTTTGTATGTATGTATGTATGTATGTATGTATGTATGTATGTATGTATGTATGTATGTATGTATGTATGTATGTATGTATGTATGCGTGTATGTATGCGTGTATACATATAACGGCGCACCAGGCTCGTGGGCCGAGGGCCAGAACCTCGACCACAAATGTGGGCCCCGGGGCCCGGGCCCGCCCCTGAGAGGCCTAAAATCGCCCTGGGGAACCCTCAGACAGCAATCCCGGGGGCCCCAGACGGTCTCGAGACCCCCCCCCGCCGTCCAGGGGTCTTTGGCGACGCACGATGCGTTTTAAACTGCCCTGGAGGCCCCCAAGACGCCCCAAGAGGCCTTTAAGATGCCGCCAAAGAGCGCCCCGAGAGGGCAAAATCATTGATTTCCATGTTTTTTTCAATACTGTTTTGCATTCTCGCTGTTTCGTGTTTCCAGCGCTAAAGCACCGCCCAGGAGGCGCCCAAAACCGCTCCAAGACGGCCCAGGAGGCCCCCAAGAGGGCCCCAAGACGGCCCAAGAGAGCTCGGAGACGGCCCCAGAGCCGCCCAAGACGGCGCAAGAGGGTTTCAAGAAGGCCCCAAGAGGGGCCCAAGAGAGGGAGCGCGAACTGAAAAATCAAGCTCTCCGCCCCAAGATGCCCCCAAGAGGCTCCAAGAGGCCCCCAGGAAGCTCCCAAGAGGCCCCGAGAGGCCCCCAAGAGGCAACAAGAGGCCCCCAAGAAGCCCAAAAGAGGCTCCAAGAGGCCCCAAGATGGCACCCACAAGGCTTCAAAACTCTTTCTGAGAGGCCCCCGAAGTCACACACACACACATCTCTATACATATATACATATATATATATATATATATATATATATACATAAATACATAGATGTATATATACACATATATAAACACATATAGACACATGCATATACATACGTGTATCTACACATGGTTTCACACGCATGCATGTATGTATGTATGTATGTATGCATGCATGCATGCATGCATGCATGCATGTATGTATGTATGTATGTATGTAGGTAGGTAGGTAGGTAGGTAGGTAGGTATGTATGTATGTATGCATGTATGTATGTATATGCATGTATGTATGTATGTATGTATGTATGTATGTATGTATGTATGTATGTATGTATGTATGTAATATATGTGGGTATGTGTGTATGTGTGTATGTATGTATGTCTGTATGTCTGTCTGTCTGTCTGTCTGTATGTATGTATGTATGTATGTGTGTATGTATATATTATCATTATACATTGTGTATATATATATGTATATATAAATATATATATATATATTAATGTATCCCTGGACCGAGGGGGGGGGGGGGGGGGGGCGCGACGTGCCATGGGGGTGTCGGGGCGCCAGGGACGCTTCCAGACCGCCAAAGACAGCCCCAACACAGATGAAAAGGGCCGCGAGAGGCCTCCAGGAGGCCTACTATGCGCTATGCGAGAGGCCTCCAGGAGGCCTACTATCGCGGAGTTATCGTTCTGACACGCCCAAGGTGGCTTTCGGATGGCCCGCACTCCCGAATCGGCCCCAAGAATCCAAATCACGGATTTTCCATTGGTTTTTTGCTGCATTTTAGCGGTTCAGCCTTTTGGCATCCCGACTCTCCAAGACGGCCCAAGAGGCTCCCAAGACTGCTCCACGATAGCCGAAGAGGCCTCCAAGAGGGCCCCAAGACGGCCCACGAGGCCCCAAGACGGTGCCTGAGGCGCCCAAGACGGCCCGAGAGGGCCCCAAGACGGTCCCAAGAGATGCCCAAGAATGGGAACGCGAACCCAACAGCAGAGTCTTCCGCCCTAAGAGGCCCAGAGAAGGCCCCAAGAGCCCCCAAGTGGTCCGACGAGGCCCCCATAAACCTCCCAAGTGGCCCCAAAAGGCTCCAAGGAGACGCACAAGGAGCCCCAAGATTGCCCAACAGTGCCCTGGATGCATCGAAACTGTCTGCAGGAGGCCCCTGGAAGGCTTCCGGACTGCCTCGGTGTGGCCCCGGGCGCCCCAAGTCGGGCCTCCACGCAGCCAAGACGGCCAATGACGGCTTCGGATTGCAGAACATCACCTTCCGACTGCCCGGAGAACCCCGACGATGCTCCCCAGGGATCCCAAGAAACCCCAAGACGCCCCCCCAAGAAGCATTCACGAGGTGCCTCCAACAGCAAATTGAGGAAGCACGGAGAACCCCCCAGAAGCCCTTCAGATGCCCCCACGAAGTCCCAAGAGGTCCCCAGGAGGCCCTCAGGAGGCACGACTATGTCACGCGCCTGTGCATGATAGCGCTGTCCAAGATCTTCCAGCGCCCCTCCGGCCTGGGCTAGAACTTGAACACGCGCGAAGCACGCGCGATGGTTCTAGTATATATGTTTGTATGTACGTATGTATGTATGTATGCACGTATGTATAGATATATGTCTGATTGTGTGGATGCCTGTATGGTTGCATGCATGCATGAATGTAGGTATGTATGTATGTGTGCATGCGTGTATACATCTATATGTATGCATGTATATACTGTCATTATTTGTATGTGTACGCGTATGTGTATGTATGTATGTATGTATGTATGTATGTATGTATGTATGTATGTATGTATGTATGTATGTATGTATGTAAATGTACGTATGTATACATGCATGTATGTATGTATGTATGTATGTATGTATATATGCATGCATGCATGCATGCATGCGTGCATGCATGTATGTATGTATGTAGGTATGTATATATGTATGTATGTATGCATGTATGTATGTGTGCATGTATACATGTATGCATGTATGTATGTATGTATGTGTGTATATATGTAAGTATTTATAGGTACGTATGTGTGTATGTGTGTATGTGTATATGTGTGCATGCATGTAGGTTCTTATGTATGTACACATGCATGCATGTGTGCATGTGTGTATGCATGCATGCGTACATGTATGTATATAATATGTAGTTTGTATGTATGTGTGTATGCATGAGTATATGTGTATGCATTTTCATAAGCTACTAGATATTTAGTTGTATGCATGCACGTCTGTATGCATGTGTATTTGTGTATGCATGTACGTATGTATGTGTGTATGTGTGTACGTGTGTATCTGTGTATGTGTGTATGTGGATGTGTG
>CAUYUJ010002259.1:208365-280971 GCA_963575745.1 Prorocentrum cordatum
GGAGGAGGAGGAGGAGGAGGAGGAGGAGGAGGAGGAGGAGGAGGAGGAGGAGGAGAAGAAAGAGGAGGAGGAGGAGAGAGCCCTGGCCCACCCTCCTCCTCCTCCCTTCTCCTCCTCCTCCTCTTCCTCCTCCTCATCCTCATCCTCATCCTTCTCCTACTTCTAATGTTCCTTCTGCTCCTTTCCTCCTCGTCCTCCTCCTCGCTCTTCTTCTTCTTCTTCTTCTTCTTCTTCTTCTTCTTCTTCTTCTTCTTCTTCTTCCTCCCCCCCCCCGGAGCGCCTCCGACCCCTACCCGCCCCCCCCGCCCCCTACGCCCCACTCCCGAGGCGTTGCGCCAGAACGAGGTGGTCCGCGTGCCCTGCCTCCTGTACGAGGCGTGCGACGCCGACATCCGTGCCGAATACGAGGAGCTGCCTGGAGGGTCGGAGGAGGATCAGGTGGAGGAGGAGGAGGAGGAGGAGGAGGAGGAGGAGGAGGAGTAAGAGAAGGAGGGAGGGGCAGGGGCCGAGGGGAGGCCGGGCGGGAGGAGAGGAGGAGAGAGGAGGAGGAGGAGGAGGACGAGGTGGAGAGGAGGAGAGAAGGAGGAGGCGAAGGAGAGGAGGAGGGAAGAGGAGGAGGGAGGAGGAGGAGGAGGAGGAGGAGAGGAGGGAGGGAGGGAGGGAGGGAGGAGGAGGAGGAGGAGGAGGAGGAGGAGGAGGCGGAGCCTGCCTCCATCTTCCCTCGCTCTTTCATGAATTCCTTGTTTTCCCTCTCCCCTTCGCTCGCCTCCGCCATTCGTCGCTCACACTGCTGCCTGCTGTCCTTCTCCTAATGCTGTCTACCCCAGCTGGCGACTCCTGGAGCGACCGCTCCAGGAGTCGCCTGGCTCATTAGTTTGATCAGCCCCCCAGGGCCGACAGGCCTTGGGGCGGGGAGGGCAGCATCCGCTGGATCTGTCTCCCATCAGTCCACAGTCCAGAGGAGGAGGAGGAGGTGGAGGAGGAAGAGGAGGAGGAGGAGTTGCCGGGAGGGTGGAATATGGTTGGGAACTTGTGGATAGCATGTTGCCCCGCTGGTTCGAGGTTCGAGGTTTTCGGCATTTTCTTTAGTTTTCGGCAGTTTTGCAGCCTCGGGGTGGGTTCCAGCAGTTGCGCCTCGCCGAGGGCGTTCCAGGGGTGCCTGGATCGTCCCGAACGGCCGCCGAAGGCCCCAGTTATGACCCGAAACCACCGAGGGATGCGGTCAGGAACTTTGGCTTAGCGTGTCGCTCCGCCGGTTCTGGCCCACCACGCTTCGGCGCGACACGCTATCCACTTCCCGGTCCCCAGGCGTCAACCTCCCGAGCCTTTCCGAGCCTCCCGCCCCTTGGAGCGGAGCGGAGCGACACGCTATCCGCTTGCAGGGCATAGCGTGTCGCCGGGGCCGCCGCGGCGACACGCTACGCAAAAATTTCCGACCGTGAGGGCCGAGAGATATCCCGAGGCTCAGGGTTCCCTTCTGAGACGCCGAACGGGTTCAGACGCCGAGCGGGCTCTCAAGGCTACCCTGGAGTGATGGCTAAGGGGCAGTTTTGGGAATCGAGTGTAGAGTTCTTGTAGCACCTTCAAATCTTTCTGGGGCCTCTGGATGGGGAATGGGGATGGGGGGGTGGAATTGGAGGGAGAAGGGGTGTGGAAGGGGTGGGGCGGGAGGGGGAGGCGGAGGGGGAAGGAAAGGGGGGTAGAGGAGGGAGTGGAATGGGGAAAGGGAGCGATGAGGAAACGGAGGGGGATTGGGAAGAGCTATGGGTGTCAATCGGTGTGTGGAAGGAGACAGGGATTGACAGGGAGGGGGAGGTGGAGGGTATATTCAGAAAGGGAATGGGGCATTGTGTGGACTGGAGGGAGAAGCAGAGGGGAGGTGAGGGAAGAGGGGGAAGGAGAGGGAGCTGAGCAGAAAGGGGAAGGGATTGGTCGGGGATAGGGTGGCGGAAGTACACAGGAGGGGAGAGAGAGAGAGGAAACGGAGAGAGGAAAGGGAAAGGGCAGGGGAGGGACTAAATGGGAGGGAGAAACGGGAGGGGAGGATATGAAAAAACGAGACGGACGTGGTCAGATCCCGAAGCGAAGTCTGCAGACTGAGCTGCGAGGTGTGCCCACGCAGAAGCAGACGGCAAAGACGCGGGGGGAGCGACGAGGGGCGACGCGACGCCTCGGAAGCCCGCGCCGCCCACTCCCCACGCCCAGCCTCTCGGAGGCGGGGAGCGCGAGAGAGGGGGAGGGGAAGATGAGAGGGGGAGGGGGAGGGTGGGAGGGGGAGCGGGAGGAGAGAGGGGGAGGGGGAGGGGGAGGGGAGAGAGGGGGAGGGGAGGAGGGGGAGGGGGAGCAGAGGGGGGTTGGGGGGGGGTGAGGGAGGGGGGGGAAGAGGCAAGGAGAGAGGGGGGAGGCGGAGAGGGCACGGAGTGCGGGGAGGGGGCAGGGAGTACGCCGCGAGGAGCAGAGGCGCGGAGGGGCCCTGGCGCCCCGCCCCCCCGCAGGGCCCCCAGGGGTGCCCAAGGGGCCTCGGGAGGGCCAGAATCGCGCGGCCACTCCTCCTTCCTCCTCCTCCCCATCCTCCTCCTCCTCCTCCTCCCTCTCCTCCTCCTCCTCCTCCTCCTCCCATCCCTCTCCCCCACCCCCCTCCTCTTCCTCCTCCTCCTCCTCCTCCTCCTCCTCCTCCTCCTCCTCCTCCACCAAGCTCACCCCTGGATCCTCGAGGGCCAGGGGCAGAACTTGGCGCTTCCGCCACGCCTGCCTTGTCCTACGTGCCCCCCCCCCCGAAAAGCCACCAGAGGGCCAGGACCGTCCAGCAACAGGACGGCGTGCAGAGCGCTCCATCCTCGATCCTCCAGGCCCAAGAGCAGAACTCGAGCACCTCTGGACAGGCCGAAGACTGGCGCCTTCTGGTAGCCTGGCGCGTCCTGGCAGCTGGGTGTCTTCTCGTAGCCCGTGGCCATTTTGGTCGCGTCGCGCCTTCGGGCGGTCCAGCCCCTGGCCCAGCGCATTTTGGTAACCTGGCGCGTTCTGGTTGCCCTCGGACGGGGCTAGGGCGAGGAATGAATCTATTCCAGGGCGTTCCGCAACGCTCTAAGAGCGTTCCAGAACGCTCTGAGAAGGTCGCGGCGCCCAATGCATCCTCCAGAGCCGCCAGATCTCAGATATTCTCGATTTATCTTCACACGGTTATATCCTCGTCCTGGTTTCGTCTTATGTCCAGCACCTCCAGGAGATCGTTTTTACTGTCACCCTCTGGCGCGTATCAGAGGTCGATACCCGGGCCAGACCTGCCCGCCCCCTCCCCCACAGGGTAACGGTAACGAACGCACGTAGAGGTGTGGGGGGGACTGGACCACCACCACACGTGCTGGTGCTCGCGCGCGTACTGTGGC
The DNA here is from genome assembly GCA_963575745.1 of Prorocentrum cordatum. Classification (NCBI taxonomy): domain Eukaryota; class Dinophyceae; order Prorocentrales; family Prorocentraceae; genus Prorocentrum; species Prorocentrum cordatum. The sequence goes on from CAUYUJ010002259.1 coordinate 211,752, forward strand.
GATCGCAGCGCACCCCCGCCCTGACGCGCAAGCGTTACCGTTACCCGCGGCCCCAATCCCTTTGCCCCCCCAGCCAATCACTGCTACCCCAAAAAATACGCTACCGGGGAACCCCACATACTTTATATTATTGCTGTATGCACTACGCTACCATTACCATCGCCACCACCACGAGCCAGACGAGCCAGCCAGCGCAACAAACAAGAGCAAGCAGATCAACCAGACAAGAGTACAGGCGCTGAACGACCGTTCCAAGACGTCGCCGTCGTCCTCGTCCTTATCGTCATCGTCCTCATCCTCGTCCACAAGGCTGCATCGTCGCCCCGTCTCGAAGGCCAGTACTACGGATCAGCAGCTCGCTTGGCCGCGAACTCAGTGTACCGTGTGACTGCTTTCGTACCCGCTTTTGACGACACGTTTTCGAGCTGAATTGATTCTCGCAGTTCCCGCGACCATGGCCCTTGCGACCAACAGTAGTCGGTGTTCGCCGGCTCCTGGGGCAGACGCATGCGAGGCGTGCCAGTGGACCGAATAACATGCCTGCCGGAGACCGCTGCGGGGTGATGGCGAGCGTTGGGGGGGCCTTCGCGGGAGTAGCCTGCATGAGCGTGGCAGCGCCTTCGCTTTTGGCGCCCCCAACTCGCTGAACTCCTCGCCAGCGGCGAGCCGTCGTCTTCCTCCATCTCTCCAGGCAGATCAGACAGAGCATCAAAGGGAAACCCGCCCGACGCAGGGTTCAGCAAGTATGTCACCAGGCACTGCCTCCTCCTGCTATCGTCCCTCGTACCTGGAAGCGGCAACTCGTTATACCTCATGTGAAGCGTCTCGGGCCACCAATTCTTCAGTTGACGGTGATAGGCATCGAATGCGTTTCTTATCAGAGCCCCCCCGCAGCCACGCAAGCCTTCCAGGCTTACATCGTCGCCCATTTCAATCAGTGCATTCTTCAGCTTCACGCGCGGAAGCGGCAGCTGATCAATGGCAATTTTGGGCGGCATTGCTGCCGCGCGCAGGTCGGGCGGTTGTTGCCCGCAAGTGGGAGTACAGGCAAACTTGCGTAAAAACGCGGTCGTGCCGCGCCGGCTTGAGCCGCGATGTTTGCGGATCCGGGGAAGACGCAAGCTCTCACGCGCAGCGCCGTGGATAATCACTGCACTCAGAGTACCCCCCGCGCTCGCCCTGCAGTGTCGAGAGAGTGCCGCGCCTCCTAGGCTTTGCGACAATGTCGTGGGCAGCGGCCGCGCTCAGAGACCACCCCCTGCGCACCCCTTATGGTGTCGAGAAGGTGCCACGCCTGCTAGGCTTTGCGACAGTGTCGTGGATAGTGGCCGCGCTCAGAGACCCCCCCTGCGTACCCCCTATGCTATGGAATCCAGAAAGTGCCACGCCTGCTAGGCTTTGCGACAGTGTCGTTGATAGCGGCCACGCCTGAGAGACCACCCCCTGCGCACCCCCTACGGTGTCGAGAAAGTGCCTCGCCTGCTAGGCTTTGCGACAGAGTCGTGGGCAGCGGCCGCGCCTGAGAGACCACCCCCTGCGCACCCCCTACGGTGTCGAGAAAGTGCCTCGCCTGCTAGGCTTTGCGACAGTGCCGTGGATAGCGGCCACGCCTGAGAGACCACCCCCTGCGCACCCCCTACGGTGTCGAGAAAGTGCCTCGCCTGCTAGGCTTTGCGACAGAGTCGTGGATAGCGGCCGCGCTGAGAGACCACCCCCTGCGCACCCACTGTGGTGTCGAGAAAGTGCCTCGCCTGCTAGGCTTTGCGACAGTGTCGTGGATAGCGGCCACGCCTGAGAGACCACCCCCTGCGCACCCCCTACGGTGTCGAGAAAGTGCCTCGCCTGCTAGGCTTTGCGACAGAGTCGTGGGCAGCGGCCGCGCTCAGAGACCACCCCCTGCGTACCCCCTACGGTGTCGTGAAAGTGCCACGCTTGCTAGGCTTCGCGACAGTGTCGTGGATGGCGGCCGCGCTGAGAGACCACGCCTGCTAGGCTTTGCAACAGTGTTGTGGATAGAGGCCGCGCTGAGAGACCACCCCCTGCGCACCCGCTATGGTGTCGTGAAGCTGCCACTCCTGCTAGGCTTCGCGACAGTGTCGTGGATAGCGGCCGCGCTGAGAGCCCACGCCTGCTAGGCTTTGCAACAGTGTCGTGGATAGAGGCCGCGCTGAGAGACCACCCCCTGCGTACCCCCTATGGTGTCGAGAAGGTGCCACGCCTGCTAGGCTTTGCGACAGTGTCGTGGATAGTGGCCGCGCTCAGAACCCCCCCCCTGCGTACCCCCTATGGAATCAAGAAGTGCCACGCCTGCTAGGTATTGCGGCAGTGTCGTGGATAGCGGCCGCGCTGGGAGACCACCCCCTGCGTACCCCCTATGGTGTCGCGAAGCTGCCACGTCTGCTAGGCTTCGCGACAGTGCCGTGGATAGCGGCCGCGCTGAGAGACCACCCTCTGCGCACCCACTGTGGTGTCGTGAAAGTGCCTCGCCTGCTAGGCTTTGCGACAGTGTCGTGGATAGCGGCCGCGCCTGAGAGACCACCCCCTGCGCAACCCCTACGGTGTCGAGAAAGTGCCTCGCCTGCTAGGCTTTGCGGCAGAGTCCTGGATAGCGGCCGCGCTGAGAGACCCCCCCTGCGCACCCGCTATGGTGTCGGAAGCTGCCATGCCTGCTGGGCGTTGCGACAGTGTCGTGGATAGCGGCCGCGCTCAGAGACCACCCCCTGCGCACCCCCGTGTATGATACAGTCAACATGTCAGGGGTGGGCTAGTGTTTGTGTTGCCTGCGTCTGGTGTGCCTCATGTGGGCACCCATTATGTTGTGCATGCGTCTTGGCTGTGTGATCCGGTGAACACGCCACGCGCGCACTGGCGTTGTCAGTGTGTGTGTGTGTGTGTGTGCGTTTGATGTTTCTGTGTGTATGTGTGTCTCTGTGTGCGAGGAGAGGGAGAAGGAGGAGGAGAAGGAGACGGAGAAACGCGGGTGAGACGCGGCAGGAAAGAAAACCAGAACCCCACGAAGCATGTGGGGAATAATGCAAAACAAATCTCCAGGTGGCCTGGCGCGTCCCAGTAGCCTGGCGCCTTCACATAGCCCGGCGCCTTCTCGTGGTCCAGCGATTTCCAGGGGCTGGACGCCTTTCTCTCAATCCAGCGCCTCCCGGTAGCCCAGCAATTTTTGGTCGCCCCGCTCCGCAAGGTAGCCCGGCGCGTCCTCGAGGCCCTATGTCTTCTGATAGCTCAGAGCGCTTTGGCAACCCAGCGCTATCTACGTCACCTGGTGGCCCAGCGCCTTCCCGTGGCCCACCGTGTTCTCTGCGCCAACTCGTGGCCTAGCGTGTTCTGGTGGCCCAGCGCCTTCTCGTAGGCCATCGTGCTCTGGCAGCCCAGCGTCGTAGCCCAGCGCATTCTCGTGGCCTGGCGAGTTCTTATGGCCCAGCGTCTTCTCGTGGTCCAGCGCCTTCTCGTGGCCCAGCATGTTTTGGTGGCTCAGCGCGTTCTACCGGCCCAGTGCCGTCTCGTAGCCCTGCGCCTTCTCTCGTGGCCCAGCGTGTTCTCGTAGTACGGTGCCTTATCGTGGCCTGGCGGGGTCTCGTGCTCAGCGCCTTCTAGCCCAACGCCTTCTCGTGGCCCGTAATGGCAGCCCAGCACCTTCTCGTAGCCCAGCGTCGGCTCGCAGCCCAGCGTGTTCTCGTAGCACGGCGTCTTATCGTGGCCTGGCGGTCTCTCGTGGCTCAGCGCCTTCTGGTAGCGCAGCGCCTTCTCGTGGCCCTGGCGTGTTCTGGGAGCCCAGCACCTTCTCGTAGCCCTGCGCCGTCTCGTAGCCCAGCGTGTTCTCGTAGCACGGCGCCTTATCGTGGCCTGGCGGGCTATCGTGACTCAGCGCCTTCTCGTAGCCCAGCGCCTTTTAGTCGCCCGTCGTGTAATGGTAACCTGGCGTTTTCTCGTAGCCCAGGGCCTCCTGGTCGCCCGGCGCCTTCCGGTCTCTGGCGCGTAGTGGTAGCCCAGCGTGTGCCGGCAACCCAGCGTCTTCTAGTTGCCAGGCGTGTTTTGGTCGCCCAGCGCCATCAGATGGCCCAGCGCGTTCTAGTAGTGTAGCGTGTGGGCCTTCTGTAAGTCCCGCACCTTCTGTGACCCAGCGGGCACTGGTACCCCGGCTTGTTCTGGCAACCCAGCGCCTTCTCGTAGCCTAGCGTGTTTTGGTCGCCCCGCGCCTTTGGCAGTACCGCCTCCTGTCTACCCGGTGATGCTGCAAGTGGCATCCAGCATGTTCGGGCGTTCCACAGGCCGCCAGCGCAAAGCGGCGGCCGGCGGGCTGAGGCCTGCACCCCATACGCAATAATGCGGGGGTAGATTTGCTGCCAACGGCCTTGAGCCAAAGTGGCTTCGGGTCGTCGTCGCCGTCTCCTCCTCCTTTTCCTCCTTCTTCTTCTGCTTCCCTTTTTCTCTTCCCCTGCCAACCGTGACCTCACTGCCCCCCCAGGATGCCATGACTACTGGCCCAGATCTCGGCTACGGCACGAAGCTGCTGCTGCGGGGGCACGAGTCGCAGGCGTGGCACATGGGCATGCCGCTGTTCTGTTCCACGCAGGACCTAGAGCAAAGCTTTCTGGGAGCCTGCCCCTAGAGCGTCCCCAGTCTTTGCACGTCGTCTGATCCGCCAGCCATTTCCAGAAATTGAATTTCTTGGGTCCGCCTTGAAGGTATCGGCACCTGTTCTTCGCAGGGCCTTCTTGTAGCCTTTCTGGGGCACGCAGTCTCGAGAAGGTCGCCGCGCTAAGATAGCAGAATGAGAAGTTGAAAATGATGCTGAAGCGACGCCTCCCCTCGTTGTATTTTCCCAGAGCTTCTGCAGCAGCTTCCAGGGACCTCGCCCGGTTTCCGACACTCTTGTTCATGGCTGGCTCGGCGTTTGCTGGAGATTTTGACCCCGAGCGGGTCCAGCTGTCTCGGGTTGGACCATTGTCCCAACGCTCCTGTGTGAGGCCTTCGTTTTGGATTGACCGCTGTAAGGCGTGCCTCTTCCTTCTCCCTGTCCTCTTTGCCCCCTCGCTTCCTCCGGGTGTCCTCCGCGTCGTGTCCATTGGCGCAGAGTCGTCGCCATTTTCTGAGGTCTCAAAAAGGAGGGCCGCGGAATGCCTCCACGCGGTGAGCCACGGCAGCGCGCTGTACGATCCGAGCGCAGTGTTCTCGCCGCTTCCAGCCCGCCCCCCAGGAGTCTTGCGAAGTGCTCTTCGCACGCAGACTTGCAGGGCCCACTTCGATCCGATCGATCCAATTCGGTATCGATTTCGGCCGGCTCGATCCGATTCGCTTCCGATGTTCCGACGATTCGATGCGGCCCGATGTTCGCATGCCGCTGTTGTGCATCCTGGCGTATCCTGGCGCGGCCGATCCGATTCGACCTCGACTCCGCGCCGATGCAGCCTTGTCAGGCGCAAATTCTGACGCGACCATATTGTAGTGGCCTCCGGCCAGTGCCGCCGATCTGGGGCGTTCCAGATGATGATGATGATGATGATGATGATGAGGAGGAGGAGGAGGAGGAGGAGGAGGAGGAGGAGGAGGATGAGGATGAGGATGAGGATGAGGATGAGGATGAGGATGAGGATGATGAGGATGAGGATGGGATGAGGATGAGGATGAGGAGGATGAGGATGAGGATGAGGATGAGGAATGAGGATGAGGGATGAGGATGAGGATTAGGATGAGGATGAGGATGATGTGATGATGATGATGATGGATGATGATGTGATGATGATGATGATGATGATGATGATGATGATGATGATGATGATGATGAATGATGATGATGATGATGATATGACGGTGATGGTGATGAGATGATGGTGATGATCCCGGCCCCCCGCCCAACCCACCCCCCTCCTCCTCCGTTCCCCCCCCTTCTCCTGTCCCCCCCCCTCCTTCCTTTCCCCCCCCTCCCCCCTCTCTCCTGTCCCCCCCGCTCTCTCCTGTCCCCCCCCCCCTCTCCCCCCCGCCCTCTTCTCCTGTTCCCCCCACCACCTCTCTCCTGTCCTCTCCCTTTCTCCTGTCCCCCCCCCCCTCTCCTTTCCCCCCCCCTCTCTCCTTCCCCCCCCCCCCTCTCTCCTTTCCCCCCTTCCCCCCCCCTCTCTCCTGTCCCCCCTACCCCCCCCTACCCCCCTCCTCTCCTGTCCAACCCCCCCCCCTCTCCTCCCCCCCTCTCTCCTGTCCCCTCTCTCCCCCTTCCTCTCTCCTGTTCCCCCCCCCCTCTCTCCTTTCCCCCCCCCTCTCTCCTTTCCCCCCCCCCTCCCCCCTCCTCTCTCCTGTCCAGGGCGCAGTGCAGGGGGGAGGGGGGGAGCTGGGGAAAGAGAAGGTGCAGAGGCGGGGGGGGTGCAGGAAGAGGGGGGGGGGCGGAGAGGAGATTGCAGGGGAAGGGGGGGGTGCAGGAAGAGAGGGGGGGGGCGCCGGAGAGGAAGGTGCAGGGGCGGGGCGGTCCCGGCATTGGGGAGGCCTTGCGTGTCAATTCTTTCGTCGTGCGCGTCCCCCGCCCCTTGCAGAGCGAAGTTTGAGCGAGCTCAAGCCCACGCTCTCATAAACTCACACGCCGGGATCGGCGGATTTTTGATTCGATGCTGACTGATCCTGTTATGAGCTTGGGTCTCGCCTTTTGGGCGCCTTCGAACGGGGCATTGCCGCAGTCTTCTGAGCCCCTCGGGCGCTCCGCGAAGTGCCCACCACATCCGTAGGGCGCTCAAGGAAGGGCCTCGCCTTTGAGGAGTCGAGGGGGTGATGCCTCGCCCTCGGCGGAAGGCTGGCGGAAGGCAGGCGAAGTTTAATCTGACCTCCGGAAAAGCAGGTCGGTCGGGGCACCTGCAGTCGGCAACACGCAGCCGGTTGTGACGGGACCTCGCTTCCACTGGCGGCCCCAAACGAACATCTCTCATCACGTTCCAATCCCCGGAGGCTCACACGTGGACCTCACAGGGCCTCGGTTCTCTTTCTCGAACAAGACAGGTGGCATGCACACAGACTCCAGGAGGTCCGTGCGGATTTCTTGGATCGGCGGTGGGCCCCCCTGGTGGCGCCTCTGGCACTCCCAGGGAGGGGGGGTCCAGCGCCGATCCAAGAAATCCGAAGAGGGTATGCTTATGCATATGCGTCTTCTTCTTCTTCCATAGCCATTTTGGCTCAAGTCCGGAGTGTTTCGCTCAGACTTGTCTGTGGGAGTCGCGGCCCACGACCACGTGCGCTCCCTCAGGCGCAGCGGTGTTTTTGTTGGGCCGTACTTGAGTACTGAAGTGAGGTCCCAGCCCTCGCGCCCCTTGCAACCACGACACGTTTCCCGCTCACTACGTGCCTGCGGGGATGGCTCCTTCGTCGGGTCCACCTGGTGTGCAAAAGCGCCGAGATGCCTGTCGTCGTCCTCGGGGCGCCACTGCTGGCTCGGCCAGATCGCCTGGGGAGACCCCTGAGGGCAAGAGGTCGAAGCTTGAGGGGGAGAAGGAGGCTCGTGCTGCTGCGGAGGCTCAGAAGGATGAGCTGGGCGATGCTGGTCTGCTTGATCCTCTCGCTGTGAACGACCCTTGGGAATCGGCGTCCCCGCCTGGAGCTGACGGACACCCGACCCCACCCGACAGAGGCAAGGACCCAGTGTGCAAGTTCGAGTTGGATCGTCTCCTCGCCGACCTCACAAGTCAGATATCCCAGAGTCCGTTGGGGCCTCGACCAAGTATCTGGCTACGAAGCTATCCGACAATGATCAGAAGGCGCTACGTAAGTTCGCTGCGCAGCAGGAGGCCAAACATGAGGCCACCGATCTCCGACTTCGTGAACTCGATTCGCGGCAGGCAGCTTCGGAACGTGATCACAAACCCATGGCCGAGGATTTGGCTCGGATGAGGGCGGTACTTCTTCAATGTGAGCAGGCTGCTCCTGTGGCTGACTATGGCGACGTCGCTGGTTTCACTCGGCAGCCCAACCGTGGCGGTTTCGTCGCACAGTATTCAGTTGGCGGCTCGCCCTTGGCTCGAGGAGGCGGGCTTCCAAGATGATCAATGACACGTCATCGGTGACTCACCTTGTCGGCGCTTCGTCATCGCGTTCAAAGGTGCTCCAGGGCTGGCTGCAAAGCAAGTTATACATGCTCATAAGAAGCTTAAGTTACAGGGAGGAGGTTGAAGGAAGTTCGCAACCCTCGACGCCGAGAACAAGCCCACGGATGTGTATATCAGCCTCGACGAACATGCGCAGCAAGTCCGTCCAGACATACAAACTAAGAAACTAGTCGAGCTGGTCCACAGCACAGGTTGCCCTGGCCGATGGAGGGCCCATTGTGCGCAAGGAGTTGTATTTCGTACCTCGACCCCCAGCTGTGCGAGTTCTCGTCCCCGACGACCTTGCCGCACCGACGACGCTGGAGTGGAATCATAGGCTGCTTGCTGATGCTGGGTTGGATAAGTGCGCCGTGCTCGCTGCATTCAACAACCTGTTCGGGGAATCTGAAACAGTGCAATGGGATATTTAACGGCCGTGTGCCCCGTGGCGGACACAGTCAACACCTTCTCGTCCTTTCCTCGGTTGCTGCATGGAGCTCGCGTGCTCTCCTCCATCACGATCCGCAGACGCGGCAACGCAAGGTGAGGTACCTGGGACAGTTTTTGCAGTGAGGTACGGTGGTGGCCCTTCAGGAAATCCACGCCGCGCGCATGGAGTTGGAGCAGGAGTGCTACACGTTGAACATCCGTCATCTCGCCTTCTCGTCGTCCTGTGAGCGCAGGGACGCGGGCGGGATCGCGATTATTGTGCCATGTGCTGTCCCTGGGGTGCATCAACGGGCTCGGTTCTGGCACGAGGCGCTGGCTCATGGGAGGATCCAGCGGCTGAGGGTCTCGAGCATTTGCGAGGTTCCCAGTCGCTCACGGTCCACGGTCATCTATAATGTGCACAAGTTCGACATCTCACGGGCGCAGGGGCAGGAACGCGCCGCGAATCTCTCGTGACGTCGCGCTGGCGGAGACGGCACCTGATCGCATGTCTATCGTTATTCCTGGAGACTTCAGCATCCTCGCGGCGTTGCCCGCGTGCCCCAGAGCGCCTGAGATCGACAGGCGCAGGCCTGCTTCTGACGTTGCTCCTCGGGCGAACGAGGCAGCTTGGAAGCAGCAGTTCAGTTCTTTTGTTGAGGTCAACAACGGGATTCCTATCCGCTACGTTGCGAACGAGGCGTAGCGGAAGCTCATTCAGATTGATCGCGTCTTTCTCTCGATGCCTGGCTGGGGGGCTCTGCAGTGGTAGATGTCTGCGACGACGCCGGAGTTTCCTGAGACTCTCCACGAACGCGGCATCAGTGATCATGCACCTATTGCTCTGCATCTTGCACCGCGGCCTGCGGCGCCGGCGGATGATCGGCGGATCGTTCCCTTTATCATCTGAGATTCCGACAATGCGCGGCATGTTCAGAGTCTCTCGCCATAGGTGGATTGGCATTGTCAAGTGGCTTCCTCCGAAAGACGCATCGTCAAGTACATCATGATGGAAGCGGCTCGCACGGTGAGGGATCGATTGGTCAAGCACCCGCAGTCCTCTGAGGCGAAGTTCATGCTCTTGAGGTCTGTGGCTCGAGTAGTGTGGAGAGACGATGTCCGCCTCGCGCAGAAGCTCTTGGGCTCGTCTGACTTTGCTCGATCATATCAGTGCGTTCGGGGAGAAGAGGTCACCTTGCTCGACGCTATGGCCTTCGCTCGTGCGTTCACCCTGGGGCAGCAATCCTTCGCTGAGGTGCGGGATGCTGCGCTGGCCGCCCGTGCTCCTCGAGCTGCTGGCCACTCTCTGTCGTCCCTGGCGGTGATCAACGCGCAGGGGCGGGCTCTTTGTCGTCGGTCAGCGCCGTGCGCCCCCTTCGCCCGCTCCCTGGAGCTGCGGGGGGTCAGGCTTCCTGGCGACGATGGCACCGTGGCTGGCTCACGCGAAGGCATTGTGAGAGGGTTCGAGCGTCACTGGGGCCAGATTTCCCAGACGAATGCTCGCCGCGGCACCTGGCGCTCTCTCTCAGACAGATTTTTTGTGCGTCTGCCCCTGGCCCAGACGTCTTGCCCCGTGAAGCCCGGCGCCGCTCACCACTGGGCATGCAGATGCTCGGCGCCCCCCCCCACACACACCTACGGACTGGAATGATCACGGTCTTTCTTCCCGCAGGGGAAGAGGACACGGGCGAAGTGAACGGTGCCTGCAGGTCCCCAGCAATGACCCGGGCGCTGGCGCTGAAAACTCAGATTGCAAGTTGGTGGCGAGCGCGGTCAACTCCAAGCTCAAACGGACGGCGGCAGCTTCTTTCCCCGCGGTTCAAAGAGGGTTCTCAGTTGGACGGAATTTTCTCGACAACGTCGCTACTCGACTCTGATGCGCGGGCGCGTGGCTTTCATCATGCTGACTCGTACCCTCTCATGATCCTGTTAGATATCGGCGACGCGCTTCCATCGCTGGAGTTCGATTTGTTGCCGACGGTCTGCGTTCAGGCCGCAGGTGGCACTCGCCATTTCCCGCGCATCGCGTGCGGTCCGGCACAGGGCTGGCCCGCGAGCGGCGCATTGTGGGCGCTGGAGATGAACCCGTTCGTTCTCGCCATGCAGTCCTTGCCTCGAGGCCATGAGCTGTCCGCCGTTGGCGTCTGCCCCGACGATGTGGTAGCGGTCTTGCACAGTCGCGAGCCGTTGGAGGGCATGCGGCGCATCTTTCGAGCCGCGAAGGCCCTGGCGGGCTCGCGGCTGAAGTTCCACGAGTGTGTCATCATCCCGTTGGAGGGCCAGTTCTCGCAGGAGATCGAACTGGAGTTTCGTGAATGGCTTCGTATTGCTCGTCTTGGATGAGCATGGCGATTGTTCTATGCGGCGAATACTTGGGGGTGCTGATGGGCCCCTCAGTGACAGAGGGCATGATGCGGAGCAAAGCTGCTGCGAAGTGATCCTTTAGAGTGATGGAGCTGGCAAAGTCGGGAGCGCCCGCGCACCTCGCCACAAGCCTGCGCAACCTTCGCGTGCTGCCTGTTCTTGCCGCGCTGGCAGCAGCTGCACCCCGCGCCGCTGGCTCTTCAGTCTCGCGAAGCTTGGGCGATGCACGAAATGTGGCAGGTTCCTCCCCAGGCTATGGCGTGGTCAGACCTCTTCTCGCTGGGTGGCCGGCCGCAACTGCGGCCCGCGCCTATGCTTGCGCGCGGCTTGGCGACTCTCATGCGGGCGGCGGGTCGGGCGATCGCGAATCGAAGGAAGTTGCTGGCGTGGTTGCAGGATCAGACCCAGACACACGGCCCCCTGGCAGAAATTGGGAAAAGGCGCGCCTTCCCGGTCATTCTGGCAGCGTCGCCCGACTATCGCGCGCCTCGGCGCCGCGGACTGCAATGCCAGCCCCAAGAATCAGCATGCTATGCATGCTGGAGTTTCGTCTCTGCATCGACATGCGGAGCTGGTTCGTGAGCAAGTGAGCGAGGCTTGCGCCATTGCCACTGCCCTGTCGCCCCAAATCAGAGCCTGGCGAATCCTCACCTGCTCGCTCCGACCCCCCCCCCCCCTCCCCGACCTGTTCCAACGCGCTCTCGAGAAGAGGCTGAAGCCATGGGCTGTTTCCCACCCGAAAGGCCCCTGGCCCCCGCTGGGAGCCCTTCTAGAGCCCCTCGCTCCGTCTTGGCAGTCGGCTGCGATTGAGACTCTGCGCGGTGGGTGGCTCACCTCCGCTCGCCCTCGCGCTCCCGGTAGCGTCGGCGATTGTCTTTTTGGTTGGTGTGGCGACGGCCCGAATGGTACATGTCGGCACTATGTAAGATGCTCGTCGCTGTGGCCCCTGGCTTTCGGAGCAGATCCACCATCTGACTTAGCAGCAAGGCTTGGTCTTGACGGAGCTACCAGCAATTTGCAAATTGAGGCCATCGTCGTGGCTTTCCACTGTTGCAATGTGCGTTGAATGTCTGGCCCTTGCCCCCAAGGGGTAGGGCTGCAAGCATATCGCTACCGAATTCGTCGAGCAGCCAAGGCTCTCGCCGACCCCGACCGTGCGCCCTGGGCCCTCTGAGGACCCTCTGGCGCCCCTTGGTACGACCGATACGTGTCTTCCTTTATTCTCTGGATGCCTTCAATCTCAGAGTTGGCGCCTCTCCCTTAGCAGCTGGGGCGTCTCGCGGGGTCCCCTCGCGCGTGGGCAAGACAGGATGCCGCCCGCCTGGGTGCTTCCAGGTGTAGGCTTGTCGCCACTGCCTCGGCCCCCTGGAGGGGTCAGGGTGAGGGGGCTGAACGGTCATTCACTGTCCTTGGGTGCGTGGCTGAAGTGGGATTCGGTCGCGCGGAGTCTGCTTGTTGTCGTTGTGGTTGTTGTTGTCGAGTATTCATTCCCAGAGAGAAATTATTGCTGATCTCTGGAGACGGTTCCGCGCGCTCTCGCCGCGACGCCGGCTGCGTGTTGTCTGACAGCGAGGCTCCCGCGCGAGCTTTGGCTTAAGTGTGGAAGTGGGCCCTTGGGGGCTCGGCAACGACGACAACGGCGGCCGCTCGATATTTCGCCACGCTTTAACCCGAGACGCCCTGGCCAGAGAAGACCCCGAAATCAGGAACGGCGCTCTCGCTTAAGACTTCCTCGCGATTCAGTTAAATTGGCGGAGGCCCAGCCGCGGCGACCGGGGCTCCTGCTCGATACTTCCGCGCGATTTACCCCGAGAGCCCCTGGCCAGGGAGGCCCCCGAACTCGGGGACGGCGCTATCGCTCGGGATTCCCTCGTGATCCAGTCAAAGTGGTGGAGGCCCAACTGCGACAAGGGCCATCTTTCAATATGTCCTCAAGATGCATTCGCAGAAGCCCCTGCCAGAGAGGCCCCCGAACTTAAGAGCGGCGCTCTCGTTCGAGATGTTCTCGCCGTTCTGGCAAGTTGGCGGAGGCCCAGAGACGCGGCGACGAGGAACTCCCGTTCGATAACTTTCAATATGCTGTCCGACATCCCTTGGCCTGGCCAGAGAGCCCCCCGAACTCAGGAACGGCGCTCTCGCCAAAGAGTTCCTCGCACAGCAGCCAATGGCCGCAGAGATCCCCTTCCGAAAAAGGGTGCGATCGATGACGAAGTGGGTGGGTCTCGAAGGTTGGGATATACCGAATGCAAAACACGCGTGTCAGTAAGAGCGCACATGCTTAAACTGATTGATTGGTTGATTGTTGTTGTTGTTGTTGTTGTTGTTGTTGAACATTATTACTTCTAAAGAATAATTATTGTTGGGGCCCCTGGTGCACGACCCCCCCGCCGCGCCTAGGCCGCAGCCTCATTTTCATCATTTTCGTGAGGAAGTCTCAGGCAAAACGGGTTGGTCCGGATCCGGTTGTGTTGTTACGATCGGTTTTCCCTTGCAAAAAATAAGCTAAAGTGGACATTTCTTGTTCTAACATAACCAAACTTCAAGAATCCCTTGCAAAAAATAAGGTAAAGTGGACATTCGCGCGCGCAAGACGAAATCCTTCCAAAACCTTAGTTTTCGTAGCGATTTTAACATAAAAACATCAAAAAACCAATGGTTTTTCAAAAAAAATGTCAAAATTTCATCCCGCGCGCTCTTGCGGATTCGTAGGAAACCCAACACTTTTTAATCATTTCTGTCAAACGGGCTTTTGCGAGCAACTTTTTCGAACTTCTGCAACAACGGTTGCGCACCTGCCAGGGCCATCATCCCTGTCAAATAATACCATGCGGGACACATTCGTTTTTTCTTCGCGCGCGCACGCCGTCGTCGTCGGCCGCGGGGCCCTGAATAGTAGCCACGGTCGTCCGCATGCCACGAAGTGAAGTGTCCGAACGTCATAGGGCGGGAAGCTGGGTGTGGGTGGTGGCGAAGAGTCGTTTGGAAATTTGGTAGAGCTTGAACCGGCCCCCCCACAAAGTGGGGGTATTGCCCGCCTCCTATGAAAACCCTGGCACTGGTGAGAACGGTGTGTCCCCACGTGCTAGTAATTGTTGTTGTTGTTGTTGAATTCCTCACTATTGAAGAATAAGTATTGTTGGTCCCACCTCTGGTGACCACTGTGTTGTTCAATTGAAGTCCCCCCGGGGCTAGCACCTTGTTTTGGTATCAGGGAAAGGCACTCGGGTCAAGCTGTTTTGTTGCCCCCTGGATTACAACGACAACGACTCCCGCTTGAGATTTTCCCACCATTGAGCCCGGACCCCCGCGCCCGCCTGAGACTTCCTCGCATGTTACTCAGGAGTCGCGCTCTCGCTTGGGACCTCCCCACAATGTATTCAGGAATCGCTTTCTCGGCGCGCTGGAGTCGCGCTCTCGCTGGAGACTTGCTTGCAATGTATTCAAGAATCGCGCCATTGCATTGGAACTCCCCGCAATTTACTCAAGCGCCGCGCTCCCGACACGCAGGCCCCCAGGATTCGCGTTCACGCTTGGGACTCATTCGCAGCTTGTTTAGAAATCGGGATCTCGCTGCCCTTTGTCGTGGCCCCGTTGCACCCCTTCGTGGCCCCCTCGCTGCCCTTCGTGGCCTCCTCGCTGCCCATCGTGGCCCCGCTGTCGCCCTTTGTGGCCCCCTCGCTGCCCTTCGTGGCCCTGTTGCACCCCTTCGTGGCCCCCTCGCTGCCCGTCGTGGGCCCGTTACACCCCTTCGTGGCCCCCTCGCTGCCCTTCGTGGCCCCGTTGCAGCCTTTCGTGCCCCCCTCGCTGTCCTTCGTGGCCCCGTTGCAGCCTTTCGTGGCCCCCTCGCTGCCCTTCGTGGCACCGTTGCACCCCTTCGTGGCCCCCTCGCTGCCCTTCGTGGCCCCGTTGCAGCCTTTCGTGGCCCCTTCGCTGCCCTTCGTGACTACATATATGTATGCCCTTCGTGGCCCCCGCTCGTTCGCTGCCCTTCGTGGCCCCATCTATGTATGCCCTTCGTGGCCCCGCTGTCGCCCTTCGTGGCCCCCTCGCTGCCCTTCGTGGCCTCCTCGCTGCCCATCGTGGCCCCGTGTTTGCCTTCTGCGGCCCAATATACGTATGCCGTTCGTGGCCCCCGATGGTTCGCGCTCGTCGTGGCCCCATTCGCATGCCCTTCGTGACCTCGCTGTCGCCCTTTGTGGCCCTTCGCTGCCCTTCGTGGCCCCGTTGCAGCCCATCGTGGCCCCCTCGCTGCCCTTCGTGGCCCTATAAATGTATGCCCTTCGTGGCCCCCGCTCGTTCGCTGTCCTTCGTGGCCCCAGATATGTATGCCCTTCGTGGCCCCGCTGTCGCCCTTCGTGGCCCCCTCGCTGCCCTTCGTGGCCCCGTTGCTGCCCATCGTGGCCCCGTGCTTGCCCTCTGCGGCCCCATATGCGTATGCCCTTCGTGGCCCCCGCTTGTTCGCGCCCGCCGTGGCCCCATATGCATGCCCTTCGTGACCCCGCTGTCGCCCTTTGTGGCCCCTTCGCTGCCCTTCGTGACCCCGTTGCTGCCCATCGTGGCCCCGTCGTCGCCTTCTGTGGCCCCGCATTATCTGCCCTTCGTGGCCCCAGCTCGTTCGCGCCGTTCGTGGCCCCATACGGATACCTTTCGTGGCCCCGCTGTCGCCCTTCGTAGCCCCCTCGCTGCCCTTCGTGGCCCCGCTGTCGCTCTCGCTCTCGCGTTCGCTCCCGCCCGTCGTCGTCGTCGTCGTCGTCGTCGTGGTCGGTCCCCTGCCCGTCCCTTTTGGGGTTGGGTTGCCGCCGATCAGCGTTGCCGCTGACCAGGACGACGGTCCGCGGCCCCTCCGCCGCTTGCCAGGGCTTGGCCTGCAGGGAGGAAAGATATACCCCCCAAAGGGGCACGATCGAAGACGAAGAGGGCGGGTGTCGAGGGTTTGGGAATTACACGTTGAATGACACTCGAGCAGATAAGAGCGCACCGTCTTAAAATGCGTGTTGTTGTTGCGTTGCGTTGCGTTTCGTTCCGCTCCGTTATGTTGTTGTTGTTGTTGTTGTCGTCGTCGTCGTCGTCGTCGCCGTTGTCGTCGTCGTCGTCGTCGTCGTCGTCCCGCCCGCGACCCGCCCGCGACCCACCCGCGACCCACCCGCGACCCGGCCCGCGAACCGATCACGCTATTTTGATGAAAAATGGGCGCGCGCTTGCGGCGAACTCGTTGTATGATATTTGGAATATCGGCGCCTGCGGCGGCCTTCTCAGTAGCCTCGCGGACTGCCGACGACTCCGCCGCTTCCTTCCTCTTATCCACAACTGCGGGGTGCTACGTACATTGTGGCCAGTTTCAGAAAGGGCCTCGCCTTCCAGGTTGACATCTCTTCCTCGGCGGAAGGCTGACAGACGGCGGCGGCGGAAGCACAATGGGAGCGGGCCCGCTGGCGGAAGCCAGCGGACGCCACGCGGAAGGTAGCGGAAGTAGAACGCGGCCGTCACAGAGATGTACATTTTTGGGGTTCGGGGTTCGTGGGACGAGCCTTGTACGTCGCCCCTCACGGGCAGACCTGACGAGACCTTGCCGCTCTGGCTGCCTCCAGACGCATCGTTGTCGCCATTCGTTTGAAGCCAATGGGGAGTTTAGCGGAGTGTTCCGCACGCGGACCTGACAAGAACTCGCTTGCCTGGATTACCCCGAGCACAATTTTTCGCCACTTCCCGAACCCCCCGCAGAGCCCCGCAAGCTCTCCCCCGCACTCGGTCCTGACAGGACCTCCGCAGCCGTTTCGGTGCAAGCAGTCCACAGCCCGAGTCTCCAAATCGGGAAAGTGTGAAGCACGCGCGCACGCGCTAGGATGGCGTGTTGTCGGTCTCTGTGCTCGTACGAGGAGCCATCGGAGTCTGAGCTAGCTCACATGAAAAAGTGCGTCCATTTTGAAATCAAAGGGGTCATCGTCATGAATCCGGTCGTGTTCGGCAGTTCCTGCTTCTTGCTTTGGGGTTTCGTGATCGCCTGCTGCGTCGAGCCAGACTACATGAAGCGCGCCATGGACCTAATCGCCTGGGAATGGATTCCCGAGGTGTGGACGTGGATTTACATCGTGTCTCAGGACATCTGGGTTGTTGTCCTCCTCTGGGCTATGATCTGGCACGGCAAGCTGAAGCTGGGAAAGGACGATGACGAGCCAGAGTTCAGCACCACCACCTGGTTTTCGATGCTGTTTTGTTGCGGTGTGGCCACAGGCCTGTTCTATTAATCTGTAAGCAGTACGAGGGGGCACCAACATACACATTCGGAGCATTAGAGATCACTAAAGGATCCCTGTGTGAACCCACAGAGTGGATTTGCGCACTATGTGTGGACAAAAAACGAATCATACTTAAGCATCGCAAAAACAATGCAAGTGAGCGCAAAAGAGTACAAAGCAATACGCACGAATGCAAAGCAATGCAGATGAACTCAAACGACAACGGGTTTCAAGTGGGCGGCCAAAAGGGCGGGCGCGAGCCGAACATCAGGCAAACGCAGCCAGTTCTATTAACGCCAAAGGCAGAAACCTTGGTGGAAGTACTGCCTGGGGAATCGAATTAAAAACAATCGGCAAGACAAGAACACAAGGCCTGTTCTACTACTCGGTGGCGGAGCCGATGTGGCACTACAAGGGCTGGGGATCCCCGAGGTTCGTCTCCGGGGCCAAGGGCTACGGTACCGAGGACGAGGACGCAACGCACGCGCTGATGGTTGCCGAGGACCAGAAAATGGCACAAACAGAGACGTTAGGAGGTCCACGCGGACCTTCCGGGGCGGCGTGGGGGGGGCCCGCAGTTGCGCGCATCGGGGAGGGGGTGTTGGGGTGGGGGGTTCCAGCGCCGACGCGACGAGGTCCGCGCGGACCGCCAGAAGTTTCTGCCCGCGCACTTCTCTGTCCTCTCAGGTCAGCGTCTTTCATTGGGGCTTGCACGGCTGGATCCCCTACGTGGTGATGGGTGCCGTGCTTGCCATCATGACCTACCGACGTGGATACCCCATGACCGTCCGCTATGCGTTCGTGCCTCTCATCGGCGACCGCGTTTACGGCCCGTTGGGCGACTGCGTGGACGCCCTTTCAATCGTCACCTCCATCGCGGGAGTCTGCACCTCACTCGGCCTGGGCGCCATACAGATCAACGCTGGGCTTCAGCGCATCAGCTGGGGGTCATTCCGCGGCACGAACTACGCCATTCCGTACGAAACGATAGTGAACCAGAATGGTCAGACAGTGAATAAGTATGCAAACCCTGGGTGCAATGGCCAAGGATTTGCCTGTGACGATGGAGAGGAGTCTTATGGCGTGCAGCGAAGCACGATGATCCAGATCGTAGCCATCTTGACCATCACCTGCATGTCGACCGTGTCGGTGGTGTTGGGCATCGGCCGCGGCATCAAATTCCTTTCACAGTGTGTGTTTGCGATGGGCAGCTTCTTAATGCTAGTCGCGGCATTGAACGGCGAGACTTACCTAATCCTTGATAATATAGTGCAGGTTACTGGCTACTACATGTGGTATATTATCAAGATCGGCTTCCATTGCGACAGTTGGGAGCGCCTTGGCGGGAAAGACATGGGGCTCGGCGGGGTAGACACAGGTGGCGGTCCCACGTGGATCATCGATTGGACCATATTTTATTCAGCAGGCCTGCGTCATTCCGTCGATCTTCGAACGGCAGACAGGGCCAATTCAATCTGGGTTGCACGGGTTGCCCGCGTGGGATAAAGCGCAGAAGGACACCGAAGAGCGATGTGTTGCCGAGGAGGGGCAGGGAGGCAAGTGGGAGGGGGAGAGCAGGCAGGATGTCGGGGAGCAAGTGTGGCACCTTCCTCAGTGTTGGGGCTTCGCGGCTTCTCTTGGCGCTTCTTGGGGGTCTTGTTGCGGTTATGTCGTGTGTATGTTGGGTCTTCAGTGGGGTCTCCAAGAGGAAACAGGATAGTGTGGAGGCGAGGGAAAAAGAGGAGGTGAACGATAATACCGGTCAGTGCATGAGTGTATGAGCCTCGAACGTCCAACCTTGTCTTTCCATGTTGGCCTTGTTAATTGCATGCTCCACCAGGTCTTGATGCCTCGCGTATCCCCACTCGCCCATCCAGAAGCGATGCCCAGAGGGGTTGCCTCGAGGAGGCGCGCAGGTAACCATATCATAGTAAGGAAGGAGGCCAATCATGGTGAGAGTAGTCCTCTTGGAGCCTCTTTGAGCCATTGTTGGGCAACTTTGGGAGTTGTGGGCTCTCCTATGGCCTTCTTGCTGCCCTTTTGGGTCTGCCTTTGGGTCCTCTTGGGTGCCTTGGGCCCCTCGTGGGACTATCTCGACGGCCATCGATCAACAAAAAGGAGCCCGCTTATTTCTGCCCCGCCTGCCCCCCCACCCCGTTGGGGCCATGCAGCTTATTGTTTGGGGCCCTCTTGGGACCCTCTTGGGGCGCTCTTGGGCGCTCTTGGGGCTGTCTTGGGCCTCTCTTGGGCCCCTACTGGGGCTCTCTTGGGCTATCTTGGGCTCTCGTGGGCTCTTTTGGGCAATCTTGGAGCCACCCGTGGGCCTCAAGAGCCTATCGGAAACGACACCTCGAGATGACAAACAACATTGAAAGCAACAAGGCTTTCAAAGGATGTTCGCTCTCTTGGGAGCCTCCGTGGCCACTGCGAGCCGTCTTTGAGGCCCCCTGGAGGCACGTTGGAAGCTAACTTGAACCATCTTGGGATTTGTTGGTCAGTCTCGGAGTCGATCGTGGGCTACCTGAAGCCACCGTGGGGTCATCTTAAGCCATCTTGTACGCTCCAACGCGTCGCGGCACCCCCCTCCAGACCCAGGGGGAGGGGGTAGGGCGAATGGGTCAAGACACCCCATAGATAGCAAGTCGTCTAGCTCACTCCCACCCGCCCTCCCACCACATAAGTAACACCCGAGCCTGAGCATGTTCGGCGGTCGTCTTTGGATGGGCAGCTGCTGGGAACCGACACCGACCCCATGCGTGCGACGCTGGGGCGAAGTGCGTCACGCGTGCCAGGCGCGCCACGCGCGCCAGGCACCCCTGGGGTCCGAGCGTGCCAGGCACGCTTGGTGCGCCAGATGCGCCACGTGCTCCGCGTGCGCCAGGTGTGCCGCATACTCCAGCCGCGCCAGGTGCGCCACGTTCGGGGCACGTGCAGAATGTGTCGGGTGCGCCTGCACACGTGACAGCACACATCGGTAAACATGGCGGCCCCACCATCCTTGTCGAAAACCAATGCCCATCATTGTGTCTGGTGGGCCTGCGCACAGCAGGCCATACGCCACCACCCCCGCCGCCCCTGTCAAACACCACTTGACTGTGATCGCGGGGTGGCCGCGCATTATCCAGATTTAGCCGCGAGGCGCATGTCGCATTTGTTGTTAGGGATGGTAGCCTTGCGCAATCTGCTGACCCCCCCCGCCGTCCCTGTCAAAAACAATACAGAGTGCTCGCGGGCCTCACGAACATGGTTCAAGGTTTTGTCCCAAAGTGTAATTTCTATTGTTTTTGACAGGGATGGTGGTGGGGGAGGGAGCGCATCGGGTTGGCCGCGCATGCTCCAAATGTGGAGGCAGAGTGCGTTTTGTATTTTTTGTGACAGGGATGGTGGGAGGTGAGCATGGTTCCTTGTTGGCCGCGGGTCACCTGGGGGAGGGGGTGTACATTAGTAGGGAACAGTGATGAAGCTACCCATAAACAACAAGCCGTCTCGCTCACTCTCCACCCGCCTTTCCGACACACAAGTAGCACCCGAGTCTCAGCATGGACATGGGCCACCATCGACAAATATCGGGAACCGACGCAGACGCCAGCCAGTTGCGCGAAGCATACGAGGTTCGCAACACATGCAAGGCGCTACATTGGGCAATACATCGGCCCAATGACAATTCCTTGAATTTTATGATGGCGCTCGCCGCGCGGAAGACGGCAGAAGTACTGCGAGGGCGACGGAAGCAGGCGGTAGTAACAGTGCGCCTTCCGAACCCTTTGCCCTAGTAGAAGCCTAGCAAGGTAGCCTTCCTTCTTGGGTCGGTCGGGATCCCGCCGAGCTTAGTCCCTGTGAATATTATAAGTTTGATTCGGCGAGGTCAGAATTCCACCCATTGAGGGATCCCGCCGCGTTGAGACCGGTTGGACGCAAGCTGGGGTGCATAAGTTCACGGACTCCTGCTGTGGTGGGGCCGTCTTGATGCCATCTTCAGGCGATGCGTGCGCCGTCCTGTCGCCGCGGACTCCTCGTCAGGGTCTCTTGAAGCCATGTTGGGTCATCTTGAGATTCTTTTCGCATGATATGCAGGTCGCGGGACCGCCCTCTGCGTCGACTTGCGAACGATACTGGGTGCATCTTGGAGTTGTCGTCAGGTCGTTTTCAGATCACGCTCGCGTCATGTCAGGATTGTGCGGGTGTAGCTCGGTCAGTTTGGAGTTGCCCTTGATGTGCTTGGGTCCACCTTCTGTCCTTGGGGCCGTCTCGGCATCGCCCGCTGCTCATCAGACGGGTCATCGCATGGACAGCCTGAGACTCTCAAGATGCCTTGTCGGGATCATGTTTGGCCATGAGGTCATCTCAGTTTCGCTTGGAGGTCATCGTCGGTGGCCTGGGGCCCGAGTGATCTCACTTTGGGGTGATGCGGTAACGCGGTCATTGCGTGCACTTGTGCGTACTTCACCGTGAGACTTTCCAAAGAAACTCTTTGTTGGGGCCAAGTATGTCAACCCTCCCACCGCCTCTGTCGAAAACGAATGCAAAGTGATGGCGGGTTTGCGAGCATCGTGTATTGTGTGCGGGTGTGCACCCACGATCACTTTGCGTGTGTTTTTGACGGGTCGTGGGCCTGCGCGCAACAGGCAGAACCCCCTCCGCCGTCCCTGGCAAAATGAGCTTCTTATTGTCTGTTGAAAGGGATGGTAGGCCTGAACACAGCACACAGCAGGCAAAGTGCCATTCAGAACGGGAGGTGTTGGCATTGCATTCAGAAGGCAGTATACCGGCACCCCGCCGTCCTTGTCAAACATATATGCAGAGTGATCGAGGGGTGTCCGCGCATGATCCAGATTTTCGTGCAAAAAGTGTTCTTCGTTTTTTTTGCCAGGGATGTTTGGGGGGGTCGGCATGGTGTCTCGGGTTTGTCGCCAGTCGGGTTGAACAAGGGGTATTCATTCATCCAGAAAAGTGAAAAGCCCTCTCCCGAACTGGAAGAGGGGGGTTGGAAGAACTAACTTCGTACCACTCACGCCCTAAATGGCTGAGTGATCCTGCAAAAGCGGGAGTCACGGCGGGCCCCCAAGGGGAAACCAGCACTCACATCTCCCAGTCAGTGAGTGGTTGGGGGCATGGTCTGGACACGTGTGTGGCCAAGCAGTTGGGCATGTCATGTGGCCTTTGTGGGACCGTGCAGGGTCTTTCTGTGGCCTTTTGGGGGCTCTCCTGGCGATCTTGGCGTCACTTCGGGGGTCTTGGGGCGGTCTTGCACCGTCTCGGGGCCAGTCTGGCTGGGGCTGCCTTGAAGGCCAGCCAGGGGCTCATGGGGCCACTTTGGGTCATCTAGAGGGTATCCTGGGGGGCCTTCTGGAAGCTTCCTGAACCTTCGCGGAGTTATCTGGAAGCGATCAGGCGAGGTAGCAGACACATTGAGCACACATGTCTTGGGCTCCCTCTTGAGACCTCTTTTGGCTTTATTGAGGTCTCGAGGGCCTGTCGAGTTCTTCTTGAGGCCTCTGGGGCGTGTCCCCTCTGGAGCGGTCTTGAAGGGCGTCTTGGGCAGCTTGGAGTCGTACGAGGATGGATCGGATAGGACCAGTGGGGCGCGTCGAGGAGCTCGTACCCCCCGTTCCCCCGCGTCAAACTGGAGTTTTGACCGCTGGGGGGGGGGGGGGATGGTGGGGCAAAGGGGAGGGGGGCAGCCAAACATGTCATACGCTCTCTCACCCCTGGCGGGGGGTCGGCGGATTGGGGCTGGTGGATCTCTTGGGGACCTTTCGTCGGCACGTTTATCGCGAAAATCTCCAAAGGCAGGACCCTGCGTGTCTTCATCATGTCCACCCTCATCGTGCCAACCCTCTACAGCCTGGTCTGGTTCTGCGTGTGGGGTACCGAGGGCATCCGCATGCAGCGCATGGCAGACGAGAGCGGCCTTTGCACCCAAGCCTACAATCATAACGGGGACTTTGCTGCTCAGTACGATCTGGATACGAAAAAAAACTTGGGTATGGGATGGACTCCCTCATGTGTGCTGGACGAAGCCTACCACGGCGGCTACGGCAAGTGCAAGAAGGCGAAGTTCGCTACCTACGTTGACCCTTCATCCGACGGCAACGGCAAGAAGTGCGTCAAAACCACGAAGTGGGTCACTGTTCCTTGTGGTGGCATGGCCGGTTCCGATCCTATGCTAGAGCCTAGCGCAATTTCGCCGACCCCCAGAAACACGGATTATGGACGACGTCGCCAGCTGCGCGGGGAACCGGAAGACGGCAGCGCAGGGGAGCAGAGGAGGACACGCTCGAGGATGAGGAAGAGCAGCAGCGGCAGGACGACGCGGAGAAGGGGATGAGCAAGGAGACGCTATGAAGAGGACGGAGGAGGACGAGGAGGGGAGGATGAGGAGGACGAGGAGGACGGAGGAGGACGAGGAGGACGAGGACGACGCGGAGGAGGGGATGAGCAAGGAGGAGGAGGAGGGAGGAGAGGAGGAGGAGGAGGAGGAGGAGGAGGAGGAGCACGAGGAGGAGGAGGAGGAGGAGGAGGAGGAGGAGGAGGAGGAGGAGGAGGAGGAGGATAATCTGGAGGAGGAGGAGGATAATCTGGAGGACGAGGAGGAGGAGGAGGAGGAGGAGGAGGTGGAACTGCGATTACGACAAGCTGAGAGGCAAGGTGAAGATTTTTGGGGAGCTCCTGCACGATGCCGACGTGGTGATGGTGCAGGAGACGAGCGGGACGAGCGCAGCAGCGAAGGAGATGGCACAGCGTCTCAACTTCCCGGGGAGCCTGTACTCGTCCCACGACGACCGGATGAACGCTGGGGGGTAGCCACATTCATCAAGCTACCCAAAAGGAACGACTGCCGGGCAATCGGGCGGCGTGTGCAAGTCGCGCATACCGATGTGATACGAGGGCGCGTGATACGATATCTGAGCTGCGCTGGGGCGCGGCCTGCGCTACGGCGGCGGTGGGTGGTTGCGGGGGAGGTGGCGGAGATGGCAGACAAGCAGGAAGAGATGGCGGAGACGGCGACGTTGGTGGAGGCCTCCGGCTCTGGAACATCCACTGCGTAGATTTCTCTCAGGCCGACTTCAGCATGGTCGTGGAGCGCGTGGGACCGGCCGCGCCGCTGAGGCGCACGGTGCTGGCGGCCGGAGATCTCATCTGGGATGGGAGCCCGCCCGAGCGCCGCGGGCGTGTCGGCGCCCAGCTGCCGACAACCGGCTGGCCGACAGGCGCCTCGGCGCGCTCGCGGCCCGCTGGGACGCGCTCGGGCGCGCAATGGTGGACGCGTGTGGCGTGCCAGATGACCGAGCTGGAGAGCGGATGCCCGATCCACTGGGCTGAGAGCACGGCTCGACGACGCGGATCGACAGCGTGCTCATCTCGAGTCCTCCTTGGATGTTATGTCAGGGGAGGCAGCATATGTGCACGAGTCGTGCACATATGCTGCCTCCCCTGGCATCTCCTGGGGGTCCGCCGACGTGACGGCGGCGGACCCCCAGGAGATGTCGGAGGCTGGCTTTAGCGACCACGCGCCGCTCGAGCTGACCCTGCACCAGGGGAAGACGCGGAGGGAGGACGAAGCCAGGTGGCAGATATGGCCCTCCGCGGCGATCCCTGCGAGGCTGTGCCACACGGTCGTCTTCGCCGAGCTCGCCGAGACGTATTTGGAGGCTGGGCAAGTGTCCAGGTACCCCGCCCCGCTGCAGCACGTCATCGCGACGTGCCTGCTGCAGGAGGTGACGCCAGCGCGAACGGCGGCGCCACCCCTACAGCAAGACCACCCGTGCCATGGTGCTCTGCACGGTAGCGCGCGAGCTTGCGCGACAGGATGTTCAAGCGCTGGACCGCTTGGTGGCGGAGCACGCCTGGCGGAGCGAGCACCATGAGGTCGATGTCAGCCAGTGGCGCGCCTCCCTGCGGGACCAACCGCAGTTCGCTGCGCTGCGCGCGCGGCTGCAGCGCGCGGCGTGCAACCAGCGCGTTGGCGACCTGAATGCGGAAGCGAACGAGGAGACGAGCGAGGCAAGGAGGAGGCGGGCGCGAGGCCAGCAGCGTGCGGCTCGCCGGCGTGCGCTGCTGTGGAGCCTTGTGCGGAGCCGGAAGCTGCTGGCGGGCGTGCGCACGGCGGCTGGGCGTAGTCACGGGCGCGGAGTCCATGAATGCAGCGCTCGCTGCGCACTGGGGCCCCGTTTTCGCGAGCAAGCCCCCGCCCGAACGCTCGAGCGCGGGCGCCTTCAGTGCCTGGCCCGCTTCGCCCAGAAGGAGTTGGTCGGCGGGCTGCCGCCCCGGAAGGGCGACATCGAGCGCTCGCTGGCGAGGCTTCGATGCTTGGCGCCTGGCATGGATGGGCTGCCGCACGTCGCTTGGCGGAGCCCGGCGGCCTGCAGCGGATTTTGAGAGTGCCTGGTCTGGCTGTGCAACGGCCGGCGCATGTTCCCGTCGTTCAACAACGCGGTGGCCATTTTCCCACCGAATGGGGAGGACGCCCAGGACGAGGGGGAGAAGGTGATGTGAGTGCTGGGCGACACTCGCCCGCTGCCGCTCAAGCTGACCTCAAATAAGGTGGTGCGCAGCGTCCTGCACCTCCGAGTGCATCGGGCAACGCAGCGGATAGCCCCGCCGAGCCAACGCGGCTTCGTGCGAGGCCGCAATTTTCTGAGCAACGTGGTGGAGCTCGACGCGGCGGCGCGCGTCGCCGGAGCAGAGCGTCTCCTGCTGCGCCACTTGCGCGCCGTATCGAGGAGGTGGCGGTGAAGGTGAGGAGGCGTAGAGGCGAGGCGAGGAGAGAGGGCGAGGAGGCGAGGACACCGCTGGCGCGCGGAGGCGAGGAGGTGAGGAGGAGGCGAGGAGGTGAGGCGGCGAGGAGGCGAGGAGGCGACCAGGCGGTCGTGCCCTTCGTGCCGATGATGTGCGCTGGGGCGGTGAATGTCGCTTGTGTTTCTGACTCCGAAGGCTGCGTTTGCAACGGGCGTTGGGGGCATTGGATGTACAGCGGGCGTTGGCGCAACGCTAGCACGGAGCATGCGCATTTAACAGCCGCGCTCCGAAATCCAAGGGTCATTATAAAACGGAGCATGCCGAAATCATACGCTACTTTGCTAAACCGGTCGCGTTTATAGTGCATATAGCGCATAAGGGGATGATGTCCGAACAACCTTCGGCGACGCACGTGCCCCAAATTCAAACTCTAAGTTCAAATTTCGGTGGGGCGCATGGGGGGGCACTACTCAAACTACCAGGTGCTGGGGGATCTACTTCGGCCCTGGCTAGGTGGCAAGGATGGCCTGGAATTGGTTTGGCGTCGCTCGTGGTTGCCCCGTGGTTGCCCCGTGATTGCCCCGTGGTTGTACCTGCGATTGCCCCGCGGTTGTCTTCAGAGATCGTTCGCCCCCCTGGCATGGTTTTGAGTTCTTCGACCCCCCACCGCTGCGCAATGCTGTAACCATTTTGGTTCAAGGGCTGGCAATGGGGGTTTCGCTTACTTGGAAGGTCAGTTTTTTGTTCGACAGACTCGTCGAATAATCCAGAGAGCGTTTCGTTCTGTCAAGCGGAAGCATCAATACTTTCATATTGGGTTTCGCTGATCATGTTGGGTGTGATGTGGCCGCAGAGGTGGCGCTGCAATCTTGGACCGACTACTATTTGCCCTTGTCTCAAGGATGCGAGCTCGACGTCGCGTTTAGCATTTTGAACAAGCTCGGGATACCAGTCTCGTGGAAGGATTGGCGCCTATGCTGGCCAGAGGTGCGCCCTCATCGCGCCCCATCGCGCCCCGCTCTCCGTGCAGCGAGAAGTTCGAAAATATGTGGTGAAATCGGTCGACCTTGCGAAGCAATTTAAAGGTGAGCGCAAGAAGTCCTCCCGCAACGATTCGACGCTCGTAGAGGCACGAGAGGAAATCAAACAGCTGCAGCTCCAACTTGTAGGGAGGAGGTATGGCCAAAAGTTCTCTTGCTACGCGGGCATCAACGCAACTTTGCGACGAATTTGCTCGAGGGTATCTGCGACCAGATGTGGCATGGCGGTCGGCGTGGACGTGCACCAGTCGACGATCGCGAAGTGGGAGCTGCGAGCCGATGCTGGCATTGTCGCTGGCAGCAACCACTCCCACCAGGTGTGCAAAGGCAACTTCGACGGGAGCATCTACCTGATCAGATCGGACGCCACGAGCTCAGGGGCATGGCAGAAGTGCAATTTGATGACGAGCATGGTTTTTTTCGGTATTTCTCCTTGGGCGACCCCCACGAAGAGCCGAGGAGAGATTTCTGCGACTTACAAGTTGTCACTGGAGGTGCTGGTCGAGGTGTCTACGCCATGGTCGAGAAGGCTGTCAAATCTGTTGGAGTGGCTAGCTGGTCGGGGGCACCCCTGACCGACGTGGCCGCGCGTTGCATGGCGACCGACGCAGGGGCCGACGAGGCCCAGATGAGGCGGCTTGTTGGCGAGAAGGTCAGGCTTCAAGACAATGGCGGAATGTTGTTTTTCGATTGCGATTGCTTGCAGCACCAGAAACATCTCATGTGTGGTGGCATGCTCCAGAAGTGTTCAGAGTTGTTGCTCTCTTTCAAATCCGAAGTGAAGAATTATGCTTCCACTGTTGCGCAGATTTCCAACGTTCGGCGGGAACGCGCGATTGCAATCAATAGGATTTGGCAGGTCAGGGGTGGCAAGCCTTCTGCGCTCAAGCGCGCAACCAGAAGACCACCGAAGTGCATCTCCTCTCGGTGGGGTTCCTTCTACGCGTGCGAGACCGTTCTCGTTGCCATGCCCGTCGGCGCGACGCAGGACGCGTTCAACCAGGCGTCCCAGAGTAAGAAGCGCAAGCGTGCCAAGGAGTTCGGGGCAAAGGATCTCGACCTATATGCTGCTTTGGAGATCATAATGTCGCTCCACGATGTGAACGCCGACGAGCAGGGCGCATATGCTGAGAAGATGTCGAAGTGGTGGGCAGGGGCGTTGACAGGCATCAGCGACGAGATGTTCTGGATCGTTGTGAGAGTCGCTCACAAGGTCGGGCCGGTCCTCGAGGAGTTCGGGAACTTCCTGATGAGCCACGAGAAGCGGGTTGCACAAGGGTTACCAGGATGCTTAGCGGCTCTTGTATCGCACAAGGCCGAGTACTTCTTCAACAAGTTATCAGGGCTCGCTAGACCAGAACCCTGGGCGGTTCTTGTTGCGAGCGTGGGCAATGGTCTCAGGCCGACGCTGATGGAGGGCATTGCGTGGTTCGTTCCTTGCGTCGCCACGGACTTCGACGTGCGAGTGATGAGGAGGTGCAGATCGTTTCCTTTGAAACTCCTTTGCCTCGGGGTTGGTGATCCTCTAGCCCCGACGAGCGAAGGATGGCAGTTGCCGCGGGCGTGCTGGCGGCAGCTGGCGACGAGAGCTCCAACTTCAACGTCGAGAGGCTGTGCCGACAGTTCAGGGGCGAGTTCGACCTGGCCGCAGTGGACGGCAGCATGGCTGGCAGCCAGAAGCTGTTCAAGCTGTTCGCCAAGGTCGGCAAAACCATGAAGGGCGACACTCAGGAGGTGGAGGGCGTCAGCAGCGTCGTTGCCATCGAGACGAAGACGGCGCCTTCGATTTCTCTACCGCTGCTCACCAGCAGAGTTAACATGGCCAAGCGATGCGGGCTGGGGGCTCGCAGTGCTAAGTGGAAGTGGAGTTCGGTGAAAGACGCTGTCGCCGTACTTTGGGATGAGGCGGTTGGGCACGCTGGCTGCATACATAACATCATGTCTAACGAACACCGCTTCTCGACCCCAGGGCCAGTTTCGCAGGCACTTGCTCCTGAACCTTTACCTTGCCCAGTGTCAGGCGAGCAGGCGCTGGCCGACAGAGCGTGCAGAACGTGGCGCGCAAACGTGAAGGCGAGGCGAAACTCCCTGGAGCGTTTCCGACTGGGGGTCGAGTTCGATGGCGCATTGTGGGTTGGGACGACCTCGCCTAACAATGTTCAGATGTTCGTCAAGGCTGTCGCTGATGACCACGGTGGCTTTCGCGTCTGCTACCCCATCGTGTGTCGGCGTGGGTCGGATGCGGATGCCGCTGTTAATTTCGTGAACGGAGACGCTGCCAAGCTCATTCTTCATTCACTCGGTTGGTCCTGTATCGGGAAGTGCCGCTTCGCGTCGAGCGAGCAGCTTGATTAGCCCCTGTAGCTGCCGCCGCCACCGAAGCCGAAACCTGCAGTGCCGTTGCCCGACGATGAAGATGACAACGACGGTGGGCTTGATGTAGATATCGTTATTCCCGACGAGCATGGCGCGATCGCCCCGATTGGTGATGGTTCTGAGGCTCCTGAGGGACCTGAAGGAGACGCTGCCGCGGATGAGGCTGAGGGGGGGGGGGGGGGGGGGGGGGGGGGGCAGCACCCCCCCTTGTCCCGCCTGGCCTTTCTGCTGACGCGCAGCTGCTGCACCTGAGTGCGGAGTGGGCCCTGGGGCGGGGCAAGTCCAAGGATAGCCTCGACGCTTGTTTTCGCCGCTACAAGCCCAGGGCACTTGGGCAGGACAGAGAAGTTTCACTTGTCGCTGTCATGGGTAGTGGAGGGTATTTTGCCCCAACGTTCATGCACTGGCGAACTGAAGGCCACATGTGGGACCAAATAGTAAACTCAGATAAGATGGGTCGGTGCATCTACTCGCCACCAAGTTGGCATCCTTACAAAGAGTACACGGGGGTGTCTTGTAAAATAGTCCTTCCTGCCGTGGGCACTTGCATGCGGAAGTGCAAGAGCCCTGATCGCCCCCAGTTCGACCAGGATGTGATCAGGTTGAGAAGCATGTGCGACACCCTGGTTGTGCAGGGCTGGAAGGCAGATCCTGCCCTTTTGCTACCTGGCGCCTGCGTTGCGTCTGGCGAGATGGGCGAGGTTGTGAAGTGTCCGGTGTGCTTGATGTCTGGACACGTCGCTTGCCTCTCCAGGGCGAAACGCACAAGTCTCCCAGGCACTCCAAGCATGGCTTCCCGCGCGCGGGCGAGGGAGATGTTTCGCGACATGTTTCCAGACAGCCACCTTGACCAGTCGCACTTGTGCAGCTTGTGCTCTGACGCTGTTCCTCGATCGAGCCGATGTAAAACAACCTCCTCCTCTTCCTCCTCCTCCTCTTCCTCCTCCTTCGCCTTGCCCACCCTCCTCAACAAGATTGCATGTAAACATGTAGCGGAGCGGTTCGGCTACAACTGTGATCCCTCCTCCCGTCGCTCCCATCCTCTCCCTCTTCCTCTTGGTCAATATCCCCTCCTCTTTTTTGCCATCCGCACTCCGCCGCCCGCGCTCCCCCCTCCCTCACCCGCCGTCTCCAGCCTCCATAGACGACAGACGAAATCGGGGCGCTCTCTGGGGCCTCTCGAGTTTCTTGAGCGCCTCTTGGGGCCTCTTGAGGGCCCCTCTGGGGCCCCATCTAGGGCCTCTTTTGTGATGACCGACCCCCTTCTCTTGTAAATGTTTTGCAACAGCCTCCCCCCCGTTGTAAATAACTTACAACAACCAGCCATCCGTTGCACATAACTTGCAACACAACCACCACCCGTTGTAAATAATTTGCAACACCCTGCCCCCCGTTGTAAATAATTTACAACGCAGCCACCCCCGTTGTAAATAACTTACAACACCGTGCCCTCCGTCGCAAATAATTTGCAACACATCGCCCCCCCGTTGCAAAAAATAGTTTACAACAGCAGCCCATACCGCTGCAAATAATTTACAACAGTGCTACCCCGCTGGTTTCAAACATTTCACAATAGCCACCCCGAGGGCCGACAATCTGTCTCAACAATCGGGGGTCCGTTGGTAAATATGTAACAATAGCCCTCCTCACTGTAGCCGTTTTGGCTCCTGTCTGTCGTGGTTGTGCGCCCGCTTTGGAGCCCGAGCGTTCGCCGGCGCCCATTCGCCGCCCTCCGTGCCGGGCACCATGTCGTCACCAGACTCGCTTGTCGAGGACATGCCCTCGATCACGGCACGGCTTCCGAACCTCACTGGGGACCTCTTGCAGGCCAAGGTCTTCGAGATATATTGCATTGGTGAGGACGTTTCGCTGAGCTACTTCGCCCCAGGTCGCCCTGGGTGGCTGCTGAAACTTATCCCAGCATTTGCGTCTCTTCTCCCGTTGCTTCGCGGGACGAGGAGGAGGAGGAGGAGGAGGAGGAGGAGGAGGGGGGGGGGGGAGGAGGAGGAGGAGGAGGAGGAGGAGGAGGAGGAGGAGGAGGAGGAGGAGGAGGAGGAGGAGGAGGAGGAGGACCCGAGGTGCCGCCTGGACTCAGGGGAATGAGTTGTTGTTTCGGCATCCCGCCAACGACCGTAACCAGGCGGCCACCCGAGAGACATACATTCAGGACACGCTGACCAAGGGCCAGATGGGTTTCGGGGTTCGGGGAGTCCCATGGGCGGTCGAGACCGACAACGGGAAGCACGTGCTGATGTCCGCGGCCACCATGACCGAGAGCGTCTACGAGGCTCTCAGGCGAGAGCCATCCAACCCGTACGTGCTGAGGTCGATTCATCAAGGCCTTCGGCATTGCTGCGTATTCCATCGGCGTACACCGAGCGACGTCCTCAGGTACTTGAAATCCTTGCACAACAACGTGAGGCAAGGCTCATCAACTTCACACGTCGAGCTGCTCAAAGACCTCACTAACCATGCCGCATTTAGGAAAACCCATTGCAAGGATAAGGGCATCACATCTAGAGGCAATTCCCAGTACCAGCAGCTATTCTTCACGTTCGTCAGCGACCAGATCGAGGACAAGGCCCAGAGGTTTCGCAACCCCTACCAGTTCAGAAACGTCTACACGCTGCACCAGTGGCTGGTGAAAGAGGAGATCTCCGACGAGTGCTGCAAGCGCGCCGACGCATTCACTTACTTTCTTCACCACCAGTGCAACAGGGACAATGGTATTGCGGCCACTTTCGACGCCGCGCAGATCATGAAGAAGTTCGAAGGAGCTATGCGGCCTGATCTCTCCAAGAGGATAGCGATACAGGCGCTCATGCTCCCGTTGCCCACCAGTGACCAGTCCGCGGTGCAGACGTGCTCCATGTGCACGGCCGAAGCAATGGAGGGTTACACGTTCCCGATGGAGGGGTCCGCCACGCTGGGCACCCACAGCCCCGCCCCCGCCCCCCGCGCGGCTGGGAAGCGAGGCCGAGCAGCGGCGCCAGGGAGGTCGGGCAAGCAGGCTCGCACATCGAGCGCAGGCGCGGGGTCGGGCCCTGCTGGTCCTCCCGCCGAGGACTCAATCAGCACTGTGAAGACCGTCGGCGACCGCGTGAGCGATTGGGAAGATGGCGTCGTCGACGGAGTTGTGAGGCCCAAGATGCTGCTCGACTGCGTTGCATCTGCTGTCGAGTCCATCATTTCTGGCATCGACGACGCTGATGTTATGTGGAGCGACGTCAACGCTGCCATCCGTTGTGGATTGACCTTCCCGCTAGCGAAGTTCCAGGGCCCCACGGGCATCGATGCGCCCGCCCCTATCCAGCAAACGGGCGCGAGGAGGGCTTCGCGCTGGACTAAGTGGTCGCAGGTGCAGAACGGCCTGCAGTACTACCCCTGGCGCGTGCACGATGGCGCCCATGCGACGTTCGTAAAGCTACTAGACACGCGACCTCATATTGTCGGGGGCGCATCAAGGGACCAAGTGGGTGGCCCATTTTTTTTGTTTGTTTTTCTGTCCCTCCTCCTCCTTAGAATTTGGTCATGGGCTTAGCTCCGTTGGTTTGTCCTGGGCAAGCGGTTGCGGCGGTAGCTCCACCGATGATGCAGGGTCTGCCGACCGCAGAGCTTGCGCCTGAAGAGCCAGATGATGCCGCCAAGGAGTGCGGCGACGGCCAGGTCGTGACCATGGGCGTGGACAGGCCCGTCTACGAGCACGACTTGAAGCAATTCTCGGCGTCGAGCGACAAGGCCAACGCGATCGAGATGCTGGCGTCGGTCACGAGGTCCGTCGACTTCAAGACGCCCTCGCAGCTGCGGGGCGGCTTCACCACCTTGGTCAGGGAGGTTCCAGATAAGAACCGCGGTCGCAACGTGAGCGTCGCTGCAGTGCTGAGCTCGATCGACGCGGCGAGGGCGAACTTACCGCAGGAGCAGCTTCGCAGCAAGATCGGCTTGCAACTCATCCGTGCAGTTGAGGCTGACCAGATCGCCAGCGATGGCAACCAGAGCCAGGGTCACGCGAGGGCGGTGCCTGACGGGTTTACCCAGTTCTTCGAGACGGTCGAGCATGTCGGGTGCTGCACGTTCGATCGGGCCGCCGAGACAATGCAGATACTTGGGGCCACCGCGACGGGCTTCTGCAAGTTGACATCCACCGACTTCGCCGAGGCGCTCACAATTCTCCCGAGCGTTGATCGCCAAGTTCTTGCCAAAGCAGATGCCGTGCAGGCCTCTTCGCCTGATTGGATTGCTTTCTGGTCAACCCTGCTTGCCCGAGGTAGTGGGGGCGGTGGGGCTGCCGAGGTGCGTGAGTTCATCGACGCCGAGGTGAAATCACGCATCGACGCGATCGAGAAGGGCGAGCTCGACGTGAAGGACGCGATCGTGAGCGCCAGCAACAAGGATCTGATCAATTACGACATCGCTATACGCAATCTCCAGGATTTTAACACGTTCTTGCACGTCATGTGCGGATGGTCTCTGAAGGATGGGGGCCCTCCGCCCCCCCGAGATCTTCGAGGGCAAGGACGCTGTGGGTCCGATGGTGCTCAAGAGGTTCGCCGCCAAGCTGGAGCTCCACCTCCTTGACGTCACTTCGGGGGAGCAGGGCGACAAGGGGCTCGGGAGGGTCTACGTCAACGGCGTGGGCGGTCGAGCCTCGAGCATCGAGATGATCGCGGAGCCTTCCCGCGATGACTTATGATGATTTGGTGATGACGTTCGTCGGTCGCGTTTCAATGATCCCGGGTGCTGGTGCGATCAAGATTTGCATGGCGTTCGGGTCAGATTTTTTCGTGCTCAACCCTGTGCCAAAGGGCCCAGTGGGCGAGCCATTTCATCCTGCCTGGCTGATCCCCGAGGCCAAGGCATTCTCCGAGGCATTCTCCGTGCCGGCTCTTCAGGTTCGCAAGGCCGAGGTCCCACTCAAGTTCGTCTACCAGCCAGCGTTCCACGTCGGCGGCGAGAAAAGCACTACAGTGCAAGTATCAATTTTCCGTTTGGTTTTCGCCAGTGAAGCATTGGAGCTGCCAGCGGCGCTTCTCACGCGGCCTGGCATCGACGGTCAGGTGCAGCAAGCGGCGGCGAAAGACCTTTCGCATAAATCGTCCAAAGCAATTGTGGACGCAGCAACTGCGCCGTGCTTGGAGGACGCCGCTGCGGACCCACCATCCCCCAGCCGTGCAGCCCAGCCAGCGGGGCCAGGGAAGGCCCCCTTGGCCGCCAAGCGCAAGGTTTTTTTCCCAACCATCCTGTGGTGTTGGGTCCTCGTTTTGAAAAGACGGTGCCCCGCGTTCCTTCCTCCTCCCCCTCCCCCCTCCTCCCCCTCCTTGCCTCTGCTCTCGGCTCACCTCTCACACGTTTCGTAGCCCCATAGGGAACTCCACCGAAGGCCCCAGTGGGGGTGTCCACATGCGGTTCCCCCACCCAGGGCAGCGTTTCGTAGCCCCATAGGGAGCTCCACCGAAGGCCCCAGTGGGGGTGTCCACATGCGGTTCCCCCACCCAGGGCAGCGTTTCGTAGCCCCAGAGGGAGCTCCACCGAAGGCCCCAGTGGGGGTGTCCACATGCGGTTCCCCCACCCAGGGCAGCGTTTCGTAGCCCCAGAGGGAGCTCCACCGAAGGCCCCAGTGGGGGTGTCCACATGCGGTTCCCCCACCCAGGGCAGCGTTTCGTAGCCCCATAGGGAGCTCCACCGAAGGCCCCAGTGGGGGTCCACATGCGGTTCCCCCACCCAGGGCAGCGTTTCGGCCCCAGAGGGAGCTCCACCGAAGGCCCCAGTGGGGGTGTCCACATGCGGTTCCCCCACCCAGGGCAGCGTTTCGTAGCCCCAGAGGGAGCTCCACCGAAGGCCCCAGTGGGGGTGTCCACATGCGGTTCCCCCACCCAGGGCAGCGTTTCGTAGCCCCAGAGGGAGCTCCACCGAAGGCCCCAGTGGGGGTGTCCACATGCGGTTCCCCCACCCAGGGCAGCGTTTCGTAGCCCCATAGGGAGCTCCACCGTAGGCCCCAGTGGGGTGTCATGCGGTTCCCCCACCCAGGGCAGCGTTTCGTAGCCCCAGAGGGAGCTCCACCGAAGGCCCCAGTGGGGGTTGGGGCAGCGTTTCGTCCCAGCTGCGGTTCCCCCACCCAGGGCAGCGTTTCGTAGCCCCAGGCCCCAGGGCGCTCGTAGCCCCATAGGGGGCTCCACCGTAGGCCCCAGTGGGGCTGCCCTCATGCGGTTCCCCCACCCAGGGCAGCGTTTCGTAGCCCCAGAGGGAGCTCCACCATAGGCCCCAGTGGGGGTGCCCGCATGCGGTTCCCCCACCCAGGGCAGCGTTTCGTGGCCTCACAGGGAGCTCCACCGAAGGCCCCAGTGGGGGTGCCCGCATGCGGTTCCCCCACCCAGGGCAGCGTTCCCCCACCCAGGGCAGCGTTTCGTAGCCCCATAGGGAGCTCCACCGTAGGCCCCAGTGGGGCTGCCCTCATGCGGTTCCCCCACCCAGGGCAGCGTTTCGTAGCCCCAGAGGGAGCTCCACCGTAGGCCCCAGTGGGGGTGCCCGCATGGAGCTCAAGTCTTTATACTCGAACACATAACGCGCGTTATGTGGCCTCCAATCCACCCACCCACCCAGTAGATAACATAACGCCCGCCGCCCCACCCACCCCCGTTGCAGCAGCGCGTGTTGTTTAGCGCACAGGTATGCTGTTCGTAGTGCGCGCGCAACGTGTCTGCAGCGAACGCAGGCATTTGCTTGTGGTATGTAGGAGCGCAGGCACTTGCTTGTTTCGTTTATGTCGTTTGGTTCTCGACGTAGGCACGCCCCGGCGGGCGACGCCATCTTCTCCCGCCGCCGACGGGCGACGCCGTGCCTGGGCACACACACGCATATGAAAACAAATCTTGTTTGTTTATCTTGGTTGTTGTCGGCCTCTGGCAGTCTTCTCGTCGCCACAGCTAATGCCGCCTCGAAATGCAGGCCAGAACGCACGCCTGGATGTGCCCAGGGGCCCATTTGCGGAGAGCATGTCAATCGGGCGGCAAACGGATCGCTTTTCCCTCCGAGGGCTACGATGATCATCATGATTGCGGCGGCGATGAAAACGACGGCAATGATGATGCTCCGTGGAGAAGGTTGGGCGAATAGCACCAGCGTGACTGTCTGCGAGGCACGCCCGGGGAGCTCGCTCGCTCGGAGGGCAGAAAAAATCCTGGAGGCCCACGTGCACGGATGGGCGAAAGTGCAAGGCCGTCGGCCTGCTCGGGGAGCTCGCCGACTCGGAAGGCTGAAAAATGCTGGTGGCCCACGTGCACGGATGGGCGAAAGCGCAAAGCCGTCGGCCTACAGAGGGAGCCCGATCGCTCGGAGGGCAGAGAAAAGCTGGAGGCCCACGTGCGCGGACGGGCGAAAATGCGAGGACGTCAGCCTAGCTGCGTGAACACCGAGCGGCGATATGCAGGGGCCCACAAGTCTGCGTACAAGTCGAACTGCGTACAAGTCTGCGCACACGTCTACGATTCGGCTCACGAGGCGATCTGCAGGGGCTCGTCGTTGCTGCCGCGCAGACTCTTCTCCATGGCAAGGACCTTTGCATAGTCCCCACCCTTGGCACGTGCGAGGTCCAAGAATTCATCGCGCTGACATTTGCGATCGCTGAAAGAATCTTTCAACGACAAGATCAGCTTCTGATGGCCGTGGGTCTCCCGCCCGCCGCATGGCACTGACAGCCACAGCAAGTGGAGCCCGAGGACGCCTTTCTTTGCAACCCTATCCATTTTGCACCCGCATTTCTGCCACCGCGCTTGCAACGGTACGCGCGTGTCAGGCCCTCACGCCCCTTGCGAAGCAACGTTCGCCAGCGTGGACCCCTGACAACGTTGTTTAACCATCTATATGGTGCCACATACGAGGCGCAAACTATGCGGCGCAACCTACGTGAGTATTATATATGGTGCAATCTACCTACTGCTACTACTACTACGACGACGACCACTACTACTAGTAGGACTACTACTACTACCACTACGACTACGACTACGGCTACGACTACTACTACTACTACCACCACCACTACTACTACTACTACTACTACTACTACTACTACTACTACTACTACTACTACTACTACTACTACTACTACTACTACTACTACTACTACTACTACTACTACTACTACTACTACTACTACTACTACTACTACTACTACTACTACCTACTACTACTACTACTACTACACTACTACTACTACTACTACTACTACTACTACTACTACTACTACTACTACTACTACTACTACTACTACTACTACTACTACTACTACTACTACTACTACTACTACTACTACTACTACTACTACTACTACTACTACTACTACTACTACTACTACTACTACTACTACTACTACTACTACTACTACTACTACTACTACTACTACTACTACTTACTACTACTAACTACTACTACTACTACTACTACTACTACTACTACTACTACTACTACTACTACTACTACTACTACTACTACTACTACTACTACTACTACTACTACTACTACTACTACTACTACTACTACTACTACTACTACTACTACTACTACTACTACTACTACTACTACTACTACTACTACTACTACTACTACTACTACTACTACTACTACTACTACTACTACTACTACTACTACTACTACTACTACTACTACTACTACTACTACCTACTACTACTACTACTACTACTACTACTACTACTACTACTACTACTACTACTACTACTACTACTACTACGACTACTACTACTACTACTACTACTACTACTACTACTACTACTACTACTACTACTACTACTACTACTACTACTACTACTACTACTACTACTACTACTACTACTACTACTACTACTACTACTACTACTACTACTACTACTACTACTACTACTACTACTACTACTACTACTACTACTACTACTACTACTACTACTACTACTACTACTACTACTACTACTACTACTACTACTACTACTACTACTACTACTACTACTACTACTACTACTACTACTACTACTACTACTACTACTACTACTACTACTACTACTACTACTACCTGCTATTACCACTGCTACTTGTACTGTAAGTGCGTGCGCATTGCCGCCGGGCCCCAGGCTCTGCGGTGCTCGCGCGCGCTGTGTTCACAGGCGTTGTGGCGTTCACACGGGTTGTGGCGTTTTCTGGTTATGTCGCGTGCACAGGCGATGCGGCATTCACGGGCGCTGTGGCGTTCGCAGGCGCTACGTTGACAGGCGCTTTGGTGTTCACAAGCGCTGTGGTGTTCACAGACGCTGCGCTCGTCAAAAGCATTATGCCGTTTACGGGCACGTCGCGTTGATCGGACCGCAAACTATTGTGGCGCTGGACATAGGCGCGTCGTGGCTGTCGGGTCGCAAGCGATTTTTTCGCTGGCGTACTACAGGTGGTGTGCACGTTGACAGCTGTATACGCAGGCGCTGTTGTGCACCCGTGCGTTGCGACGTACGCTGACGATGTTGTGCACGCGTAGGTTGCTGCATCAGCATGCTTGGTGTTCGTGGGCATTGCGGCGCTGTGTAGCACTCGCAGCTGCTAGGTCCTTTCGTTGCATGAGTGCTATGACCAATAGCAACAAAGGGCAGTCCTTCCAGCACAATCAGCATTCGAGCGGCCAGGCGCGACTGCGTTGTGCGCGCGGAACGTGCTGCTGTGGGCGCAGCAAAGGGTGTGAAAAAAACTTTGTGGTATGGCGCGTTTACAGTCGTATACGCAGTTTCTGTGGTTTAGTGATCACTGCCATGCGCCATGCACTGTGGTGTACACGCGCGATGTGGTGCGCGCATAGGCTGCTGCATCAGAATGTGTGCATACAGCCATTCGAGCGGCCGGGCGCGGCTGTGTTATGTTATGTGCCAGCGACCCCACCCACCCACCCAGCCACATAACGCGCGTTATGTGGAATAATAAAAACTTGAGCTCATGCGGTTCCCCCACCCAGGGCAGCGTTTCGTGGCCTCACAGGGAGCTCCACCGAAGGCCCCAGTGGGGGTGCCCGCATGC
Source organism: Prorocentrum cordatum (assembly GCA_963575745.1). Classification (NCBI taxonomy): domain Eukaryota; class Dinophyceae; order Prorocentrales; family Prorocentraceae; genus Prorocentrum; species Prorocentrum cordatum. The sequence goes on from CAUYUJ010002259.1 coordinate 251,052, forward strand.
GGTTCCCCCACCCAGGGCAGCGTTTCGTAGCCCCATAGGGAGCTCCACCGAAGGCCCCAGTGGGGGTGTTCGCATGCGTCTCCACTACCCAGAGGTAGCGCCGCCGAAAACGATATTCACACTTGCGGTATTCACAGTTGCATATGGTTGGGTCCTTCGCCAGGCTAATTTTCCCCCCCCCAAAGTTCTTGATGGCCTAGCGGCTGTCTTGCGTTCGGGGAGACCGTTGGGGATCGGGTTCGGGGGAACAGTGTCGATGGCATTCGATAATCGGTGCGGGGTTCGGTCGACGTCGACCTCCTCTCTTTGACGTTGTTGCGCGCCCAGCCGCGCAACAGCGTGACTACGCCTCCAGTTGGCTGCTCGCCTGCTGTGTCTGGCTGGGGTGATGCAAGACACACAGACAGGCGCCCGCTGCAAGAGGTTAGCGCCGCGCTGCAACAGCTTTGCAACGTGGCCGCAGATGAACCATGAGCGAGCTAGTCGCAGTGACGTGCGCAAGAAACCATCGTCTCCCACGTTCGGTCCAACTGCTAGGTGCGTGTCGGCGATCGCCGACACTGGGCCCCTGGGGGGCCGTTTCGGACCCTGGGGCCAGGTGAAAATCAACCCGCATGGCGAAACTCATGCGATAGATGTTGTCTCCGTGGTTCCTGGGGCCCGTGCTGCTTTGCAACTTGTTCAAGCAATTCTCTCGTCTTTCATCCTTCGCTCTTCTCCTCTTCCCCCTCCCTTTCCTCCTCCTCCTCCTCCTCCTCCCCCTCCTCCTCCCCCTCCCCTTCCATCCTCCCTCCTCCTCCTCCTCCCCCTCCTCCTCCCCCTCCTCCTCCTCCTCGCACCATCCGCCCCTTCCCTCCTTTTTGTTCGTGCTGCGGCTGGCCAGTCCGATGGGGGCGAAACAGGACAGAGGGGTCAGAGGGGGAGGGGGAGGAGGAGGAGGAGGAGAAGGAGGAGGAGGAGGAGGAGGAGGAGGAGGAGGAGGAGGAGGAGGAGGAGGAAGACGAGGAGGAGGAGGAGGAGGAGGAGGAGGAGGAGGAGGATGATTGCGTTGGGGCGGTTTGGCTCAAGCGTTGAATTCTGGAGCTGCCCAGCTCGACTGCGCGTGCTCGGCCACAGGCCTTTGATCGCGCGAGCGGCACGTGCGTTGTAAATTCTGCTTGCGCCCACCGCGTTGTAAATGGCATTTTTGGAGTCACGATAACCATATGAAATCGCGGCCCTAGATTTGCGCCTACGACTTTGCACAGGCCTTCCCTTCGGTCTGCTGGGGATGGCTCTTCGCAGCGCTCAGGGCCTATGACCTGCCGCGAGGATTCATCGTGGCCGTCCAGGGGATCTACGCCGGAGCGGCGGCCTATTCCAGGTCGGGCGGGGCGGCGCTGTTCTTATTCCTGGTGTTCAGTGGGGTGCTGCAGGGGTGCCCCCTCAGCGGGGATCTGTTCATCTTCGCGAGTGGCCCCTTCTTCCTCGACATGTGGATGATGGTGGACGTCCGCGGCGAGGGGGCGACCCGCTGCTGTGCTGATGACGTCGGCGCGGTGACGTGCACATGGCGGGCAGGCAGAGAGATGGTGAGGATCTTCGGATGGGCGGAGCGCTTCGCGAAGCTCGCGCTGAAGCCCGCGAAGTGCGTGGCGATGCCCTTCAGCCGCTGCGATGGTGACCGGGGCCCCATTGAGCCGACCAGTGGCGGCGCTTCGCGCGCAGCTCGCCGTGCTCTCCCCCGAGTGGGGCCGGTTCGAGGTCAAAGACGTCATCACATATTTGGGTTTCTTGCTCGGGCACGGGGTGCAGGACGGGGATTGCATCGCCAAGGAGGTGGCGAATGGGAGGGCCCGAGCGAGGACGATCAGCCGCACCGGCGCTCCGACGGCAGTCAAGAGGAACGAATACAACTCGCGCGCCGCCAGCGTGCTGAGCTACAAGAGCCAGATCGTCCCGGTGCCGTGGGGCTTGGGGAAGGTAGAGCTGGGGCTCTTCAGCTTGATAGCCTGGGCCCCCCCACGGCGGGCCGCCGACTGGATTGGCACCACATGCGTGCCTGGGGCTGCCCGCAGCCAGCGTCTATCTTCATCGGGAGCCGCGGCGAGGATGCGAGCCGCCACAGTGACAGTGGACTGGCGGCCCGCGCGCGGCTGGCTTGCGCCCCTGTGGGCGGCGGGCGGCGGCGCCGCGCGGCGGCGCGAGGCGGCCCGGGCGGGCGCAATGGGGCCGCGGGCGCTAGGCGGGAGAGAGACTCGGGATGGAGCACGCTCGCGGAGGAGAAAGAGGAGGAGGAGGAGGAGGAGGAGGAGGAGGAGGAGGAAAGGGAGGAGGAAGAGGAGAAGGAGGAGTAGGCGACAGGGATTAGTATCACGAGGAAAAATAGCAGCAGCAGGAGCAATATTGCAAGTCGAACGATGATGATGACGATGCTGATGATGCTGATGATGACGATGATGATGGTGGTGATGGTGATAATGATGCTGATGATGACGACTGTGATGATGATGATGATGCTGATGATGATAATGGTGATGATGGTGATGATGGTGATGATGATGATGATGATGATGATGATGATGATGATGATGATGATTATGGTGATGTTGCTGAGGATGATGATGATGACGATGATGATGGTGATGATGATGATAATGGGGATGCTGATGATGACGAGGATGTTGATGCTGGTGATGATGATTATGATGATGATGATGATGATGATGATGATGATGATGATGATGATGATGATGATGATGATGAGGATGAGGATGAGGATGCTGATGCTGCTGATGATACTGATGATCATATGGTGGTGAGGAGGACCAGGATGATGATGATGAGGATGATGATGCTGCTGCTGATGATGATGATGATGATGATGATGATGAGGATGATGAGGATGAGGATGAGGATGAGGATGAGGATGATGATGATGATGATGATGATGATGATGAGGAGGAGGAGGAGGAGGAGGAGGAGGAGGAGGAAGCGGCAAGGGGAGGAGGAAGGGGAGGAGGATAATGAGGATGAGGAGGAGAAGGAGAAGGAGGAGGATGAGAAGGAGGAGGATGAGAAGGAGGAGGAGCAGCAGGGGAGGAAGAGTATTGACATGGATGCAATGCGATGTTCATGAAAAGGAGGAGGAGGAAAAGGAGGAGGAGGAAGAAGAGGACAGGATAATGAGGATGATGTTGAGGTGGAGGACGGAAGGGAGGAAGAGTTGGAACGTGATGATGACCTGCAGCAGGAGGAGGACGGTAAGTAGCAGAAGCAGGAAGAGGAGGAGGAGCAGCAGCAGTAGGAACAGGATGAAGAACAGGTCGTGAAGGATCAGAAGTGTTGGGAGGTTGTGAAATTCGATTACCATTACGATGAGGATGATATATATATATATATATATATGCATATGAGGAGAAGGACGGATGTCAGGGGATAGCACAGGATGACTATAGGCGAAGGGTGGCTCCCAGGAAGATGACTGCACGACTACGAATTCTGGCAAAGAGGACCACTTTAGGATGACAGCGTAGGCCTGTAATGCCCATTCCATTGTTCCATGCTGATGTCGCCCACGAGTAGACTCATGAGGTAGTGGGCCCCTAGAGCACAGTCTAGGTGGGCTCTCAGGGGGAGCGACGTGGGCGGGGGGCTCGACATGCGTGTGGCCGCACACTTGGTCTAGTTTGACAACGGTCTTGGGGTTCTCTTGAGGCCCTCTTGGAGCCTCTCGGGGCCAGCTTGGTGCCTCTTGGGGGTCTTGGGGCCGTTTCGGTGTTCCCGGCCATTCTGTGGTGTTGGGTCTTCGTTTTGAGGAGAGCGCGTCGGGTCCTCTTCCCGCTGCCCACTCCCCCTCCTGCCGCTGCTCTCCTGCCTACTTCGGCACACCTCTCTCACGCGTTGTGGCCCCATAGGAAGATCTACCGAAGGCCCCAATGGCAGCGCCCGCATGGCGTCACCATGGCCATTTCGGCACACCCTTCCCACGCTTTGTGGCCCCATAGGAAGCTCGGTTGAGAGTCGAACCCAGAAATCACTTCCAAACCCAAAATCGTTTTGGTCGAAACCCGGCCGGCGCGCATCCGTGAAACCCAGAATTCCCAGGCGGAACCCAGAATTCCCCGGCGGCCGCGAAACCCAGAAATCACACCCAGAATTCCGGAATCAGAGAGACAAGCGAGGATTTCCCTACGAGACGCGGAGGACGAGGACGGAAGAGGAGGGAAGATGTGGAGGACAATGAAAAGGTGCAGGGGGGGACTAGGTGGAAAGGGACGACGATCAAGGAGGAGGGGAGGAGGGAAGACAAGGGGGATGCACATCCTCGTTCTTTCCTCGATCCGCGCAGGCTTGCCCTAGAATTGAGAAATCTGAGTGCGTCAGTGCGGCCGATCCGCGCAGCCGATCTGGCATCGAGTGGAACATTTTGTTCGCCCCCCCCGAGGCGTTGCCACGCTACGAGCCGGATGGAATGCTATATGTACGTTCCCGCGGCGTTGCCACGCTAGGGGTAGAGTGGATTTTGTTTTCGCCTCCAAGGCGTTGCCACGTGGCGAGTGGAGTGCTATGTTTTCACCCCCTCCAGTTTTGGCCTCGTGGCGAGTAGGAGTGTATTCCTATGCTTGTCTGCCCCTAGGCGTTGCCACGTGACGAGTAGAGTAGAGTAGGAGTTTTGCTTCGCACCCCGCGCGTTGCCGCGTGGCGCGTCGGGCGGGGCAGCTTCGCTTCGCCCCGTGTCGTTGCCGCTCCGCGCGCCCGTCGAATCCACGCAGGCTTGCCCAGGAATTGAGAAATCCGAGTGTGCCAGTGCGGCTGATCCGCGCAGGCGATCCCAAAATCTGGGCGTCGAGTGGAGTTTTTCTGTTCCGCCTGGAGGCGTTGCCACGCTATGGGTAGAGTGGAATTGTCGTTTCGCCTCCAAGGCGTCCACGAATGGCGAGTGGAGAGGAGTGCTATGTGTTCGCTCCCTCCAAGGTGTTGCCACGCGGTGAGTAGGAGTGGATTCGCATTTTCCCCATATCCTAAGATGGGATTCTTCTTATAACTTTCACCGCGCGGAAGGACAGTCACACCCACACCTCATTCATCGCTCAGACTCGCACGATATTTCATGCTATGTGATCTTACGTTATGGTATGGTATGGTATGTCATACTATGTTATGTTATGCTATTTGCTGTTGATGGTGATGTTGCTGATGCTGGTGGCGCTGATGGTGGTTGTGATGATGATGATGGTGATGCTGATGATGCTTATGATGATTGTGATGCGGATGATTATGGTGATGATGATGGTGGTGATTATGATGATGCCAATGATGGATGATAATGACGATCATGATGATGATGATTATGATGATGACGATGATGATGACGATGACGATGACGATGACGATGACGATGACGATGACGATGATGATGACAATGATGACAATGATGATGATGATGATGATGATGATGATGACGATGATGATGATGATGATGATGATGATGATGATGATGATGATGATGATGATGATGATGATGATGATGATGATGATGATGATGATGATGATGATGATGATGATGATGATGATGATGATGATGATGATGATGATGATGATGATGATGATGATGATGATGATGATGATGATGATGATGATGATGATGATGATGATGATGATGATGATGATGATGATGATGATGATGATGATGATGATGATGATGATGATGATGATGATGATGATGATGATGATGATGATGATGATGATGATGATGATGATGATGATGATGATGGCAGAGCAGATTCCGAGGATGTCTCGAGCGAGGCGCGGGTTTCAGCACCCCCAAGGGGGAGCCGCCAGGGGGTATCTCACTCCTCCATTCGCGCCAAAATGGCGGAGATGTTTCGAGTGGTTTGCCAGTTTGTGCCCCCAACATCCTCCGCTCTCGGAGCAGATTCTGAGGATGTCTCGAGCGAGGCGCCCCCAAGGGGAGCCGCTATTACTCCTCCGTTAGCGTCAACATGGTTGTGATGTCTCGAGTGGTTCGCCTGTTTGTGCCCCAAACATCCTCCGCTTTCGAAGCAGTTTTGGAGGATGTCTCGAGCGAGGCGCTGCTTTCGCACCCCTGGTGGCCCAGATTGCGAGGATGTCTCGAACGGTTTGCTTGTTTTGCTGGCCAGACTCGTGGGCGTGGATCCTCAGCATGCCACAGGAAGCTCCAGCAGGCTCCAGGAGGCCCCAGGAGGCCACATGAGGTCCCAGGAGACCAGGAGGCCACAGGAGGCCACAGGAGACCCCAGGAGGCCACAGGAGGCTCCAGGAGGCCCCAAGGGGCTCTAGAAGGCACCAGGAAGCACCAGGAGGCCACAGGAGGCCACAGGAGGCCACAGGAAACGCCAGGAGGCACCAGGAGGCCCCGGAAGGCTCCAGGAGCCCCCACGAGGCCCCAGGAGCAGGAGGCCTCAGAAGGCCACGGGAGTGGCTCCAAACCCCAGCGTTTTAAATATGTTTCTATAGATTGGGCCTGCCCTGGAGTGCGAATCCTTTGTGTTTACGTCTGTTTCTTTAAAGTGTCCTTCTCCGTCGAATCCTCAGTGTTTTACATCGGTTCCTGTTAATTGGGCCTCCCCTGGGTCACGAGTCCTTGGTGTTTTACGCGTTTTCCAATATATTGCCCTTCTCCTGTGGCTTCAATCCGAAGTGTTTTACATCTGTTCCTATGGATTGGGCCTCTCCTGGGGCACGAATCTTCCCCAGGAGGCCCTATGAGGATCCAAGAGGCTTCTGGAGGCCCCAGGAGGCCACGCGAGGCCCCAGGAGTCTTCAGGAGGCCACAGGAAGCCCTAAGAGGCCACAAGAGGCCCCAGGAGGCTCCAGAAAACCTCAGGAAGCCCCAGGAGGTTTCAAGAGGCCCCAGGAGGCCCCAGGGTCATGCGCAGAGACGCATTAATAATTCTGAGACTCACTCACACTACAACTCATTCACAGCTAGATTCACTCCCAGACCGTCAATTCTCAAGCCCGCTTCTATTCGAAAGCTCTTGCGCCTAGACACTCACGGCGGATAGGTCCATGCTGATAGATGCACATATGGGGAGCTCCAGGCAGTGAGTAGTTGTCCGCCCCTCGGCGTTGCCACGTGACGAGTAGAGTAGAGTAGTAGTTTTTCTTCGCCCCCCGCGCGTTGCCGCGTGGCGCGTCGAGCGGGCAATGTCGTTTCGCCCCGTGGCGTTGCCGCTCCGCGCGCTCGTCGACCCACGCAGGCTTGTCCAGGAATTGAGAAGTCTGAGTGTATCAGTGCGGCCGATCCGCGCAGACGATTTCAAAATCTGGGCATCGAGTGGAGTATTCCCCCCACCAGGCATTGCCACGCGGCGAGTTGAGTGGAATGCGATATGTTTCTTCCCACGACTCACGAGCCTGACGGTGAGCGCGCACGCAAGACCTCTCGGACCGCAGAGCAAACCAGCGGCGACCCCGACCCTCGTCCCGCCGCCGTCGGAGGCGCGGCGCCCAGCAGACACACAGGCCGCACCCACCCGCCCTTCCCTCCGCATCGGGCACCTCACATTCACGTCAGGTACACGCCCCACCACGACCCCGGCGACAGCCTCTACAACAAGCCCAGCCCCGCCGGGACATACGCTGGCACTGCGCATGGAACTACCAAACCCGCCGGTACGAATCGTGGCCAGAAGTTGTCAACAGGCTGAAAAAGGAATGCGGCCCCATGTCCGTCATCGGCTGGAACGCACTCTGCGGCCAGTGGGAAGGACGGCCGGGTGCAACCTACAACCCCGAAGGGCAGGGACATTTCTGCGAAGAGGTCGTGTGCCAGTTGCGTGACGAGAACAACTTTGACACTCGCCAGCTGTGCAGGAAGCGGGGCATACGCATCGACTGGCGCGCTGCATGGGACAAGCGCGTGCGAAGGATTGAGCAGCTTCACTCCGACGAGGGCAACGGCAAAGGCAATGGCCAGGACCCAACGGGGAAAGGCAAGCGGCGCGCCGACTCAACCTGGCCCAGCAACGAGCAGACCAGGCGGCGCCTTCCCAGCAGCCACACACAATACCCCCAACGCGCCTCCCAGACCATCGGAGAACGGGGCTCGTCACCCACGGCACGCTGGCGGCCCCATACGGGCAAGAACCCTTCCCTGACCACTTCAGGGCGCGCCGTGCACCCTGCCCGCCCAAGTCTCCTGGGCCCACCTCCCCAGTGGCTGCCCAACCCCCCCAGCGCCCACCCCCAGCATGCCCTGCGGCTGCCCCAGGGGCACCACGCCACCGCCAGCTCACCTCCAGCTTCTGCTGCTCTGGTCCTCGCTTGAGCCTCCTGTCGCTCCTGCCACACGCCCCCTTTTGGCGCGCCGCTCTGCTCAGTTCCTGGCCACGCCAGCAAACCCTGTCGGGCCGGATGCTCGGGTCTGAGCTTCAGTTTTGCGCACCAGGGCGCGCCCACGACCGTCCATCAGGGCCGCGGCGGGGGCCCTTGGCCCCCTCCTGCGCTCCCCACCCGGTCCACCCGGGCCGGGGGGCGGCCTCCCTTATCTTCTTCGCCGACGTGCGCCAGGTAGGTGTTTTCCTTCGCACCTGCCCCCTGCCAGCCGTGCTGGGGGCGACGGCTTCCGATGCTGTTCTGGCCCGCCCAGGCGCGCTCGCAGTCGCCCCGCCTGTCGGTGAGCGCCCCCCCCACCCCCCCCGCCCACCCTTTCTACTCGGGCAGGGGGGCGAGCTCCCGCTCTCTCTGCCCCGCACCTTTTCGGTGCCCCTCCCGCCCCCCGCTCTGTCCAGGGGGCTGGGGGCGCTGGCGTCTGCCAAAGTTGTGGTCGGGCTGGGGGGGGGCGCGCAGTCGCTGGTTCGATATATCCAGGGGGACAAAGCATGGCGATCCTCTGAGCTCTTTAATTTTCAACGCTCTACTTGTTCACATTATGAGAGAAGCAAAAGTGGCGTGGAAGAAAAAACGGTATGGCGTACAGCTTGGCCACACGCAAGAGTGGCAGATGACGAATGTGCGTTTCGCTGACGACGTGTTGTCGACCAGCAGCACGTTACACCAAATCAAGACAATGCTTGCTGATATACAAGTACATGCAGGTGCCGTTGGCCTTCAGCTACATCAGACAAGACGAAAATATTCACCAGCACAACGAAGAAAATTGGGAGAGGCCAGAACAGGCACGCAGAAGTCAACGGAATGCACATCAACATTTTGAGGTCAGATGAGAAGGTGAAGCATTTGGGTAGAATGCTTGGAGGTACTGCTGACCCAGACGCTGGGGTGAGGCACCGGCTTTGACAATCTTGGAAAGCGTTCGTGGCAAACAAATCAGAGCTTACATACAAACGCTATTATTTGGCCAGCCGTCTCCGCCTAATTATTCGAGAGCGTGGTGACCCCGACGGCGTTGTACGGAGCTTCCAGCTGGACATTTACAGCAAAGTTATGCCGCCAACTAAAGACAACGCAGCGCAAGATGCTATGGATGATCTTGGGTGCTGGAAGACAACGATTTGAGAGTCGTACTGGAAGCGCGTCAGATCTCACAATTTCGCCGGCGACGAGTCTGGACACGGATGCCAACATTGACGACGAAAATGTGGAAAGCTGGACACACTGGGTCATCAGAACGACAGACAATCGAGGCGCATGCCGTTCGGAATAAAATCGACGATTGGTGCTTGACCTGGAGACGACGGACGTGGAGATTTGCACATTGGGTTGCTTATCATTCTTTTGGAAAGTGGACGCTCGGAGCTGCAATGTGGGACGCCAGCCGAGCTAAAGGCAGGCCGCCGAATAGGCCGCGCAAGCGGTGGTCTGATGACATATGCCGGTATTTGCAGAGCCTCGGAATCAACTATATTGTCTGAGCACCAATTGGCACGATCTTGACTTCGGTTTCGTGCGCATGTCGTACCGAGCGCTTCGCGCGCTGCGCGCCCATCTCCTTCGACTGGACAGCTTCGCTGAGGTGGCGTCCGTCCGTCCGTCCGTCTGGGGGGGGCTCCCTGCCGTCCGCCCCGGCGGCGGTAGCCCCTCCTTTTCCCCCGGGTGGCCCACTGTCCACCCGGGCAGGGGGGTCTTGTTTTCATTCATATGACATGCACCTGTTCAGTATCCACTTCATTCTCGCCGTACCGCCCTTCCGGACCTCTCCGGGTCGCTGCTTCCGGCTGGCTCATCCCGCCCCCCCGGGCAGCTGGAGACCTCCTGGTGCCCCGCTGGGCTTTGGCGTCCTTCCGCCCTCTGTGGCAGCGCTCGGCGAAGCCGCTGTCGCCCGGCGCCGCCGCCCCGCTTGCGGGTCTTCGCAGCCTCAATGAGCCTTCTTGCTGCCCCCGCTGGGCGCCGGCAGGGTGCCTGCCCCCCAAGCTGCCTCTTGTGCCGGATGGTGTTCGGCGCCGCTTCTGCCGCCTTGCAGCCCCGCCCATGGGTCTCCCAGGCGGGGCGTCTTCCTCTCTGTTCACTTCTGCCTCTCCCGCCTGCTCTCCCTCCTTCCGCGCGCCGCCACGGCGCTGACGGGCTGCTCACAGCCGCCGCGCTGGCGCCCCGGGCTTGGTCTTGCCGCCCGCCGCCTGCGTCCCACCCTGGGGGACGTGCTGCCACCAGGTGTTGGCTCCACGCTGACCGTTTTGCACCCTAGCCACCGCACTGCGCCCCGCCGCCGCCGGCCCCCTGGTGCAGCAGCCGCCGCGGATCCCGCCGGCGGGGCCGGCCGCGCCACGCGCTCCGGGCGTGACCCGCCCCCCTGAGCGTGCTACCACGAGTGGATTCGTATGTTTGTCAGCCCCCCCCGGCGTTGCCACGCGACGGGTAGTAGAGTAGTAGTGTTGCTTCGCCCCCGCGCGTTGCCGCGTGGCGCGTCGGGCGGGGCAGCTTCTTGTCGCCCTGTGGCGTTGCCGCTCCGCGCGCCAGTCGATCCGCGCAACCATGTCCTAGAATTGAAAAAAGTTAGGCATCGTGTCGTTCTCGCTGTCGTCGTCGTCGTCGCCTGTCGTCATTGTCGTCGTTCTCGCTGTTGCTGCCGCCGCCGACGTCGTCGTGCTCGTGGTCGTTGGCGTCTGCGTTGGCGGGGCGCTTGGGGCGCTCGGTAGGCCTCGGCGTGCAAGCGGCCGCGCATCGATGAGGCGATGCGACGGCAGACGTCCGTGCTTGCGGCCTTGTCTCGTTGTCCTCTTTTCTTTTCTCTCCTTCTCCTTCTCGGGGTTCTGGGCTTCGCCTGCCGGCAATTCTGGGTTTCGCTTTCTGGAGATTTTGGGTTGCGGCTGGCGGTTCTGGGCTTCGTCTGGGTCGATTATGTGTTTCGTCTCGTTTGGGAATCTGGGTTTCGGATGAAAAGATTCGGAGGTTCGCTGCTTGACCTAGGGAGCTCCACCGAATGCCATTTTTCTGCGGTGCACCCCTCACACATTTCATGGCTCCTTTCGAAGCTCCACCGAAGGTCTCAGTGGCAGCGCCCGCGTGACGTCACCCCCGCCAGCGCCCGCATGGCGCCACCCTGGCCATTCCGGCACACCCTACACACGTCCCCACCGAAGGCCCCAGTGGCAGTGCCCGCATGGCGTCACCCTGGCCATGTCGGCACACCCCTCACGCCTTGCGTGACCCCACAGGGAGCTCCTCCGAAGTCCTCAGTGGCAGCGCCCGCGTGGCGTCACCCCCGCCAGCGCCCGCATGGCGCCACCGTAGCCATTCCGGCACACCCTACACACGTCCCCACCGAAGGCCCCAGTGGCAGTGCCCGCATGGCGTCACCCTGGCCATTTCGGCACACCCCTCACGCCTTGCGTGACCCCGCAGGGAGTTCCTCCGAAGTCCTCAGCGGCAGCGCCCGCATGGCGTCACCCCGCCCATTTCTTCGACACATCCTTCACACGTTTCGTGACCCCACGGGGAGCTCCACCGAAGGCCCCGCAAATTTCGGCATGCCCCTCCCACGCGTCGTCGCCCCACCTTCGTTCCACCTGCCTTGCGATACTCACACTCGCACATGGTTGGTCCATTCCTTCCCCAGGATCTGATTTGTTTCCCCTCCCTCTCTCTCGCACAAACACACAAATGGCACCCTTGCGGCCCTTGCGACAGAAGACCCACCACATCTTTACACAGTTACGATGGGGACCACGATCGGGGGTTCACCATGGGGGGCCACGATGGGGGGATAGGGAGAGGGATATGTATAGGGATGTTGGGCGAGGGATAAACGGATAGGGATGTAGGGATAGGGATTGGGATGGGCATAGGGTTAGGGATACACGATTTGGATCTGGATAAAGCGGGATATGGGATATGTACAGGGATAAGGATAGGGATAGAGGCAGAGGGATAGGGATAGGGATAGGGATATACATACATATATTTATAGATAGGGAGAAGGATACGAGTAGGGATAGGGATAGACTGGGAGACAACGGGAGAGAATGGGAGACAATGGAAGACAAGGGGAGACAATGGGAGACGACGTCGCCCGACCGATTCCAGATCCGGCAGCCCAGCGATTGGTTTCTTAGAAATATGTGAAACCCTTGCAGACAAGCTGTTTCGGGAACAATAGAAAAACATAACAAACAAGTTTTGGACGGTCATTGGGCCGTCTGCCTCTTGGGCCTTCCCAGAGTCATCCAGAGCTCGTCGTGGGGGTCATGTGCAAGTGAGTTGTGGGAACGCAACCGCTGTCATTGAGTTGTGGCTCTTGACGGCCCTCAGCATACGTACCCTGCAGCCTCTTGTGGCCCATCGAGGTCATCCGGGCGCCATCTCAAGGCCTCTTGGCACCACCTTGGAGCTGCTCTGGGTATCTTGGACTGCGTTGCAGCTATATTTGTCTAGTTGGGGCGCTTGTATGGGGCAGTGAGGCGTTTTGAAGGAGCCATCGGCCCCCGGAGCTGTATTGACGTGCTCGTCCCCCTCCCCCCAAACGGATTTCAGACCTGGGGCAGGGAGGCGCAGTGGCAGGGGTCCAGCCAATCATTCCACACGCATCATTCTTATCTCATACAAGTGGGGGTCGGCGGACTGCTGTGGATAGGACGTACGCGAACATCGTTGGTACTGAGTGTGCGAAGTACCAGGCCGAAATGGAAGAACTGGCTGCTGATAATTTCAACCAGTTCCCAGATGACAGCCAGCCGGACTGCTTCGTGCCCCTTCAAGACGGCACCGTGTGCTTGTACAACAGGGCTACGGCGGACATCTTTTTCGATCAGATCTCCAGCTACGCCCCGAGGGGTTACTCCGACCTGCTGTGCGTACTCTCGCTCATTATTTTGACTTTCTACTTCGTTACCTCGTCGGATTCTGGCTCGTTCGTTGTGGACATGCTGGCTTCCAACGGCCACCCAGACCCGCCGATATTCCAGCGCGTCTTTTGGTCATTCACGGAAGGGTTTACCGCCGTCGCTCTGCTGTATTCGGGCATCAACCATCCGAACTCAGACGCCTCACTGAAAGCCCTGCAGGCGGCGTCCATAATCGCAGGCTTGCCCTATACGTTTGTCATGTTCTGGGCCACGCAGTCGCTCGTCATTCTGGTCCGGGAAGAAAGCGGAATTCTCGACCCCAATAGGAAGGCTTTCACGACGTTCATCTTCGACACGAAAAACATGCGGAATCACTTGAAGCACACGGCTGTGCCGGGCCTTCAAATGGGAAAGACTGTTGTCGCGGTCGGCAAGTGGCCTTTCAGCGGCTATGGCAAGGATGCCACTTTCGTAATTTGGGCTGGCTTCTTCTCTTTGATCTACTACACTTCCATCATCATGTCCCTGTGTTCAGCGGCCATGTACCAATGGGCGCTCATCGGCTGCACGTTCTACGTCGGCTTCGGCGTTTTCGTGGGCCTGCTCCGCAACCACGTGCGCGTGATGCGCCGCATCCAGCATGGTGACCTTCCCACGGACCTCATGTGCGGCCTCTTCGCACCCATGTTCGCCCTCACCCAGATCGAGGTGGAGCTGCAGCAGCCCTTCGAGGAGAAGAAGGCGTGGCCAGCCAGCGACGATACCCTTCGAGACTCTGCCTCGGCGGAGGCTGCCAACGACCAGGCTTGAAAGGAAACAAAAAAAGGCGGCACGCAGATGTACTTTCGGAGGCCCGCGCCGACCTCCGACAGTCTGTGCTCATAAGGTCTTTGGTGCCCCTCCCAGGCTCCTGACGATCCCAACGTGCAGGCTCTCTCGTGACCGCTGCGCGCGCGGGTACCTCCGGCGGATTTTGTGTCTGGACGCGAGTCAGCGTCAAGCCCCCACTTCTCTCAAAAACAACAGCAGCGCACGGAGCGACAAGGGGGGCCCCACGAGGGCCCGAAGACGAGCGAAGCGAGGGCCAGTTTGGCGAGCCACGACAGGGGCCGACCGAGGACGCAAAACGGGCCACGAGACCTCACAGGAACAGCACTCGAGCAACGAGCAGAGCACACTGCCACAAGCCAGCTGGCCCTGAATGCCGCCGGGGCAGGCCGAGGTGGCGCCGACCTGGCCAGGAGGTGCGGCCTGCACTGAACGGGACCGGCGGGTGCCTGTTCCTCCGCCGGTCAGGTGGCGTCATCGGGCTGGGCTAGGACCGGGACAAAAATCGTTCCAGAGTGTTCCGAAACGCTCTCGAAGCGTTCTGGAGCGCCCTGGAACGGCCGCGGCGCCCGATACGTCCTCCCGAGCCGCCAGATCTCGGAGATCCTGGATCGATCTTGTCCCAGTCCCAGCTTCGTCTTAAGGAGCTCTTTTCCTCCGCCGGCCAGGTGGCGTCACCGCAGGCAAGCTATCGTGAATCCCACCAGGCCTTGCAGGTGGTGGGCTGCGCCAGGCGAGCGGGCGTGCGGGCGAAGCTGGAACTGGGGGCCGTCGCGCGCAGAGATGGGCCCCAGAGCAGCAGAAGCGTGACCGTGCGGAATCGGCCGACGTCGAACCGTCTGCGCTGTCGGAAAGCTGAGGACCTTGGGGGTTAGGGCAGGTTCGCGTCGTGTCGACTCGCGGCGACCCCGCCGCCGGCGTTCAACGTTGAACGCCGCTGGCGAGCCAGAGTCGGACGACGTTGACGATCGGTTGTTTCGGACACGGCCGATCGTTCAAGTTTGAATGATCGCCGCGGGGTCAGGAACCAGCGCCAGAGTCGATACGACACGAACCTGCCGTAAGCGATCCAGGCAGTGGCAGAAGCCGACGCCGACTGCATCGCGGCGTGTGGCCCTGCAGTGCACAGAGGTTGTCGGCTGTGTTTGCGCGGATCCTCCTGGGTCGGCGGCAGACGCCCTTTTTCGGCCACGTGCAGAGGCGGCAGTGGGGGAGGGGGGAAGGCTTGTTGGAAGCACCCTGCTTCTCAGAAGGCGTGGGCCTTTGTCTGTAGATTTGGGCTGGCGCCTTCTAAGGGGCAGCCCTCTTCGAAGAAGCCTGCCCCCCTCCCCCTCCCCCCCCCTCTGTTTGCGCCGACGACCCTTCCCCACCACTGCCTCGGCGGCGCCTCCAATGGCTGCCCTTTCGCGCTACGCACGTGGGGGTGGGTGGGTCTGGCGCCGATCCAGGATTTCCGCGCGGGCCCTCGACAGGTTAGTTTTTTGGGGTATGTCTTATATATATATATATATATATATATATAGAAATGTATAGGGTGGGGACTCGGCCACGCCACAAGCGAGCTATACACTGACACCCGCCAGTGGGCCTTCTGTGGTGTGCCTCCAGGGAAGTGGCGGTGTGTATCATTGCTAGCGTTCAGCTGTGACTTCCACACCGTTGCTTGCTGGGTCTATCCTGGGCCCGTGATCGGTGTACAGACCTTCCTGGCCAAGCCAGGAGGCCGTGTACCCTGATCCTTGGCCCAGGATGGGCCTTACCAGGATCAGTGCAGGTGCATAGTTGTCGCCCTCCTCGGGAGTGCACAAACATGATCGACCCACGAATCCGGAAAGGAACACAGACATGTAAGGCATGGCAACGTTTCAAAGACACCTGATTGGGCGACGGGCAAATGCAATGCTGTATGTATCGATTTTGATGTACCGTGCCGAGGGCTGTGCTGTGCTGCGCCGTGCTGATGCTGAACTGCGATGTGCCATGCCGCGAATGTGCTCTATAGCGTTGTGGATCGAGTCCTCCTTTGCACCCGAGTTCTGACCGAACTGGATCTTAAGCTCGAGCTGCCTCAGCACATTGTAGCTGCCCCAGAGCTAATGGACAGGGGGACATGCCAGGAGGACGCGCCGCGGAACGTCCCAAGGGACGCGCCAGGCGACGTGCCAAGGGACGTGCCACGAAGACGCACCGCGGGACGTGCCGAGTGGACGCGCTACGGAAAGTGCCAATGGACGTGCCAATGGACGTGCCAGGAGACGCGCCGCGCGACGTGCCAGGGGGACTCGCCACAGGACGCGCCACGGAACGTGCCAGGTTGCAATGCTGAGTGTATCGATCTTGAAGTACCGTGCCGAGGCCTGTGCTGTGCTGCGCTGTGCTGAACTGCGATGTGCCATGCCGCGATTGTGCTCTATAGCGTTGTGGATTGAGTCCTCCTTTGCACCCGAGTCCTGACCGAACTGATCTGGATCTTAAGCTCGAGCTGCCTCAGCACATAGTAGCTGCCCCAGAGCTAATGGCCAGGGGGACATGCCAGGAGGACGCGCCGCGGAACGTCCCAAGGGACGCGCCAGGCGACGTGCCAGGGGACGTGCCGCGGGGACGCCCCGCGGGACGTGCCGAGGGGACGCGCTACGGAACGTGCCAATGGACGTGCACCGCGCGACGTGCCAGGGGGACTCGCCACGGGACGCTCCGCGGAACGTGTTAGGCAACATGCCAGACTGCAATGCTAGGGGTATCGATATTGATGTACCGTGCCGAGGGCTGTGCTGTGCCTGGGCGACCTGGACATGTGAAAACACGCGTTTCGCTCAAGACGTTCTCAGCACATCCTCATGCTAGATATCCGCCTGGGCGACCTGGACACGTGAAAACAAGCCTCTGGTTCGAGACATCCTCAACAAATCCTAATGCTAGACATCTGTCTGGGCAACCTGGAGGCGTGAAACCAAGCGTCTCGCTCGAGACATCCTCAAGACCTGGGCACGTGAAAACAAGCATTTCACTTGAGAGATCCTCTGAATTCAGGTCCCCAGGAGAGGACACGCTATAACACAAAACAAGCGTTTCGCTCGAGAGATCCTCAACAAATTCTGAAAAAACAAGCGTTTCGCTAGGGACAACCTGAAATTTCAATTCGCCGGCCCTCTTCCCACTCGTTATTTATCGCGAAAGAAATCCGCCGGCCCTCTTCCCGTCAGACCCGGGGGTAAACCCACAAAAAGAGAACCCTGGGCCTGTGCCGTTTCCGGGAAAAAGGCGGCTCTGGGCTCGGTGGTAAACTTGGTTGGCCTTAGACCTGATCGGCTCTGCTGTGTGGACAGAACATCCAGTGGAACCCAGCCGCGGCTAAGAGAAGCCCGCCAGAGCCCCGAAACGGGTGGACAAACGCCCAGACACCTCCCTACTCGAACCTTGAGCCTCGAAGCAGCCAAGGGGTGCCCATGTGCTGCACGCTCCCGTGGCGCGCCCGCTTTGCGACCGCGCGCCTGCGCTTTTCCGAGCGCAGTCCCCACGGCTCTCTCGCGCGGGCGCCCGTCGCGCTCCACGTCGCAGCTGCTTCTTGGGGGGGCCGAGCGGGGCGCGGCCGAGCCCGATCGAGGCCTTGGCTGCTGCCGCGCGCCTGTGCAGGGCATGCGTCGGTGGGGTGGGGGGCCGGTAGGAACAGCATCGTCTAACGACTCCCAAGTCGGCACCACCCCAGACATATTTACACTATCTGTGCGCGTCGGCTCCGCAAGGGCGACGCGCACGCTCAGAAATCCCATGGTACAAGATCCGTGGCGGGCGCTTTCTGGCCATACGTCTCGGGATGCGATGTATCACAACATGTTGTGCTATGCATTCGAGTCGGACGTGCGTCTCCAACAGACGCACGTAGTGTTCCTATGCTTGGAAGCATCTACTCAAACGAAAAGAAACAAAGGCTAGGTGTTTCGCCCCCCAGGGCCTCCTCGGGCCAAATTGCCTACGGTGCAGGATCTAACGAGCATCGTCGACGATGGGGCCAGAGGCGGAGCGGAAAGATGCAGCGTACAGTTGGAGGGCAGGTCGGATCAGCATGGTCTAAGCTATCCCCATCCCCTATGGGCCATAGTATCTCATCCCCACCAACCCACCCTCCTAGGTGGGATAGGCACCGCGAAACCCGAAGGATCAGGCACATATGCACATACATATATATATATATATATATATGTATTTATACGTATATATATGTATATATATACACACCTATACGACCATCCTGCGGGTGATAAGGAGGTTGGGGGGGAGGTGGGCCAGCAATGGGCAACAGTGGTGATTGTTGCGTTGCCGCTCGCTCTTGGGAGCCTTGGTGTCGAGGTGTTTACGTCATCCTTCGCTCTTGGGCGCCTTGGTATCATTCTCCGCCAAAGGAACCAACGAACTAATAATTTATTTAGTTAATTTAGGGATCCCACTATCGATCTCACTCGATCGATCTCACTATCGATCTCACTCGATCGATTCCACTGTCGATCTCACTCTGGATCTTGCTATCGATCCCACTAACGATCTCCCTATCGATACCACCCGATCTCACAATCGATATCACTATTTATCTCACTATCGATCTCACGATCGATCTCACGATCGATCTCACTATCGATCTCACTATCGATCTCACTATCGATCTCACTATCGATTTCGTCATCGGTCTCACTATCGTTTTCGCACCAGCGGGACACCGGGACATCGGCGGGACACCGGCGGGACGCCGGCGGGACACCGCGCGCCACCGCTTGCCGGAGGGAGAATCATTTGGTCCGGCCGGGGCCCAGCCACAAGCGGGACACCGGCGGGACACCGGCGGGACACCGCGCGCCACCGCTTGCCGGAGGGAGAATCATTTGGTCCGGCCGGGGCCCAGCCACAGGAGACTTTCCTCTCGCCCGCCCACGCAGCTTCGCCTCGCCCGCACGCACGGCACGCACGAACACGAAACCGAAGCCGATTTTCTGGTGGGGGGCTCTCCGTTCCGCTTCGATCTCACCCCCCAACCTCCGATATATATATATATATATATATATATATATATATATATATATATATATATATATCAGAGTGAGAGGGCCGAGCGGTCATTCATTGTCCCTGGGTGCGTGGCTGAAGTGGGGATCCGTGGTGAGGATTCTGCTTGTTGCGTTGTTGCGTTGTTGCGTTGAATATTCATTTTTAAAGAATAATTATTTTTGATCTCCAGAAACGGTTCCGCGCGCTCTCGCCTCGAAGCCAGCTGCATTTTCTCTGAAAACGAGGCTCCCGCTCGAGCGTTGGCTTGAGCCTAAACGTGGGCCCATGGAGGCCTAGCTACGACAACAAAGGCTTCCGCTCGATACTTCCTCACAAATTACCCCGAGGCACCCTGGCCCGAGAGGCCCCCGAACTCTGAAACGGCGCTCTCGCTCGAGACTTCCTCGCAATTCAATGAAGTTGGCGGAAGCCCAGCCACGACGACAAGGGCTCCTGCTCGATACTTCCTCACGGTTTATTCCGAGAGCCCCTGGCCAAGAAGGCCCCCGAACTCAGGAACGGCGCTCTCGCTCGAGACTTTCCCGTAATTCAGACAAGTGGGTGGAGGCCCGGACACGGCGACAAGGGCTCCCGTTCAATATTTCTCCATAGGTTTTCCGAAAACTTTTGGCCAGAGAGGCCCCCGAACTCAGGAACGGCGCTCTCGCTCGAGACTTCTTAGCACTTCAGTCACTGGCCGACAAGGAAGAGATTCCCCCCGAAAAGGGGTGCAATCGAAGACGAAGTGGGCGGGTATCGAGGGTTGGGGTATACGGAATGCAAGACACGCGTGCCAGTAAGAGCGAACAGTTTTATGATGATTGTTGTTGTTATTGTTATTATTATTGTTGTTGTTGTTCAAACTACATATCTAAATAATAAGTATTGTTGATCCCCCCCACCGGTGTATACTGTTTTTTCTCAATCGAAGTGTGCCCCTCGACGCTCGCACCCGGTTTTTTGTCAGTGAAAGTCTTCCTGCTCAAACTGGGCCCCTGGCCCCCGGGTTACAACAACAACGGGTCCCGCTTTAGATTTCCTTGCAATTTAGCCAGCACCCCCGCTCCCGCCCGAGATTTCCTTGCATTTTATTCAGGAATCGCGCTCTCGCTTGGGACTTCCTTACAATTTATTCAGGAATCGCTCTCCCGGCGCTCTGGAGTCGCGCTCTCGCTGGAGATTGCTTGCAACTTACTGAAGAATATCCTTGCGTTGGAATTTCCTGCAATTTGCCCGAGCGCCGCGCTCCAGACACCCAGGCACCCAGGAGTCGCGCCCGTTGTGGCCACAATGTGGCCCCATGTGCATGCCCTTCGTGGCCCCGCTGTTGCCATTTGTGTCCCCCTCACTGTCCTACGTGGCCCAGTTGCTACCCTCAGTGGCCCCATTTTTGCCTTCTGTGGCCCCGCATTATCTGCACTTCGTGGCCCCCGCTCGTTCGCGCTCTTCGTGGCCCCATACGCATTCCCTTCGTGTCCCCGTTGTCGCCCTTCGTGGCCTACTTCGTGCCCTTCGTGGCCCTGCTGTCGTTCTCTCTCGCTCTCGCTTTCGCTCGTCGTCGCCGTCGTCGTCGTCGCCGTCGTCTTCGACGTCGTCGTCGTCGTCGTCGTCGTCGTCGTCGTCGTGGTCGGTCCCCTGTCCGTCCCTCTTGGGGTCGGGTCGACGGTCCGCGGCCGCCCCGCCGATCAGCGCTGCCGCTGGCCAGGCCGACGGTCCGCGGCCGCCCCGCCGCTTGCCGGGGCCCGGCCTGCAGGGAAGAAAGGTGTACCCCCCAAAAGGGGTTCGATCGAAGACGAAGAGGGCGGGTATCGAGGGTTTGGGAAATACGCGTTATTGGACACTCGAGCATATAAGGGCGAACAGTCTTAAAATTAGTGTTGTTGTTGTTGTTGTTGTTGTTGTTGTTGTTGTTGTTGTTGTTGTTGTTGTTGTTGTTGTTGTTGTTGTTGTTGTTGTTGTTGTTGTTGTTGAACATTATTTATTCTAAAGAATAATTATTGTTGGGCCCCCTGGTGCGCGCCCCCCCTGCGCCGCCTAGGCCGCAGCTACATTTTCATCATTTTCGTGAGGAAGCCTCAGAAAAGAGGGTGTGTACAGGATCCGGTTGTTTTGTTGTAATCCGCTTTCCCTTGCAAAAAACAATAGAAAATGACATTTCTTGTTCTAATATAATCAAATTTCAAGAATCCCTTGCAAAAAATAAGGTAAAGTGGACATTCGCGCGCGCAAGACGAAATCCTTCCAAAACCTTAGTGTTCGCAGCGATTTTAACATAAAAACATCAAAAAACCAATGGTTTTTCAACAAAAAATTGTCAAAATCTCATCCCGCGCGCTCTTGCGGATTCGTAGGAAACCCAACACTTTTTAAACATTTCTGTCAAACGGGCTTTTGCGAGCAACTTTTTCGAACTTCTGCGACAACGGTTGCGCACCTGCCAGGGCCATCATCCCTGTCAAATAATACCATGCGGGACACATTCGTTTTTTCTTCGCGCGCGCACGCCGAAATCTCCAAAAACCATTGGGCTTCTTAAGAATTTTAGCACCGCGCATCATAAAATCACACGAATCGCACCGTAGGTCCTCGAAAAACACCTGCACGACTTTTCAAAATTTCTACCCGCGCGCGCTGTCCGAATCCTAAAAAAAACCAATGGTTTTCCAACATTTATGTTACATGAGCTCGCGCGAGCTACTTTCGCACGCTCTTGCAACGGGGTTCGCGCGCCTGCCAGGGGCCACAATCCCTTGCGGTTGCGCCATAGGTTGCGCCTTCGGCCGCCGAGACTAAAACGTCCCCCTATTGGTTGCGCCATAGGTTGCGCCCTCGGCCGCCGAGAATAAAACGTCCCCCTACTGGTCCCGCAGGGACGGGCGTATGCCAGAAGATGACGAGCACACGAACTCGTCTCTTTAGAGCCGCGGCGGGGAAAAGACGGTGGGTGGGCGTGCAAGCGCCGTTCCCGCCCCTCCTCTCTCTTCTCTCCTTTCCTCCTTGTCCTGCTCCTCCTCCTCCTCCTCCTCCGGCGGGGGGCGTGAGGATCCGGCATCGCTCACAACCATCGGGACAACCATCGGGACAACCATCGGAACAACCATCGGGACAACCATCGGGACAATCATCGGGACAGTCATCGGGACAACGATCGGGACAAGCACAACCATCAGGACAACCATCGGGACAATCATCGGGACAACGATCGGGACAACCACAACCATCAGGACAACCATCGGGACAACCATCGAGACAACCATCGGGACAACCATATCCTCTCTCTCTTGTGTATTCCCACATCCCTCAGGAATTTGCCCTAAAGATGTGATCAACTATCTTGTGAGTACGTATCATGTGTATCATGTGTATCATGTACCATATGCATCATATGCAACAGATGTTCTGTGGAAGGCTTAACAACTTCTGTGGGTTAACAAGGCTTAACAACTTCTGTGGGTGTACGAACGTAGGCTTAACAACTTCTGTGGGTGTGTACTCCACGCCAGTGTAGTAGCCACGGTCGTCCGCAGGCCACGAAGTGAAGTGTCCGAACGTCATAGGGCGGGAAGCTGGGTGTGGGTGGTGGCGAAGAGTCGTGTGGATATTTGGTAGAGCTTGCACTGCCCCCCCACAAAGTGGGGGTATTGGCTGGCGTCGCATGAAAACCCTGGCACTGGTGAGAACACTGAGCGTTCGGGTAAAGTGATTGTTGTTGTTGTTGTTGTTGAACATTATTAATTCTAAAGATAATTATTGTTGGGACCCCTGGTGCGCGCCCCCCCCGCCGCGCCTAGGCCGCAGCCACATTTTCATCATTTTCGTGAGGAAGTCTCAGGCAAAACGTGGGTGTCCGGATCCGGTTGTGTTGTTACGATCGGTTTTCCCTTGCAAAAAAACATGATGGACCCACGAACCCGGAAAGGGATATAGACATGTGCAGCATGGTCACGTTTTCACGATATCCAACTGGGCGACACCTCACGAAACATCCCACGAGACACCCCGCGAAACATCCCAGGAGACACCTCACGAAACAACCCACGAGACACCTCACGAAACATTCCACGAGACACCCCGTGAAACATTCCACGAGACACCCCACGAACAGGCAACCACTCAACCAGACACCCCACGAAACATTCCACGGGGGTGCGACTGGGTGTGGTCGTGCTGGGGTGTGGTCGTGCTGGAGTATGGTCGTGTTGGGGTGTGGTCGTGCTGGGGTGTGGTCGTGCTGGGGGGTGGTCGTGCTGGGGGGTGGTCGTGCTAGGGGGGTGGTCGTGCTGGGGGGTGGTCGTGCTGGGGCGTGGTCGTGCTGGGGCGTGGTCGTGCTGGGGCGTGGTCGTGCTGGAATGTGGTCGTGCTGTGGTGAGGTCGTGCTGGGGTGTGGTCGTGCTGGGGTGTGGTCTTGCTGGGGTGGGGTCGTGCTGGGGTGTGGTCGTGCTGGGGTGTGGTCGTGCTGGGGGGTGGTCGTGCTGTGGTGGGGTCGTGCTGGGGTGGGGTCGTGCTGGGGTGTGGTCGTGCTGGGGTGTGGTCGTGCTGGGGTGTGGTCGTGCTAGGGTGGGGTAGTGCTGGGGTGTGGTCGTGCTGGGGTGTGGTCGTGCTGGGGTGTGGTCGTGCTGGGGTGTGGTCGTGCTGGGGTGGGGTCGTGCTGGGGTGTGGTCGTGCTGGGGTGTGGTCGTGCTGTAGGTCGTGGTCGTGCTGGGTGTGGTCGTGCTGGGGTGTGGTCGTGCTGGGGTGTGGTCGTGCTGGGGTGTGGTCGTGCAGGCAACCACTCAACCAAGGCGGTGTGCTCGTGCTGGGGAGTGGTCGTGCTGGGGGGGTGGGCGTGCTGGGGGGTGGTCGTGCTGCGGTGTGGTCGTGCTGGGGGGGTGGTCGTGCTGGGGTGGGGTCGTGCTGGGGCGTGGTGGTGCTGGGGCGTGGTCGTGCTGGGGCGTGGTCGTGCTGGGGAGTGGTCGTGCTGGGGTGGGTCGTGCTGGGTGGTCGTGCTGGGTGTGGTCGTGCTGCGGTGGGGTCCTGCTGGGATGTGGTCGTGCTGGGGTGTGGTCCTGCTGGGGTGTGGTCGTGCTGGGGTGGGGTCGTGCTTGGGTGGGGTCGGGCTGGGGTGTGGTCGTTCTGGGGTGTGGTCGTGCTGGGGTGTGGTCGGGCTGGGGTGGGGTCGTGCTGGGTCGGGGTCGTGCTGGGGTGTGGTCGTGCTGAAGTGTGGTCGTGTTGGGGTGTGGTCGTGCTGGGGCGTGGTCGTGCTGGGGTGGGGTCGTGCTGGAGTGGGGTCGTGCTGGGGTGTGGTCGTGCTGGGGTGGTCCGCACCCTGTGACTTATCGATCGGGTCGTGCTGGGGTGTGGTCGTGCTGGTGCTGGGTGTGGTCGTGCTGGGGTGTGGTCGTGCTGGGGTGTGGTCGTGCTGAGGTGTGTTCGTGCTGGGGTGTGGTCGTGCTGGGGCGTGGTCGTGCTGGGCGTGGTCGTGCTGATGTGTGGTCATGCTGTGGTGAGGTCGTGCTGGGGTGTGGTCGTGCTGGGGTGTGGTCTTCCTGGGGTGGGGCCGTGCTGGGGTGTGGTCGTGCTGGGGGGTGGTCGTGCTGGGGGGTGGTCGTGCTGGGGGAGTGGTCGTGCTGGGAGGTGGTCCTCAGAATTCTATAACACAAAACAAGCGTTTCGCTCGAGACATCCTCACCATTTTCTGAAAAACAAGCGTTTCGCTCAAGACATCCTCAAATTTTAAGTCGCCGGCTCGTTATTTATCATGGAAAAAATTCGCCGGCAATTCGCCGGCTCGTTATTTACCAGGGAAAAAATTCGCCGGCAATTCGCCGGCTCGTTATTTATCAGGGAAAAAATTCGCCGGCCTCCTTCAAGCAGGCACCGGGGGACTAGTTTACCTAGTAAAAAGAGAACCCTGGGCCGGAGCCCTTTCCGGGAATAAGGCAAAGTGGACATTTCTTGTTTTAACATGACAAAACTTCAAGAATCCCTTGCAAAAAATGACACGAAGTGCACATTCGCGCGCGCAAGACGAAATCCTTCCAAAACCTTAGTCTTCGTAGCGATTTTCACATAAAAACATGAAAAACCCAATGGTTTTTCAACATGATGGACCCACGAACCCGGAAAGGGATATAGACATGTGGAGCATGGACACGTTTTCATGATACCCAACTGGGCAACACCTCGCGAAACATCCCACGAGACACCTCACGAAACAGCCCACGAGACACCTCACGAAACATTCCACGAGACACCTCACGAAACATTTCACGAGACACCCCGCGAAACATTCCACGAGACACCCCACGAAACATTCCACGACGACACCCCACGAAACATTCCACGACGAACAGGCAAACCACATCAACCAAGGCGGTGTGGTCGTGCCTGTGAGTGTCGTGCTGGGGTGTGACGAGCTGGGGTGGAGGTCTGCTGTGGGGGTGGTCGTGCTGGGGGGTGGTCGTGCTGGGGGTGGTCCGTGCTGGGGCGTGGTCGTGCTGGGGCGTGGTCGTGCTGGGGCGTGTCGGCTGGGGCGTGGTCGTGCGGGGCGGGTCCGTGCTGGGGTGTGGTCGTGCTGGGGTGGGCTCGTGCTGGGGCGGGGTCGTGCTGGGGAGTGGTCGTGCTGGGGCGTGGTCGTGCTGGGGTGTGGTCGTGCTTGGGTGGGGTCGTGCTGGGGTGTGGTCGTGCTGGGGTGTGGTCGTGCTGGGGTGGGCTCGTGCTGGGGTGGGGTCGTGCTGGGGTGTGGTCGTGCTGGGGTGTGGTCGTGCTGGGGTGTGGTCGTGCTGGGGCGTGGTCGTGCTGGGGTGGGGTCGTGCTGGGGTGGGGTCGTGCTGGGGTGGGTTCGTGCTGGGGTGCTCCGCACCCTGTGATTTATCGATCGGGTCGTGCTGGGGTGTGGTCGTGCTGGGGTGTGGTCGTGCTGGGGTGTGGTCGTGCTGGGGAGTGGTCGTGCTGGGGTGTGGTCGTGCTGGGGGGTGGTCGTGCTGGGGGGTGGTCGTGCTGGGGGGGTGGTCGTGCTGGGTGGTGGTCGTGCTGGGGCGTGGTCGTGCTGGGGCGTGGTCGTGCTGGGGCGTGGTCGTGCTGGGGCGTGGTCGTGCTGGGGCGTGTCGGCTGGGGTGTGGTCGTGCTGTGAGTGAGGTCGTTCTGGGGTGTGGTCGTGCTGGGGTGTGGTCTTGCTGGGGTAGGGTCGTGCTGGGGTCGGGTCGTGCTGGGGTGTGGTCGTGCTGGGGTATGGTCGTGCTGGGTGGGGTCGTGCTGGGGTGGGGTCGTGCTGGGGTCTGGTCGTGCTGGGGTGTGGTCGTGCTGGGGTATGGTCGTGCTAGGGTGGGGTCGTGCATTTCGCTCGAGACATCCTGCCAAAATTCCAGGAAATCGTACAAAAACAAACGAATTAGTCGAGACATCATCGAAATTCCTTCGCGCGGGGCGCTTTTCCGCGTCGCGGTCGGCTCTGCAAAACAAGCGTTTCGCTCGAGACATCCTCGGCAAACTCTGCGGAGCAAGCGTTTCGCTCGAGACATCCTCAACACACGAAAAAGTGGCCCGCACCCTGTGATATATCGATCGGGATTTCAAAAACAAGCGTTTCGCTCGAGACATCCTCAAATTTTAATTCGCCGGCTCGTTATTTATCATGGAAAAAATTCGCCGGCAATTCGCCGGCTCGTTATTTATCAGGGAAAAAATTCGCCGGCAATTCGCCGGCTCGTTATTTATCAGGGAAAAATTTCGCCGGCCTCCTTCAAACAGGCACAGCCCTGTGCAAGTTGAGGGTCAGGGACAGGTTGGCATACCACAAGAGAAAACCCTGGGCCCGCGCCCTTCCGGGAAAAAAAGGGTTTCAAAAATTCACCCCGCGCGCTCTTGCGGATTTCTTAGGAAACCCAATACTTTTTCAACATTTCTGTCAAACGGGCTCTTGCGAGCAACTTTTTCACGTGCTTCGAACTTCTGCAACAAAGGTTGCGCGCCTGCCAGGGCCATCATCCCTGTCAAATAATACCATGTGGGACACATTCGTTTTTTCTTCGCGCGCGCACGCCGAAATCTTCAAAAATCATTGGGTTTCTTAGGAATTTTAGCACCGCGCAACATAAAATCATACGAATCGCACCGTAGGTTCTCGAAAAACATCTGTACGAATTTTCAAAATTTCTACCCGCGCGCGCTGTCCGAATCCTTAAAAACCAATGGTTTTTCAACATTTATGTTATAGAGCTCGCGCGAGCTGTTTTCGTAAGCTCTTTCAACGGCGTTCGCGCGCCTGCCAGGGGCCACAATCCCTTGCAAACATGATGGGCCCACGAACCCGGAAAGGGATATAGACATGTGGAGCATGGACACGTTTTCATGATACCCAACTGGGCGACATCTCACAAAACATCCCACGAGACACCCCGCGAAACATCCCATGAGACACCTCGCGAAACATTCCACGAGACACCTCGCGAAACGTTCCACGAGACACCCCGCGAAACATTCCACGAGACACCCCACGAAACATTCCACGAGACACCCCACGAAACATTCCACGAGACACCCACGAAACATTCCACGGGGGTGCGACTGGGTGTGGTCGTGCTGGGGTGTGGTCGTGCTGGGGTGTGGTCGTGCTGGGGGGGTGGTCGTGCTGGGGGGTGGTCGTGCTGGGGCGTGATCGTGCTGGGGCATGGTCGTGCTGGGGCGTGGTCGTGCTGGGGTGTGGTCGTGCTGTGGTGTGGTCGTGCTGGGGTGTGGTCGTGCTGGGGGGTGGTCGTGCTGGGGGGTGGTCGTGCTGGGGGGGTGGTCGTGCTGGGAGGGGGTCGTGCTGGGGAGTGGTCGTGCTGGGGCGTGGTCGTGCTGGGGCGTGATCGTGCTGGGGAGTGGTGGTCGTGCTGTGGTGAGGTCGTGCTGGGGTGTGGTCGTGCTGGGGTGTGGTCTTGCTGGGGTGGGGTCGTGCTGGGGTGGGGTCCTGCTGGGGTGTGGTCGTCCTGGGGTGTGGTCGTGCTGGGGTGTGGTCGTGCTGGGGTGGGGTCGTGCTGGGGTGGGGTCGTGCTGGGGTGTGGTCGTTCTGGGGTGTGATCGTGCTGGGGTGTGGTCGTGCTAGGGTGGGGTCGTGCTGGGGTGGGGTCGTGCTGGGGTGTGGTCGTGCTGGGGTGTGGTCGTGCTGGGGTGTGGTCGTGCTGGGGGGTGGTCGTGCTGGGGGGTGGTCGTGCTGGGGGGGTGGTCGTGCTGGGGGTGGTCGTGCTGGGGCGTGGTCGTGCTGGGGCGTGGTCGTGCTGGGGCGTGGTCGTGCTGGGGCGTGGTCGTGCTGGGGCGTGGTCGTGCTGGGGTGTGGTCGTGCTGTGGTAAGGTCGTGCTGGAGTGCGGTCGTGCTGGGGTGTGGGGTCCCGTGCTGTCGTGGGGTCGTGCTGGGGGGGTGGTCGTGCTGGGGCGTGGTCGTGCTGGGGCGTGGTCGTGCTGGGGCGTGGTCGTGCTGGGGCGTGGTCGTGCTGGGGCGAGGTCGTGCTGGAGTGTGGTCGTGCTGGGGTGTGGTCTTGCTGGGGTGGGGCCGTGCTGGGAAACAAGCGTTTCGCTCGAGACATCCTCAAATTTTAATTCGCCGGCTCGTTATTTATCATGGAAAAAATTCGCCGGCAATTCGCCGGCTCGTTATTTATCAGGGAAAAAATTCGCCGGCAATTCGCCGGCTCGTTATTTATCAGGGAAAAAATTCGCCGGCCTCCTTCAAGCAGGCACCGGGGGACAGGTTTACCTAGTACAAAGAGAACCCTGGGCTCTTGCCCTTTCCGGGAAAAATATCATGCGGGACACATGCGCGCGTCGTCGCGTCGTCGTTGTCGGCATGGTACCACAACAAGTCAGTGTGTCACCACGTCATCGACCGCGACACGACCAGCCGCGTCTGGCTGGTCTGTCGTGTCGGGGAAAAGTCGTATACTAAGCTAGCTTCCACAAAATGTTACCACAACAAGTCACTGTACCCATGCGCCAGTGTAGTAGCCAAGGTCGTCCGCAGGCCACGAATTGAAGTGTCCGAACGTCATAGGGCGGGAAGCTGGGTGTGGGTGGTGGCGACGAGTCGTTTGGAAACTTGGTAGAGCTTGAACCGGCCCCCCCACAAAGTGGGGGTATTGCCCGCCTCCTATGAAAACCCTGGCACTGGTGAGAACGGAGTGTCCCCAGTCTTAAATGATTGTTGTTGTTGTTGTTATTGTTGTTTTTTGTTGTTGAACATTATTTCTTCTTAAGAATAATTATTGTTGGGGCCCCTGGTGCGCGACCCCCCCGCCGCGCCTAGGCCGCAGCCACATTTTCATCATTTTCGTGAGGAAGTCTCAGGCAAAACGATTGGTACCGGATCCGGTTTTTTGTTGACGCTCGTTTTCCCTTGCAACATGATGGACCCACGAACCCGGAAAGGGATATAGACATGTGGAGCATGGACACGTTTTCATGATACCCAACTGGGCAACACCTCACGAAACATCCCACGAGACACCTCACGAAACAGCCCACGAGACACCTCACGAAACATTCCACGAGACACCTCACTAAACATTTCACGAGACACCCCGCGAAACATTCCACGAGACACCCCACGAAACATTCCACGACGACAGGCAACCACTCAACCAAGGCGGTGTGGTCGTGCTGGGGAGTGGTCGTGCTGGGGTGTGGTCGTGCTGGGGGGTGGTCGTGCTGGGGGGGGGTCGTGCTGGGGGGGTGGTCGTGCTGGGGGGTGGTCGTGCTGGGGCGTGGTCGTGCTGGGGCGTGGTCGTGCTGGGGCGTGGTCGTGCTGGGGCGTGGTCGTGCTGGGGCGTGGTCGTGCTGGGGTGTGGTCGTGCTGTGGTAAGGTCGTGCTGGGGTGCGGTCGTGCTGGGGTGTGG
>CAUYUJ010002259.1:281071-344017 GCA_963575745.1 Prorocentrum cordatum
GTGGTCGTGCTGGGGTGTGGTCGTGCTGGGGGGTGGTCGTGCTGGGGGGTGGTCGTGCTGGGGGGGTGGTCGTGATGGGGGGTGGTCGTGCTGGGGCGTGGTCGTGCTGGGGCGTGGTCGTGCTGGGGCGTGGTCGTGCTGGGGTGTGGTCGTGCTGTGGTGAGGTCGTGCTGGGGTGTGGTCGTGCTGGGGTGTGGTCTTGCTGGGGTAGGGTCGTGCTGGGGTCGGG
This sequence comes from Prorocentrum cordatum, assembly GCA_963575745.1. Classification (NCBI taxonomy): domain Eukaryota; class Dinophyceae; order Prorocentrales; family Prorocentraceae; genus Prorocentrum; species Prorocentrum cordatum. Next base: position 281,301 of record CAUYUJ010002259.1, read on the forward strand.
TCGTGCTGGGGTGTGGTCGTGCTGGGGTATGGTCGTGCTGGGGTGGGGTCGTGCTGGGGTGGGGTCGTGCTGGGGTCTGGTCGTGCTGGGGTGTGGTCGTGCTGGGGTATGGTCGTGCTAGGGTGGGGTCGTGCATTTCGCTCGAGACATCCTGCCAAAATTCCAGGAAATCGTACAAAAACAAAGGAATTAGTCGAGACATCATCGAAATTCCTTCGCGCGGGGCGCTTTTCCGCGTCGCGGTCGGCTCTGCAAAACAAGCGTTTCGCTCGAGACATCCTCGGCAAACTCTGCGGAGCAAGCGTTTCGCTCGAGACATCCTCAACACACGAAAAAGTGGCCCGCACCCTGTGATTTATCGATCGGGATTTCAAAAACAAGCGTTTCGCTCGAGACATCCTCAAATTTTTTAATTCGCCGGCCTCCTTCGACCTCGTTATTTTATCAGGGAAAATGATGGACCCACGAACCCGGAAAGGGATATAGACATGTGGAGCATGGACACGTTTTCACGATACCCAACTGGGCAACACCTCACGAAACATCCCACGAGACACCTCACGAAACAGCCCACGAGACACCTCACGAAACATTCCACGAGACACCTCACGAAACATTTCACGAGACACCCCGCGAAACATTCCACGAGACACCCCACGAAACATTCCACGACGACAGGCAACCACTCAACCAAGGCGGTGTGGTCGTGCTGGGGAGTGGTCGTGCTGGGGTGTGGTCGTGCTGGGGGGTGGTCGTGCTGGGGGGTGGTCGTGCTGGGGGGGTGGTCGTGCTGGGGGGTGGTCGTGCTGGGGCGTGGTCGTGCTGGGGCGTGGTCGTGCTGGGGCGTGGTCGTGCTGGGGCGTGGTCGTGCTGGGGCGTGGTCGTGCTGGGGTGTGGTCGTGCTGTGGTAAGGTCGTGCTGGGGTGCGGTCGTGCTGGGGTGTGGTCTTGCTGGGGTGGGGTCGTGCTGGGGTGTGATCGTGCTGGGGTGGGGTCGTGCTGGGGTGTGGTCGTGCTGGGGTGTGGTCGTGCTAGGGTGGGGTCGTGCTGGGGTGGGGTCGTGCTGGGGAGTGGTCGTGCTGGGGTGTGGTCGTGCTGGGGTGTGGTCATGCTGGGGCGTGGTCGTGCTGGGGTGGGGTCGTGCTGGGGTGGGGTCGTGCTGGGGTGGGTTCGTGCTGGGGTGCTCCGCACCCTGTGATTTATCGATCGGGTCGTGCTGGGGTGTGGTCGTGCTGGGGTGTGGTCGTGCTGGGGTGGTCGTGCTGGGGTGTGGTCGTGCTGGGGTGTGGTCGTGCTGGGGAGTGGTCGTGCTGGGGTGTGGTCGTGCTGGGGGGTGGTCGTGCTGGGGGGTGGTCGTGCTGGGGGGGTGGTCGTGCTGGGGGGTGGTCGTGCTGGGGCGTGGTCGTGCTGGGGCGTGGTCGTGCTGGGGCGTGGTCGTGCTGGGGTGTGGTCGTGCTGTGGTGAGGTCGTGCTGGGGTGTGGTCGTGCTGGGGTGTGGTCTTGCTGGGGTAGGGTCGTGCTGGGGTCGGGTCGTGCTGGGGTGTGGTCGTGCTGGGGTATGGTCGTGCTGGGGTGGGGTCGTGCTGGGGTGGGGTCGTGCTGGGGTCTGGTCGTGCTGGGGTGTGGTCGTGCTGGGGTATGGTCGTGCTAGGTGTGGTCTGGCTTTCGCTCGAGACATGGAAACAATTCTCAAGACATCCTCAAATTTTAATTCGCCGGCTCGTTATTTATCATGGAAAAAATTCGCCGGCAATTCGCCGGCTCGTTATTTACCAGGGAAAAAATTCGCCGGCAATTCGCCGGCTCGTTATTTATCAGGGAAAAAATTCGCCGGCCTCCTTCAAGCAGGCACCGGGGGACAGGTTTACCTAGTACAAAGAGAACCCTGGGCTCTTGCCCTTTCCGGGAACAATAGAAAATGAAAATTCTTGTTCTTAGTTGATCAAATTGCAAGAATCCCTTGCAAAAAATAAGGTAAAGTGGACATTCGTGCGCGCAAGACGAAATCCTTCCAAAACCTTAGGTTTCGTAACGATTTTAACATAAAAACATCAAAAACCCAATGGTTTTTTTAAGAAAAAATTGTCAAAATGTCCTTCCGCGCGCGCTGTCCGAATCCCACAAAACCAATGGTTTTTCAACATTTATGTTACATGAGCTCGCGCGAGCTACTTTTTCTTGTTCTAACATAATCAAATTTCAATAATCCCTTGCAAAAAATAAGGTAAAGTGGACATTCGCGCGCGCAAGACGAAATCCTTCCAGAACCTTAGGTTTCGTAACGATTTCAACATAAAAACATCAAAAAGCCAATGGTTTTTCAAAAAAAAATGTCCAAATTTCATCCCGCGCGCGCTGTCCGACTCCCACAAAACCAATGGTTTTTCAACATTTATGTTACATAAGCTCGCGCGAGCTACTTTTTCTTGTTCTTACATAATCAAATTTCAACATCCCTTGCAAAAAAAAGTAAAGTGGACATTCGCGCGCGCAAGACCAACAAAAAACACGACGATCTCAGGAACTTGCCCCAAAAATGTGGCCAACTCCGCTCTCTCTGTCTCTCTCTCTGTCTGCTCTCTGTCTCTCTCTGTCTGTCTGTCTGTGTCATGTATTGTATGTCACAATTGCAGGATGCTGGGCACACGCGCGCCCCGAATAAGTGACCAAGTTCTGTGGGTGTGTACCCCACGCCAGTGTAGTAGCCACGGTCGTCCGCACGCCACGAAGTGAAGTGTCCCAACGTCATAGGGCGGGAAGCTGGGTTTGGGTGGTCGCGAAGAGTCGTTTGGATATTTGGTAGAGCTTGAACTGCCCCCCCACGAAGTGGGGGTATTGTCTCGCGTCGCATGAAAACCCTGGCACTGGTGAGAACACTGAGCGTTCGGGTAAAATGATTGTTGTTGTTGTTGTTGTTGTTGTTGTTGTTAGTTGTCGTCGTCCCGCCCGCGACCCACGCGTGACCCATCCCGCGACCCACTCATAGTTGCGATAAGAAGGAGGATTACGACGATGATGATGATGGTGATGATGACGATAACGATTCTGGTAATAATGATGATGCTCAGGACGATTATGACGATAATGGTGATGGTGATGGATGTAATAGTGATGGTGGTGGTGGTGGTAATGATGGTGGTGATGATGATGGTGATGGTGGCGATGGTGATGATGCCCATCGTGGTCAGGATGATGATGGCGCTGATGACGATGAGAGTGATGATGTCGATGATGATGGTGGTTATGATGCTGATGCTTGTGCTGATGATGATGCTGCTGCTTTTGGTGATGATGTGTATGCGGATGCTGATGCTGATGATGGTGATGATGATGAGGATAAAGATAAAAATGATGATAATGATGATGACGATGACAATGCTGATGGTGATGATGATAGTGGTTTGGAATTTGCGGCCGTCGATTGCAATCTGAATGTTGTTGATGAGGATAGTGTTGCTGATGATGCTGATATGGATGATGATGTTGATGGTGATTGATGGTTCGGGCGATGCTGATGCTGATGTTGATGAGGATGATGATGACGATGCTGCTGCTGATGATGGTGGTGATCATGATGATGATGATGATGAAGCTAATGACAAGGATGATGATGATGCTGCTGATGATGCTAAAACTGATGGAGCGTATGCCGATGAGGATGATAGTGATGATGATGACAAAGGTAAATATGATGATGCTGATGAGGATGATGACAATGATGATGATGATGGTGATGATGGTGATGATGATGATGGTGTGATTGTGCATGTGCTGCGGCCGTCGATTGTAATCTGAATGTTACGGATGAGGATGGTGTTGCTGATGATGTTGATATGGATGATGATGTTGATGGTGATTGATGGTTCGGGCGATGGTGATGTTGATGTTGATGAGGATGATGATAATTCTGCTAAAGATGATGCTAGTGGTGATCATGATGATGATGATGATGATGGCGATGATGAGGATGATAAGGATGATGATGCTGATCATGGTGATGATGTTGATGATGATGATGATGATGAGGATGATGAGGATGATGATGCTGATGGTGCTGCTGATGCTGCTGATGATGGTGGTGGTGATGATGATGTGCTGATGATGGTAATGATGGCAGTGCTGATGATGATGCTAATGCTGATGATGACGATAATGATGATGCTTTTGACGATGATGGTGATGATGATCGTGATTGTGCATGTGCCGCGGCCGTCGATTGTAATCTAAATGTTACTGATGAGGATGGAGTTGCTGCTGATGCTGATATGGATGAGGATGTTGATGGTGATTGATGATTCGGGCGATGGTGATGCTGATGCTGATGATAATGATAATGGCGATGCTGCTGATGATGATGGTGGTGATCATTATGATGCTGATGCTGATGACAAGGATGATGATGCTGCTGATGATGCTGAGGATCATGATGAGGATGATGATGATGTTGATGATGATTGATGGTTCGGATGATGCTGATGCTGATGTTGATGAGGATGATGATGACGATGCTACTGGTGATGATGATGATGATGTTGGTGATCATGATGATGATACTGATGATAATGATGATGATGCGGCTGATGATGATGATGGTGACAATGATGAAGTGTATGCGGATGCTGATGATGGTAATGACGATGATGATGATAAAGGTAAATATGATGATGCTGAGGATGATGACAATGATGATGATGCTGATGATGATGACTATGATGACTATGATGATGGTAGTGATGATGTGATTGTGCATATTCTGCGGCCGTCGATTGCAAACTGACTGTTACGGATGAGGATGGTGTTGCTGATGATGCTGATCTGGATGATGATGCTGATTGTGATTGATGGTTTTGGCGATGGTGATGCCGATGTTGATGAGGATGAAGGTGATGCTGTTGATGATGATAAGGATGATGATGCTGATGATGGTGATGTTTATGATGATGATGCTGAGGATGATGAGGATGATGATGGTGATGCTGCTGCTGCTAATGATGATGGTGGTAATGGTGCTGCTAATGATGATGATAATGATGACACTGCTGATGATGATGATGATGATGATGCTGATGGTGACGATAATGATGATGCTTATGACGCTGATGGTGATGACGATGGTGATTGTGAGAGTGCTGCGGCCGTCGATTATGATCTAACTGTTACTGATGAGGATGGAGTTGCTGCTGATGCTGATATGGATGAGGATGTTGATGGTGATTGATGGTTCGGGCGATGGTGATGCTGATGTTGATGAGGATGATGATGACGATGCTGCTGATGATGATGGTGGTGATCATGATGATGAGGATGCTGATGATCAGCATGATGATGCTGCTGATGATCATGATGAGGATGATGATGATGTCGATGATGATGCTGCTGATGATTGTGATGATGATCCTGCTGCTGCTGATGATGACAATGATGCTGATGATGATGGTGCTGATGCTGACGATGGTGATGATGATGAGGAGGATTATGCTAATGATGATGGTGATGATGAGGATTATGGTTCTGATGCTTATGGTTATGGTCATGATGGCGATGAAAATGATGTTGCGGATGATGGTTATGATGACGATGATGATGATAATGACAACGATGCTTCTGTTATGACGATGATGATGACGATCGGGATGAAGCTGCTGCTGATGACGATGGTGATGGTGCTACTGCCTCTGCTGCGTCTGATGATGATGGTGGTGGTGATGATAATGATGATGATGATGATAATTATGATGATGGTGATGGTGATGATGTGGTCCATGGCGTTCATGATGGTGATGTTGATGTTGAGTGACGACGTCGATGATTAAGACGGTGACGGTTACGATGCTCAGGATGCGGATGAGAATGGTGAGGGTAATGATGATGGTGACGATCATCATCATGACAATGATGATGCTTCTGACTCCTCCTCAATCCGGCGGCCGCCTCTGACGCTGCTCGAGAGCCCCCAACTTGACCGAGAGAGCCCCAAGAATAACCCCAGTTACCACCACGACGGTCCCAAGCGTCGTCAAGACCCTCCCAAAACGACCCAAGCGTTTCAACGAGCTCAGCCTGACGGCTTCTGCGAAGCCCCCACGAGGCCCCAAGGCAGCACCAAGAGGTCCCCAAGAGGCCTCCAAGATTGCCACAAGTGGCTTCCAAGAGTCCAACAGGATGTCTGAATCATTCGATGACCCATGGGCAAATTACAGGTTCTGAAGAACTCGCCTTTTCGCTCTCGATGGGCCTCTCAGGCCTCCAGATGCCTTCCAGACGGCCCATGGGGCTCCCGCAACGACAGTGGAGGGTCCCGAAAGAACCAGGTTCTCTCGGGACCCGCCCGCCCCCACCCGAAACCCCCAAATCGCCTCCAAGAGGCTCCCCGAGGCGCGCAGCTTGCCAGATGTTCCGGGAGGCCGCTCTAGAAACATAGGGCCGACGACGATGATGATGTTGATGCTTAATCTGGTGATGATGGATGAATGGGCAAGACGATGACAGTGACGATGTGCACGGTTAGCGTACCGCTGTTGGTGATCATTGTGATGGGATTGGGAACTAAGATGGTGATTCGGATGAGGATTGGGAGAAAGTGATGATGATGTTGGTGATGATGGTGATGATTTTGTTCATTCGGGTGGTGATGATGATAATGTTGTTGATGAGGATGATGATGATGATGCTGATGCTGATGCTGATGCTGAGGATGAGGATCATACGCGAGATTGACGTGATGGTATGGCAAGCAGAACTGAGCAAATGATGCTCCCCATGATGTTGCTGTTGCTATTTATGGTTCTAATCGTGATGGTTATTGAGACGACGATGAGTAGGATGATGAGAATGGGTAAGAGAATGAGGACGGGAATGAGGATTAGGGTGAGGATGAGGGTGAGGATGTGTACGACTATGTCACGCTCCTGTGCAGGCAGCGCTGTCCAAGCTCTTCCAGCGACCACCTGGCCTGCGCTAGAACCTGAGCTCGCGCGAAGCGCGCGCGATGGTTCTAGTGTATGTATATACACATTCATACACATGTATATATATACACACCTGATCCAGGGTCGCCCCCCTCCCAGCTGATGGGATCAAGAGGGAACGACGACGAGGACGTCGAGGACGACGACGACGAGGACGATGACAACGACGACGGCGACGACGACGACGACGACGACAACGACGACGACGACGACGGTGGCGACGACGACGACGACGATGTCGACGACGACGACGACGATCATGACGACGACGACGGCGGCGGCGGCGACGACGACGACGACGACGACGACAACGACGACGACGACGACCTCGCCACGCCCACAGCGCCACGTCCACAGGGAGGTGGGCGCATCGCGTGAGGTGGGGGGGGAGGGCGATCAAGAACTCTGCGCGGGCATCCCATGCTCATTCGGGGGATGTGGTTTCCCTCACCACCCCGAGGGCCGATGCCCCTTCCAGCAGCCAGAGGTCGACAGGAGATTCAAAACGGTGACGCTGATGCCCCGATCAGCCATTCTGTTTTGACGCTCGGGAGTCGAAACGACAGAATGGCGACGGACACGAGTCATCACAGTGTGGAGGGACGACTCCTGAAATCGACTTTCTCGAATCGGAGGTCCGCGCGGATCTCTTGGGTCGGCGCTGGACCCCCCCTCTCCTGGTGGCGCCTCTGGCGCCATCCTTGGCGCGCTCCGCGCGCCAAAACAGGGGGTCCAGCGCCGACCCACAGAATCCGCTCGGACTTCCGAAAGCTGATGATCTTATTTTTGTCTAGCCTTCATTTTAAACCGCGCCTTGCACCGCTTCGCGTGTGTTTTTCTCGCGCGCCTTTTGCACGATATCGGCAGCGAACAACCTCAAAGATGAGAGTACGCCCTGCCTGAACTATGTTTGTCAGGCCGCCCCTTGATGTTTAGTATTCGCTAAGCGTGCTGCAAGTTATCTGCTGATGGCAATCTGCCTAATATTCCATGTCTGTCATGTTCGAGCCGAGGCAACCTCGTTTGGGAAGCTCCAGCACGTTCGGATGTAGACGAGGGCGGGAATGGGCAAGCTGCGATGACTGACTCAAACGTCAGTATTAGCGCGGTGGCAGCAGGGACGAGGGGCACCCCTCCTGCTCCTTCTCGTCGTCGTCGTCGTCGACATCGGCGTCATCGTCGTCATCGTCGTCATCGTCCTCCTCCCGTCCTCGTCATCGTCGTCCTCCTTCGCTTTCTCCTCTTCCTCCTCTTCCTCCTCTCCCTCCTCTTTCTCCTTGCCCTCATCTTCTTCCTCCTCCTGCTCCTCCTTCTCCTCCTCCTCCTCCTGCTCCTCCTCCTCCTCCACCTCCTCCTCCTTCTCCTCCTCCTCTTCCTCCTCCGCCCCCCTGCCCCTCCCCCGCTCCCCTCGAAGAACGGTATAACATACCCCCCCCGCCCTGCCCCCGCTCGGACATGCGAGAGTGCACGTAGGATATCGATGGCGGAGAAGTGCATGGTATACCTGTCTTCGAGGGGGACGGGAGGAGGAGGAGGAGCAGGAGCAGGAGGCGGAGGAGGAGGAGGAGGACCAGGAGGAGGACCAGGAGGAGGACCGCTTTGCGACCGCGCGCCTGCGCTTTTCCGAGCGCAGTCCCCACGGCTCTCTCGCGCGGGCGCCCGTCGCGCTCCACGTCGCAGCTGCTTCTTGGGGGGGGCCGAGCGGGGCGCGGCCGAGCCCGATCGAGGCCTTGGCTGCTGCCGCGCGCCTGTGCAGGTCATGCGTCGGTGGGGTGGGGGGCCGGTAGGAACAGCATCGTCTAACGACTCCCAAGTCGGCACCACCCCAGACATATTTACACTATCTGTGCGCGTCGGCTCCGCAAGGGCGGCGCGCACGCTCAGAAATCCCATGGTACAAGATCCGTGGCGGGCGCTTTCTGGCCATACGTCTCGGGATGCGATGTATCACAACATGTTGTGCTGTGCATTCGAGTCGGACGTGCGTCTCCAACAGACGCATGTAGTGTTCCTATGCTTGGAAGCATCTACTCAAACGAAAAGAAACAAAGGCTAGGTGTTTCGCCCCCCAGGGCCTCCTCGGGCCAAATTGCCTACGGTGCAGGATCGAACGAGCATCGTCGACGATGGGGCCGGAGGCGGAGCGGAAAGATGCAGCGTACAGTTGGAGGGCAGGTCGGATCAGCATGGTCTAAGCTATCCCCATCCCCATATGGGCCATAGTATCTCATCCCCACCAACCCACCCTCCTAGGTGGGATAGGCACCGCGAATCCCGAAGGATCAGGCACATATGCACATATACATATGTATACATATATATATATATACATACATGTATGTGTATACATACACCTATACGACCATCCTGCGGGTGATAAGGAGGTTGGGGGGGGAGGTGGGCCAGCAATGGGCAACAGTGGTGATTGTTGCGTTGCCGCTCGCTCTTGGGAGCCTTGGTGTCATCCTTCGCTCTTGGGCGCCTTGGTATCATTCTCCCCCCAAAGGAACCAACGAAATAATAATTTATTTAATCATTTAGGGATCCCACTATCGATCTCACTTGATCGATCTCACTATCGATCTCACTCGATCGATTTCACTGTCGATCTCACTCTGGATCTTGCTATCGATCCCACTAACGATCTCCCTATCGATATCACCCGATCTCACAATCGATATCACTATTCATCTCACTATCGATCTCACGATCGATCTCACGATCGATCTCACTATCGATCTCACTATCGATCTCACAATCGATTTCGTCATCGATCTCACTATCGTTTTCGCACCAGCGGGACACCAGGACACCGGCGGGACACCGGCGGGACACCGCGCGCCACCGCCTGCCGGAGGGAGAATCACAGCCACAAGCGGGACTCCGGCGGGACACCGGCGGGACAGCGCGCGCCACCGCTGGCCAGAGGGAGAATCATTTGGTCCGGCCGGGGTCCAGCCACAGGAGACTTTCCTCTCGCCCGCCCACGCAGCTTCGCCTCGCCCGCACGCACGGCACGCACGAAAACGAAACCGAAACCGATTTCCCGGTGGGGGGCTCTCCGTTCCACTTCGATCTCACCCCCAAACTTCCGCTATATATATATATATATATATGTACATATATATACATATACATATATTGGAGTGAGGGGGCCGAGCGGTCATTCATTGTCCTTGGGTGCGTGGCTGAAGTGGGGATCCGTGGTGAGGATTCTGCTTGTTGCGTTGGTGCGTTGTTGCGTTGAATATTAATTTTGAAAGAATACTAATTTTTGATCTCCGGAAGCGGTTCCGCGCGCTCTCGCCTCGACGCCAGCTACATTTTCTCTGAAAACGAGTCTCCCGCTCGAGCGTTGGCTTGAGCCTAAACGTGGGCCCTTGGAGGCCTAGCTACGACAACAACGGCTCCCGCTCGATACTTCCTCACAAATTACCCCGTGGCACCCTGGCCAGAGAGGCCCCCGAACTCAGAAACAGCACTCTCGCTCGAGAATTCCTCGCAATTCAATGAAGTTGGCGGAAGCCCAGCCACGACGACAAGGGCTCCTGCTCGATACTTCCTCACGATTTACTCCGAGAGCCCCTGGCCAAGAAGGCCCCCGAACTCAGGAGGCCCGGACACGGCGACAAGGGCTCCCGTTCAATATTTCTCCATAGGTTTTCCGAAAACTGTTGGCCAGAGAGGCCCCCGAACTCAGGAACGGCGCTCTCGCTCGAGACTTCTTAGCACTTCAATCACTGGCCGACAAGGAAGAGATTCCCCCCGAAAAGGGGTGCAATCGAAGACGAAGTGGGCGGGTATTGAGGGTTGGGGTATACGGAATGCAAGACACGCGTGCCAGTAAGAGCGAACTGTCTTATAATGATTATTGCTTGTTGTCGTCGTCCCGCCCGTGACCCACGCGTGACCAATCCCGCGACCCACTCATAGTTGCGATAATAAGGAGGATTACGACGCTGATGATGATGGTGATGATGACGATGATGATTATGGTAATAATGATGATGCTGATGATTCTTATGTCGATAATGATGATGGTGATGAATATAATAGTGATGGTGGTGGTGGTGGTAATGATGGTGGTGATGATGATGATGGTGATGGTGGCGATGGTGATGATGCCCATCGTGGTCAGGATGATGATGGCGCTGATGACGATGAAATTGATGATGCCGATGATGATGGTGGTTATGATGCTGGTGCTGATGCTTGTGCTGATGCTGATGCTGCTGCTGATGGTGATGATGTGTATGCGGATGCTGATGCTGATGCTGATGATGGTGATGAAGATAATGATAAAGATGATGATAATGATGAGGATGATGACAATGATGATGACGATGACAATGATGATGCTGATGATGATGGTGGTTTGGAATGTGCGGCCGTCGATTGCAATCTGAATGTTGCTGATGAGGATAGTGTTGCTGATGATGTTGGTATGGATGATGATGTTGATGGTTGTTGATGGTTCGGGCGATGCTGATGCTGATGTTGATGAGGAGGATGATGCTGATGCTGCTGCTGCTGATGATGGTCGTGATCATGATAATGATGCGGATGATAAGGATGATGATGCTGATGATGATAAAGATGATGAAGTGTATGCGGATGCTGGTGATGATGATGATGATGATAAAGGTAAAAAAGATGATGCTGATGAGGATGATGGCAATGATGATGATGGTGATGAAGATGCTGATGATGATGATGACTATGATGATGGTGATGATGATGATGTGATTGTGCATGTGCTGCGGCTGTCGATTGTAATCTGAGTGTTAAGGATGAGGATGGTGTTGCTGATGATGTTGATATGACTGATGATGTTGGTGGTGATTGATGGTTCGGGCGATGATGATGCTGATGTTGATGAGAATGATGATGATGATGCTGCTGCTAGAGATGATGCTGGTCGTGATCATGCTGATGATGATGGTGATAATGAGGATGATGCTGATGATGGTGATGCTGCTCATGATGATGAGGATGATGAGGATGATGATGGTGATGCTGCTGATGCTGCTGCTGATGATGGTGGTGATGGTGCTGCGCTGATGATGATAATGATGACAGTGCTGATGATTATGCTAATGCTGATGATGACGATGATGATGATGCTTATGACGATGATGGTGATGATGATGATCGTGATTGTGCATGTGCTGCGGCCGTCGATTGTAATCTAAATGTTACTGGTGAGGATGGAGTTGCTGCTGATGCTGATATGAATGAGGATGTTGATGGTGATTGATGGTTCGGGCGATGGTGATGCTGATGTTGATGAGAATGATCATGACGATGCTGCTGATGACGATGGTGGTGATCATTATGATGATCATGCTGATGACAAGGATGATGCTGCTGATGATGCTGATGATCATGATGAGGATGATGATGATGTTGATGATGATGGTGATGCTGATGCTGCTGATGATTGTGATGATGATCCTGCTGCTGCTGATGATGACAATGATGATGATGATGATGATGATGATGCTGGTGCTGGTGCTGATGATGACGATGGTGATGATGAGGATGAGGAGGATGATGCTGATGATGATGATGAGGATCATGGTGTTGATGCTTATGGTTATGGTTATGATGGTGATGCACATGTTGTTGCTGATGATGATTATGATGACGGTGATGATGCTAATGACAACGATGATGCTGCTATGATGATGAAGACGACGACGATCGGGATGAAGCTGCTGCTGATGACGATGATGATGGTGCTACTGCCTCTGCTGCGTCTGATGATGATGATGGTGATGGTGGTGGTGGTGATGATAATGATGAGGATGATGGTGATGATGATTGTCGGTTGGAATGTGCGGCCGTCGATGACAATATTGCTGATGAGGATAGTGTTGCTAATGATGCTGATGTGGATGATGATGTTGATGGTGATTGATGGTTCGGGCGATGGTGATGCTGATGTTGATGAGGATGATGATGCTGCTGCTAAATATGATGCTGGTGGTGGTCATGATGATGATGGTGATGATGAGGATAATAAGGATGATGCTGATGATGGTGATGCTGCTGATGATGATGATGACGATGATGAGGATGATGATGCTGATGATGATGATGATGATGGTGGTGATGGCGCTGTGCTGATGATGATAATGATGACAGTGCTGATGAGGATGCCAATGCTGATGATGACGATACTGATGATTCGTATGACGATGATGGTGATGCTGATCGTGATTCTGCATGTGCTGCGGCCGTCGATTGTAATCTAAATGTTACTGATGAGGATGGGGTTGCTGCTGATGCTGATATAGATGAGGATGTTGATGGTGATTGATGGTTCGGGCGATGGTGATGCTGATGTTGATGAGAATGATAATGACGAAGCTGCTGATGATGCTGGTGGTGATTATTATGATGATGATGCTGATGATCAGGATGATGCTGCTGATGATGCTGATGATCTTGATGAGGATGATGATGATTTTGATGATGAGGGTGATGCTCATGCTGCTGATGATTGTGATGATGATCCTGCTGCTGCTGATGATGACAATGATGATGATGCTGCTGGTGCTGGTGCTGATGTTGACGATGGTGATGATGATGATGCGGATGATGCTGATGATGATGGTGATGATGATGATCATGGTTTTGATGCTTAAGCTCATGGTTATGATGGTGATGCACATGTTGTTGCTGATTGTGATTATTTTGACGCTGATAGTACTGATACTGACAACGATGATGCTGCTATGATGATGAGGACGATCGGGATGACGCTGCTGCCGATGACGATGATGATGATGGTTGTGGTGATGGTAATGATGATGGTGATGATGATGGTGGTTTGGCATGTGCGGCCGTCGATGGCAATCTGAATGTTGCTTATGAGGATAGTGTTGCTGATGATGCTGATATGGATGATGATGTTGATGGTGATTGATGGTTCGGGTGATGCTGATGCTGATGTCGATGAGGATGATTATGACGATGCTGTTGCTGATGATGATGATGATGATGATGGTTGTGATCATGTTGATGATGATGCTGATGATGAGGATGATGATGCTGCTGGCGATGCTGATGATAAAGATGATGAGGTGTATGCGGATGCTGGTGATGGTGATGATGATGGTAAAGGTAAAGGTGATGATGCTGATGAGGATGATGACATTGACGATGATGATGATGATGACTATGAGGATGGTGATGATGATGTGACTGTGCAGGTGCTGCGGCCGTCGATTGTAATATGAATGTCGCTAATGAGGCTTGTGCTGCTGATGCTGATGATATGGGTGATGATGTTGATGGTGACTAATGGTTCGGGCGAGGGTGATGCTGATGCTGATGATGATGATGTTGCTGATGATGATGATGATGGTGGTGATCATGATGATGCTGATGATGGTAATGATGATGATGATGATGATGATGAGGATGATGATGGTGATGCTGCTGATGATGACGATGTGGATGATGAGGATGGTGACGGTGCTGCTGCTGATGATGATGATGATAATGATGGCAGTGCTGATGATGATGCTGATGCTGATGATGATAATGGAAAGAGCGTGTTCTACCGCTGCTGGCGGAAAACCGGGGGGGGTCACTACCGGTTCGAACCCCTCCCCCCCCCCCCCCCCCCTCGAAAACCGGGGGGGGTCACTACCGGTTCGAACCCCTCCCCCCCCCCCCCCTGCTCATCATGAAAAGGGGGGGGGGTCACTACCGGTTCGAACCCCCCCCCCCCTCCGGATCCGAAAACCGGGGGGGGTCACTACCGGTTCGAACCCCCCCCCCTCGAAAACCGAGTGGGGGTGCGGACAGTGGTGGGGACGGTGTTGGTGGGGACAGTGGTGAGGGGATAGCGGGACAGTGGTGGGGACAGTGGGACAGTGGGACAGTGGTGGGGACGGTAGTGGTGGGGACAGTGGTGGGGACAATGGTGGGAACAGGGGGGGACAGTGGACAGTGGTGGTGACGGTGGTGGTGGGGACAGTGGTGTGGGGACAATGGGAATGAGGTGGAAACAGTGGGACAGTGGAGGGTACAATGGTGGTGGGGACAGTGGTGAAGGCGGTGGCGAGGACGGCGGTGGGACAATGGGACAGAGGTACAGTGGGGACAGTGGTGGGGACAGTGGGGACAGTGGTGGGAACAGTGGGACAGCTCAGTGGGACAGCGGAGGAGTCAGTGGGACAGTGGGGACAGTGGGGATAGTCGGGCAGTGGTTGGGGCCGTGGAGACAGTGGGGAGAGTGGAACCGTGGTGGGAACAGTTCTGGGGACAGCGGGGACAGTGCGACAGTGGTGGGGCCACTGGTGGGGACAGTAGGGGCGGTGGTGGAACCAGTGGGGACAGCGGTGGTGAGGACAGTGGTGCTGGGAACACCAGTGGGGGATGTGATGCGGACGGTGGTGGGGACGGGAGTCGTTTTTGCTGGGGTGAGTAGGGGGGGGGGGGGGGGGGTTCGAACCGGTAGTGACCCCCCCGGTTTTCCGGATGGAGGGGGGGGGGGGGAGGGGTTCGAACCGGTAGTGACCCCCCCGGTTTTTTTCGAGCGGGAGGGGGGGGGGGGGGGGAGGGGTTAGGGGAGGGGGGGGTTGCCGGGGAGGGGGGGGGGGGGGGAGGGGTTGGGGATTTCGGAGGGGGGGGGGGGGGGCGACCCCCGGGTTCCGGAGGAAAAGGTTGGCAATTTTCCACAGTAAAGCGGCGGTGGATCACGCTCTCTCTGATAATGATGATTGTGCTGATGATGATGCTCACGCTGATGATGGCGATACTGATGATGCTTGTGACGGTGATTCTGATGGTGATGCTGATCGTGATTGTGCATGTGCTGCGGCCGTCGATTGTAATCTAAATGTTACGGATGAAGATGGAGTTGCTGCGGATGCTGATATGGATGAGGATGTTGATGGTGATTGATGGTTCGCGCGACGATGATGCTGATGGTGATGAGGATGCTGACGATGCTGATTATGATGCTGGTGGTGATCATGCTGATGATGAGGATGCTGATGATAAGGATGATGATGCTGCTGATGATGCTGATGATCATGTTGAGGATGCTGACGATGATGGTGATGATGGTGCTGCTGATGATTGTGATGATGATCCTGCTGTTGGTCATGATGACAATGATGATGATGATGATGATGATGATGATGATGATGGTGGTGCTGATGATGACGATGGTGATGATGATGAGGATGATGATGCTGATGATGATGGTGATGATGAGGATCATGGTAATGATGCTTATGGTTGTGATTCTGACGGTGATGGAACTGATATGGCTGATGATGATTATGCTGACGATGATGATGATAATAATAATGACAGTGATGATGCTGCTATGATGATGATGGCGGTCGGGATGAAGCTGCTGCTGATGATGATGATGGTGCTACTGCCCCTGGTGCGTCTGATGATGATGATGATGATGGTGATGGTGGTGATGGTAATGATGATGATGGCGATGATGATGGTGGTTTGGACTGTGCGACCGCCGCAATCTGAATGCTGCTGATAAGGATAGTGTTGCTGATGATGCTGGTATGGATGATGCTGTTGATGATGATTGATGGTTCGGATGATGCTGATTCTGATGTTGATGAGGATGACGATGACGATGCTACTGCTGATGTTGATGATGGTGGTGAGCAGGATGATGATGATGATGCTGGTGATAAGGATGGTGATGCTGCTGATGGTGATGATAAACATGATGAAGTGTATGCTGATGCTGATGATGGTGATGACGATATTCAAGGTAGACATGATGATGCTGATGAGGATGATGACAATGATGGTGAGGATGATGATGATGACGACTATGATGACTATGATGATGGTGGTGATGATGTGATTGTGCATGTGCTGCGGTCGTCGATTGTAATCTGAGTGTTGCTGATGAGGATGGTGTTGCTGATGATGATGATATGGGTGATGATGCTGATGGTGATTGATGGTTCGGGCGATGGTGATGCTGATGTTGATGAGGATGAAGATAATGCTGCTGATGATGCTGGTGGTGATCATAATGATGATGGTGATGATGAGGATGATAAGGATGATGATGCTGATGATTGTGATGTTTATGATGATGATTATGAGGATGATGAGGATGAGGATGGTGATGCTGCTGTTGATGCGGCTGCTGATGATGACGATGGTGATGGTGCTGCTGCTGATGATGATAATGATGACAGTGCTGATGATGCTGATGCTGATGGTGACGATAATGATGATGATGCTTATGACGATGATGGTGATGATGAGGGTGATTGTGAATGTGCTGCGGCCGTCGATCTTGATATAACTGTTACTGATGAGGATGGAGTTGCTGCTGATGCTTATATGGATGAGGATGTTGATGCCGATTGACGGTTCGGGCGATGGTGATGCTGATGTTAATGAGGATGATGATGACGATGCTGCTGATGATGATGGTGGTGATCATGATGATGAGGATGCTGATGATAAGGATGATGTTGCTGCTGATCATGCTGATGATCATGATGAGGATGATGATGATGTCGATGATGATGATGCTGATGATGATTGTGATGATGATCCTGCTGCTGCTGATGATGACAATGATGCTGATGATACTGATGCTGATGTTGACGATGGTGATGATGATGAGGAGGATGATGCTGATGATGATGGTGATGACGAGGAACATTATTATGATGCTTATGATTATGGTCATGATGGTGATGAAAATGATGTTGCAGATGATGATTATGATGACGATGGTGATGATGATCATGACAACGAGGATTCTGCTATGATGGTGATGACGATCGGGATGAAGCTGCTGCTGATGACGATGGTGATGGTGCTACTGCCTCTGCTGCGTATGATGATGACGGTGGTGGTGGTGATGATGATGATGATGATGATGATGATGATGATGATGATGATGATGATGATGGTGATGGTGATGATGTGGTCCATGGCGTTCGTGATGGTGATGTTGATGTTGAGTGACGACGACGATGATTAAGACGGTGACGGTGACGATGCTCAGGATGCGGATGAGAATGGTGAGGGTAATGATGATGGTGACGATCATCATCATTTCAATGATGATGCTTCTGACTCCTTCTCCTCAATCCGGCGGCCGCCTCTGACGCTGCTCGAGAGCCCCCAATTTTACCGAGAGAACCCCAAGAATAACCCCAGTTACCACCACGACGGTCCCAAGCATCGTTAAGACCCTCCCAAAATGACCCAAGCGTTTCGACGAGCTCAGCCTGACGGCTTCTGCGAAGCCCCCACGAGGCCCCAAGGCATTACCAAGAGGTCCCCAAGAGGCCTCCAAGATGGCCACAAGTGGCTTCCAAGAGTCCAACAGGATGTCTGAATCATTTAATGACCCATGGGCAAATTACAGGTTCTGAAGAACTCGCCTTTTCGCTCTCGATGGGCCGGCCTCTCAGGCCTCCAGATGCCTTCCAGACGGCCCACGGGGCTCCCGCAACGACAGAGGAGGGTCCCGAGAGAACCTTCAAACAAATTCCAGGAGCCCGCACCCACCCAAAACCCCCAAATCGCCTCCAAGAGGCTCCCCAAGGCGCGCAGTTAGCCAGATGTTCCGGGAGGCCGCTCTAGAAACATAGGGCCGACGACGACGATGATGATATTGATGCTTAATCTGGTGATGATGGATGAATGGGCAAGACGATGACAGTGACGATGTGCACGGTTAACGCTCCGCTGTTGGTGATCATTGTGATGGGATTGGGAACTAAGATGATGATTCGGATGAGGACTGGGAGAAAGTGATGATGATGTTGGTGATGATGGTGATGATTTTGTTCATTCGGGTGGTGATGACGATGATCATGTTGATGATGATGTTGCTGATGATGATGCTGATGATGATGATCATATGCGAGATTGACGTGATGGTATGGCTAGCAGCACTGTGCACAGGATGCTCTCCATGCAGTTGCTGTTGCTGTTGATGGTTCTAATCGTTATGGTTATTATGATGACGATGAGTAGGATCATGAGGATGGGTCAGAGAATGAGGACGGGAATGAGGATTAGGGTGAGGATGAGGGTGAGAATGTGTACGACTATGTCACGCTCTTGTGCAGACCGCGCTGTCCAAGCTCTTCCAGCGACCACCTGGCCTGCGCTAGAACCTGAGCGCGCGCGAAGCGCGCGCGATGGTTCTAGTGCATGTACATACACATTCATACACATGTATATATACACATGATCCAGGGTCGGCCCCCCCCCCCCGGCTGATGGGATCGGGAGGTGACGACGACGAGGACGACGAGGACGACGACGACAAGGACGACGACGATAACGACAGGCGCCGACGACGACGACAACGACGACGACGATGACGACGACGGTGGCGACGACGACGACGACGATGTCGACGACGACGACGATGATGACGACGACGACGACGACGACGACGACGGTGGCGGCGACGACGACGACGACGACGACCTCGCCACGCCCACAGCGCCACGTCCACAGGGAGGTGGGCGCATCGCGTGAGGTGGGGGGGGGGGGAGGGCGATCAAGAACTCTGCGCGGGCATCCCGTGCTCATTCGCAGGATGTGCTTTCCCTCACCACCCCGAGGGCCGATGCCCCCTTCCAGCAGCCAGAGGTCGACAGGAGATTCAAAACGGTGACGCTGATGCCCCGATCAGCCATGCTGCTTTGACGCTTGGGAGTCGAAACGACAGAATGGCGACGGACACGAGTCATCACAGTGTGGAGGGAAGACTCCCGAAATCGACTTTCTCGAATCGGAGGTCCGCGCGGATCTCTTGGGTCGGCGCTGGACCCCCCCTCTCCTGGCGGCGCCTCTGGCGCCATCCTTGGCGTGCTCCGCGCGCCAAAACAGGGGGTCCAGCGCCGACCCACAGATTCCGCTCGGACTTCGAAAGCTGATGCTCTTATTTGTTCTAGCCTTCATTTTAAACCGCGCCTTGCACCGCTTCGCGTGTGCTTTTCTCGCGCGCCTTTTGCACGATATCGGCAGCGAGCAAGCTCAAAGATGAGAGAGTACGCCCTGCCTGAACTATGTTTGTCAGGCCTCGCCTTGATGTCTAGTATTCGCCAAGCGTGCTGCAAATTATCTGCTGATGGCAATCTGCCCAATATTCCATGTCTGTCATGTTCGAGCCGAGGCAACCTCGTTTGGGAAGCTCCGGCACGTTCGAATGTAGACGAGGGCGGGGATGGGCAAGCTGCGATGACTGACTCAAATGGCAGTATTAGCGCGGTGGCAGCAGGGACGAGGGGCACCCCTCCTGCTCCTTCTCGTCGTCGTCGTCGTCGACATCGGCGTCATCGTCGTCATCGTCGTCATCGTCCTCCTCCCGTCCTCGTCATCGTCGTCCTCCTTCGCTTTCTCCTCTTCCTCCTCTCCCTCCTCTCCCTCCTCTTTCTCCTTTCCCTCGTCTTCTTCCTCCTCCTGCTCCTCCTTCTCCTCCTCCTCCTTCTCCTCCTCCTCCACCTCCTCCTCCTTCTCCTCCTCCTCTTCCTCCTCCTCCTCCTCCGTCCCCCTGCCCCTCCCCCGCTCCCCTCGAAGAACGGTATAACATAACCCCCCCGCCTTGCCCCCGCTCGGACATGCGAGAGTGCACGTAGGATAGTGATGGCGGAAAAGTGCATGGTATACCTGTCTTCGAGGGGGACGGGAGGAGGAGGAGGAGCAGGAAGCGGAGGAGGAGGACCAGTGGAACCCCAAGAGTCATCAACGATGTTGGAATAAACCCTCCCTCCAAGCTCCCTCTTCATTGCCCCCTACAACGGTTCATTGCCACTGAAGGAATTGCCCCGTTGGAAGACAACCGCTTGAAGGCCATGAAGCATGCCAAAACCATGTTCTCGAGATTCTCACGCCACGGATAAACCTGACGGTTGCGTCTTGACGATCTTGACTCGTGCCAGAACACCCTTCCTGAGACTTCATGTCGCGCCCTCATAATCCTGAATCCGTCCAAAAAACACAATTTTGGGCATGCTGGTCATAGGGACCCGTAAGACTGGCAATATGTTGTACGAATGTGCGCGGCGCTAAGGCGAGAGCCACATTTTGAAAGCCACCCGCCCTCAATCCGTGAAGCTCTTGCAGATGTTGAAAATGAATGTGCGCGGCGCTCAGGCGATAGCCACGTTTTGAAAACGACCCGTCCTCAATCCGTGAAGCTCTTACAATAACACGAATGTGTGCGGCGCTAAGGCGAGAGCCACATTTTGAAAACCACCCGCCCTCAATCCGTGAAGCTTTTGCAAAATTTTAACACGAATGTGCGCGCCGCTCAGGCTAGAGCCACATTTTGAAAACCACCCGCGTTCCATGTGAAACTGTTGTCAGCTTTAAAGTTTCAGGGTCGTAAGCGGTGAGGAAATTTCAGGCGAAACTCCCTGGCCGCCCTAAAACTGGTTTCGGGGTGCGACAGGGAGAAGTTCCCCAATCAGAGCTTGCCTCTGTAGGGGTCCTAGCGGATTCAAATGTTTGGTTAGGTTTGCCGCCGATTTTCGCTGCACGCCCGGGTGCCCGGGTGCCCGGGGGTGCCCAGGTGCCCGCGGGCCCGGGTGCCCGGGGGGTGCCCGGGGGTGCCCAGGAGCCCGGGTGCCCGGGTGCCCGGGCGTGCCCGGAATTGCCCAGAGGGGGCCCTATAGCCCAATAGCCCTATAGCCCTGAAAATCTATAGCCCTATAGCTCTATAGCCCTATAGCTCAATATCCCTATAGCCCTATAGCCCCCTAATTAGCCCTATAGCCCTGATAGGGTTTTTCGCCAGTCTCATTATTCATGAGAATGAATGAAGGAGGAGGAGGAGGAGGAGGAGGAGGAGGAGGAGGAGGTGGATGTGGATGTGGAGGAGGAGGAGGAGGAGGAGGAGGAGGAGGAGGAGGAGGAGGAGAGGAGAGGAGCAGGAGCAGGAGCAGGAGCAGGAGCAGGAGCAGGAGCAGGAGCAGGAGCAGGAGCAGGAGCAGGAGCAGGAGCAGGAGCAATAGCAATAGCAATAGCAATAGCAATAGTAATAGCAATAGCAATAGCAATAGCAATAGCAATAGCAATAGCAAGAGCAAGAGCAAGAGCAAGAGCAAGAGCAAGAGCAAGAGCAAGAGCAAGAGCAAGAGCAAGAGCAGGAGGAGGACGAAGACGACGACGAAAAAGAGCAGGAGAGAGCGGAGGCCTCCGTCCCTGCTGCCACCGCGCCAGCACCGAGTCCCGCCGCCTCCGCCGCCTTGCGGCCCTCGCTGCGAGGCGAGAGAGAGAGAGAGAGAGAGAGAGAGAGAGGCGGTGTTTCCGCGGGGGCCCAGCCCGAGGCACGCGGCGAGCGCGCCCTGCGGCGGGGGCGCTCGCCGCCACGGCCCCCGCCCGCGGGGCGCCCCGCCCGTGGAGCCAGCCCCCATCCTCTCGTCGCGAAGCAAGCGTTCGAGGGAGGGTGCCCGGAAGCTGGGTACGGTCGGACCGAGGTGTAAGTCGTGGGCGGCCAAGAAAGGGTGTGATGACAAGGGGGGGGGGAGAGATCATGGCGGGGGCCATGGCGTCTCCCCAGGTTTCGTGGCGCCTCTTCTTCTTTCCTTGCGTCCCTGGCCCTCCTGCTGGTCCGCGCACATGCCGCCAGCCATGATCTGCGCCCCCCCATCTTGGACGCCGCCCTCTCTTGGACGTCCCCGAAGAAGGTCGAGGTCGTGGGCTGGGTTCGGGGGAGGAGTACGAGGCAGGCCCGCACGGGGGAAAGCGGTGTTCCAACGACCGCAGCACGGCTGGCCGCGTTGTGCGGTCGGACCGAGGCGTAAGGTCGAGTTCGGGGAGGGAGCCCTCGTGTTCTTTGCGCTCGTTGGATGTTCTTGTGCATTTGGGGGGATATGCCCTTGGGTGTTCTTTAGTTTGGCCAGCGGAGGGTCTCATGTTCTCGGAGGATGTTCTTCTGCCCCAGGTCCGACCGTACACAGTGGGGCGCTCCAGAGAAGGTCTGGCTTTCGAGGGGTCCAGAGAGCTAGCATCTCGTCCTCGGCGGAAGGCTGGCGGAAGCTGGCGGAGTTAAGCAGGTTCGTCCCCAAACAATTTGTTTTTGTAGTGGATTCAGCTATTCTCCTCCTGAAGCATCCCTCAGCAGATCTTGGCAGCATGAGCGGGGCATCTCGGCAGCGTATGGGGCCCTTTTTTCGGCGGCACGCCCAGGGGGACAGGCAGAGGGGGCGGGTCTTCTCAGAAAGCTGAGGAGTCCTCTGGCCAGCAAAACCACGGAGGCCTTCTCATGAGGCTGGATGGCTTCTCAGAAGCCCCGCCTTCTGAGGAGGCCCGCCCCCTCAGATTGCCCCCGTCGGCGCGCCTGGGCGAGCTGGACACACGCACGTGGCCACGTGGTTTCCCACCGCTCGGTCCTCGCGTGGCCGGACGTGGTGATGCCCCGCCCGTGCGTCCAGCTCCTCCCGCTGCAGTGACCTCCGGTGCGGGACCCCGGCCTGCACGCCTGGAGTCGGCCCCCCCGCGGCCGGGAGCCGCGCACCACAGGTCGCTCCCACGCCCAGGGTCGCTCCTGCGTGCAGCGGACTCCGCTCGTCGCGAGGAGCAGCACGTCCAGGCGGAGGGGCCATCCCCCGGGACCCCCGAGGGGCCGTCGGCATACCGGCCCGGGGTGCTGGGGCCACCCGCAGGGGCGCGAGGATAAACGCGCCTCGCGCGGCGCGGTCTGGGCCAGATGGGGCGCCTTTTTGTTGGGCGCGTGGTCCTCACCCTCCTCCTCCTCCTCCTCCTCCTCCTCCTCCTCCTCCTCCTCCTCCTGCTCCTGCTCCTGCTCCAGGGGGCGGCGCGTGGGCGCGAAGGCGGCCGCGCGTCGCGCATCGCAGGGCGCGAGCGCGGGAAGGCGGGTGACCCGGGGATGCAGGGTCGGTCCCCGGGAAGGGGCCGAGACCTCTGGAGAAGCCCCCTGTCGCATGAGACCGCACCCGCGGCGTCGGAGGCCTGGATGCGCGAGCGGGGTGGCGGCAGCACGGTGCCACGACGGACGAATCTCAAGCTCGTGACGTGAGGCGGCTCGCTCTGTCACGGCACGCGGCGGGCACGCGCCGCGCCGACGCGGCGCTGACCCCCAGCGAGGGCGCTTAAGGTGATGGGCATGTTTTCCACCACCACCACCATAAGTTAGAGGGGGGGAGGAGGAGGACGAGGAGGAGGAGGAGGAGGAGGAGGAGGAGGAGGAGGAAGACGAAGAGGAGGAGCAGGAGGAGGAGGAGGACCCCCTCCCCCTCCAACCTATGGTGGTGGTGGTGGAAAACATACCCATCATAAGGTGGAGCGCCGCCAGATGCCCCGGAGTCGGGCGACGTCGGGCGGCCTGCGCGGTCGGAGAGCCGCGGTCGTCTTCGAAGAAGAACAATAAGCATATGAGCGTTTCGGAGCTCCGCGCACAGTTCTCGGATGGACGTTGGGGCCCCCCTCGCGGCGCCTCCAGCGCCGCCCCTGGCGCGCTGGAGGCGCTCCAGGGGAGTTGGGGTCCAGCGCCGATCCGAGGAGTCCGCGCAGAGCTCTCCGAAAGACTCTGCTTATGCTGCTCGCTGTTCTTCTTCTACAGATGCCCGGAATCCGCCGATGCTGGACGACCCGGGCGTTGCGTAAACGGGGGGGGATAGACGGGGGGGCGAAGAAGCGTGCACCTTTTGTGCCCTAAAGGGGCCCTGAATGCCCTCCTGGGGCTCAAAAGGGGCACGAAAGGTGCACGTCCCCCCCTCCTCCATGAATCGCCCCTTCATTAGTCAACGCCCAAGCGATCTGCGCTGTCGGAGGGCCGCCATCGCTTCAGGCCGAACCGTCCTCGCGGTGCCGCGGAGGCCAGCGTGGACGCCGTGGCGGCGTTAGCGTTAGTCCGCCGCAGGCAGACATCGTCGGGCGGCCCGCGCAGCTTCTTCCCGGGTCGGCGCTGGGCGCAGACCCCGCCGCGGCGCCGGCGCGCTCCGCGCTTTCGGGGACGTGGGCGGGCTGTGGAGGGGGAATCGGTAACCTCCGGAGGTTACCGACCCAACCTCCGGATTCCACCGTTTTTTGTGGACCTCGCCCGGCCGCTTTTTTATGAATCGGCAGCGCCAGCGAGATCTGGCGCGGGGGTCGAGGCCGGCGGGGCGCGCCGGGCGCGGGGCGCACGGAGCGAGCGGAGAGGAGCAGGGAGCGGCCGCGGAGGAGGGAAGAGGAGGGGGCCCGTCCGCCGAGAGTCGACCTGTGAGGGGCACGCAGGCGGCCTCGGGTACCGAGGACGGTGTGCATCACGCGCTCGGCTGCACGCAAGAGTGGCTTTTCGCCCGAGTGACCGTTGGTGCGGGCAGACTTCCGGGCCCCAGGTCTGTGGTTGTTCTTGCCACGAGGCATCACACGGGGCAGGGAAGAGTCTTGAAGTCGAACTTCCCGAATCACAGAGAGCGGCATGATCAAACAATTTCGGAGGTCTGCGCGGATTTCTTGGGTCGGCGCTGGACCTGAGCCACCTCCCAGGGGCGTCGCCGGAGGCGCCGCCAGGGAGTCCCCAGCACCGACTAAGGAAGTCCGCGCGGTCCTCCGACGGCTTCTGGTTATCCCCAGCGACGACGACGACGGCGACGGCGACGGCGACGGCGACGTCGACGTCGACGGCAGGCCCAGGTCCCCGAGTGCAGGATGGGGCGGGGCGCGCGGCGCCGTGGAGGGCGACCGAAGAAGTCCGCGCGGTCCTCCGTGACAAAAGTGGCACAAAAGCATGACGCACATCGCCGTTACACGAGTATGATGCGGTCTGCGTGCAAGACGACTGACAACCGGCGGAGCATGCGGAGCAGAGTTTACTCTGCGCGGACATGCACTTTGCATCGCTCGGACGTGCTCATTTTTCCCGGCGAAGACCATCCAGGAACATCTTGGATCATTTTTGGGAACATCAGCGCACGATGCCGAAAAGTGCGTGGGGAATGGACGTCCGAGCGACGGCATGTACATCCCGCCCGGGATTGGACGTCCGAGCGACGGCAAGTCCGTTCATGACGTATCGGGCGGAGTAGTTTCCGATCAGGTTTTGGGGTGACAGAGTTATCACTAAAGGGGGACCCGAGTCACTCCGCGAGAGGGCAGGAGCCAGCTGCGCATGTCAGGGGTCGTCAGAGGGATAGGAGGTTCCAGCACTACACCAAAGCGCGTAGACTTTCGCCACGGCCGTACATTTCAGAAAACCCACCCACCCACGACGTCCGACGATGTGATTTTTCTCAGTCCGCCGGCCCCCAGAACCAGAGGCATCTTCCCCTGTCCTGGAGGCAGCCTGCTTGAAGAATCGGTCTGTTGGATGGCTGGGGGTGCTGAGCTTTTTCTGGGTATCCCGGCGGCTCGTTGAGACAACCAGGGGCCCAGACCTTTTTCGTCGTGATTCTCCACGACTCGATCGGCATCACCCAGACGTGCTCCTTCTATGTGTGCGTCGCCCCCCCCCAGGGGCGACGCGCGCGCTGAGAATTCTTGCAGCACGTGCTCGGTGGCGGGCGCTGTCTGGCTGGGACGATACACCACAGAATGTTTGCACTCTGTGTTCGGTTCGGACGCGCGCCTCCAACATCAGCACGTGGTGCCAGCCGGTCCTCCTGCGCCCTGCTCGAGGAGGCCCAGCAGCGTGCGCTCCTCCACCCGCCGATCCCACGACGGCCCCCAGGGAGCGCGCGCTGCTGCTCCCCCCCCGGGCCCCCGGAGCCTCTATGGGCCGCCCAGATCGGGGCTGCTGGGCCACAGAATCGAGGGTCGAGGGCTCGTTGGAGGATCGTTGGTTGGAGGTTTGAGGTCTGCGAGCTGGGGGTTCCTTCCTGCGACCGCTTGCGGACCCTACCCCTGCGGGCCCACTCGACGCATGGCCGTGGGACCCCCCCTGCTGGGGTTCACACCTGGCTGCAGACGTCCCTCGGATCATGAACCCCAGCGGTCGTTTCAGAAGTCTGACTTGCACCGGCGGCGAGCCCCAGGGGGGAAGCGAGAAGGGGCGGGCCTTCTCAGGGGGCTCGGGAGTCTCCCGGTCTTCTGAGAAGCTCTATCAGCCTTCCCCGGAGACGCAGAACACCTCTCAGAAGGCCAGAGGGCTTCTGAGAAGCCCCGCCGCCATTGAGAAGGCCTTCTCTTTCTCACTTCCCCCCTCGCTCCCCGCCGAGAGATTTGATTTGCAGGGGCAGGGCTCACATCTGGTTGCCCATCTGTGTGTTTTTTGGTGGCTCTCCAGAGGCCTCCGGAGGCCGCCAGGGCCCTGGCGGAGATCTCCGGAGGGCCCTGGCGGAGACCCGGGACCTCCGCAGCTGGGGCCGGAGGACGGCGCTGCATCGCCGACGCGTCGGTAATGCGGCGCGAATCGGAGCTTGATCTTCAGAGGAGGACGAGGTTGACCATACCGCTAAGTACCCTTCTCTCTTTTTCGTGGGCCTCCCGGGAGGCCCTCGTCGCCACCGCTGGATTCGCCTCGAAATCCTGGTCAGACCGCACCCTGGGAGAGGCCTAGGGAGTAGTGGTATCGGTACCTTGTGCTTTCCGCAGATCTTTGTCATCCTGACATCGCCAGTGCCTCGCCGATGCAGCGGCGATGCAGCGGCGATCCTCCGACCCCGTGTCGGCTGTTGCCAGAAGTGCCGGTGGCCCAAGGGTGCCCCCCTGCTTTGCGCTCCACTTTGGCGCCCCTGGGGCCCTCTTGGGCATCGTGAGAGATGCTCTGGAGGCCATCTGGGCCAACGCGAGAATCCCGGGGGCACCTTGGGCCAGGGGCACCTCTAGCAACACCCGAGCACGTGCTCTGGCTCCCTCTGGGGCGCTCCGAACGGAAGGCCTCGCCTGCGGCGTGCCTCGCCTTCCTGGCGGGATCCAGCGAGACGCGAGGCAAGCCGGCGGGAGCCTTGGCCGAGGTAAGCCAGCGGCGGCTCCGCCAGCGGAAGTCTGCGGGAGATCGGCGGGAGGCGGCGGAAGTAAGGCGGCCACGCGCAGGGGAGCTCGTGCCCCCCCCCACCCGAAATCTGTGTCTTCGGGTTGGGTTGGGGTGGTCTGGCAGGGAGGCCCTTGCCGTCACCGCTGGATGCGCCTCGAAATGTTGGTCAGAACGCTCCCCAGGAGAGGTCCAGTCAGTAGCGGTCGGCCACGCGTAGAGGGGGGTGGGGGGAGGGGGGAAGGCTTCTTAGAAGCACCCGTGCTTCTTAGAAGGCGCTGGCCTCGTCTAAGTATGTAAGGCCAGCGCCTTCTCAGAAACAGTTTCCGTCTAAGAAGCCTTCCCCCCTCCCCCTACCCCCTTCTACGCGCCGCCATGTAAGATTCAGGCGCCAACGTTTTCAGATCCAGGGTTTCCGGAGTCGTCCATCTAGGCGGCTTCAGGCAGCTTTCGCTGCATTCCAAGCTCGGAGTGCCGGGGTGATACAGAACATGCCCGCGCAGCCAGGACTCGTGGACTACCTTTCTGAAATGAAATGAGCACAGCGGGCCGCATTAGTCGGGGAAGTGTAAGACTCGAGTTCGCCAGAACTCGAGTTGTCCGAGGTTTACTGACGGGCCCGTCCTGTGACGGTCTGGTTTTCGTGGGATGTCTGCAGCCGGAGTTCGCGTCAAGTTTCATGCTGTGTCTTGCCATTCTTCTGTCAGCCCCGTTAGGCCAATTCGAGTCCTCCAACCTCGAGTCTTACGTTTCTACGAATTTTGGCGGCGCGTTGGGGATTCTCAGGTGCAACTTCTGAGAGGTTCAATTCAGCATCGTCGCTGGAACATCCGCGGCCGACACCCGTCCTACTCTGGCCTCATAGTTCCGCTTGGTCCGGCGAATCTGGCTTACTCTTGGGCTTCATGTGGCCTAATCCGGGCTCGTGGCCCCTTAATCGGGTTTGATCGCCCTGCACCGTTCCTACGAAGACCTCCCAGAAGTTGTCTCCTAGTGGCGAGCGAGCTGCACTCTGGGTACGTGGTGGGAATTTTAGCTGTCATTCCTATACGCGGCGCGCCCGTGTTTCTAGATTGCTGTTGGACATGTCCAAGTTGAGTTGCAGTTCGGAAGATCGCTGGCACGGCATCTTGTCACGTGTCATGTATCCCCCGCAGTGCAGGCTGCGCGTCGCGCGAACGACAAAAAGAAGATTGTTCCAAGCTCCGTGCGCTGTGCCAGGTCTGAACCCCTCGGCTCGCGTCCGTCTTCCACGTCCTGCTCCGTCGGTCTCGAGACTTCGTCCTCTTCCGAGGGAGGTCCCCCGAGGTCTCCAGAGGTCTCCAGAGGTCCCGCGAGAGCCGAGGGCTCCGGAGGCGCCAGGAGGCCCACAGAGGCCAAAGGCGTACAGAAGGCGCGCCCCTCGATCCTCGCCTGCTCCCCCTCGCCCTCCGCCTCCTCGCGCCCTTCGCCTTGGGTCGTTGCCGCCTGCGCCGTCGGGCCGATCCCCGCTCTGTCAGCAGTGAGTTGGACCTGGGGCCCTGGGCCGTGCACCGGCATCGCCCGCAAGGGCTTGCCGCTGGTGCCCCGCGTCCAGTGCGGTGCCGAGCTTGCAGATTTGAGGGGAGCTCCCCAGCTCGAGTTCGGAGGAGGAGGAGGAGGAGGAGGAGGAGGAGGAGGAGGAGGAGGAGGAGGAGGAGGAGGAGGAGAAGAAGGGGGGGAGCTCCCCAAATTGTGCCGTGGTTCGATCAACCTCGGACCTTTCTCGAAGGGCGCTGCCTGCCTGCCTGCCTTCTCGCCAGAGCTTCGGATCCTGGGCGGAGGTGTCGCGCTTCAGACCGCGTTTGGCGCTTCTGCCTCCGCGGAGTTGCCTGGACGCTCAGTCGTGACTCTGACCCGAGCTGCTGCGAGGTCGTCTCCCTCCCTCCTCCTCCCCCTCCTCCTCCCCTCCTCCTCCTCCTCCTCCTCCCTCCTCCTCCTCCTCCTCCTCCTCCTCCTCCTCCTCCTCCTCCTCCTCCTCCTCCCTCCTCCCTCCTCCTCCTCCTCCTCCTCCTCCCTCCTCCTCCTCCTCCTCCTCCCCTCCTCCTCCTCCGCCTCCTCCTCCTCCTCCTCCTCCCCCTCCTCCTCCTCCGCCTCCTCCTCCTCCTGCGGGCCAGGAGCGCCCTGGGACCTACGGCCGTGGGGTGGGAGATTTGCGAGGTAGCCTCTCTCCCCCATCTCAAAAAGATCGCACCGCGAAGGTACAGATCGGCCAACGCAGACTCAACAGACCAGAAGACTGAGATGAAGTGGGCTGGTGTGGACTGGACTGGGTTAGATGTTATCCCACTCCACTCTACTCTGGTCTGCTCTACTCTGCTCTTCTCAACTCTACTCTACCCTACTCTACTCTGCTCTACCCTTCCCTACTCTATTCTACCCTACCCTACCTACCTACCCTACCTGTTCTACTCAACCCTGCTCTACTCTGCTCTTCTCGATGCTACTCTAGTCTACTATTAGCCCTACTCTACTCCAGTCTGCTTTATTATATGCTACTATATTGCGCTCTCCTCTCCTCTCCTCTCCTCTACTCCGCTCTGTCGACTATATTTGCCTACCCGACTCCGTTATACCATCTACCCTACTCTATTATATTCTACTCTACTCTACTCTTCTCTACGCTTCTCTACTCTAAATTACTCTCTACTCTACTCTACTCTACTCTACTCTACTCTACTCTACTCTACTCTACTCTACTCTACTCTACTCTACTCTACTCTACTCTACTCTACTCTACTACTCTACTCTACTCCTAATGTATGTGCCATCCTCTCCTCTCCTGACTTCTACCCAATTCTACTGTCTATTGCACTCTGCCTCCGCTCTACTCTACTCTAACTCTACCCTACTATACTCTCTTTTAGTCTACTCGTGCTGTACCATACTCTACTCTTATATAGTCTACTCTACTTTGCTCTGTTATACTCCACTCGACTCTGCTCTACTCGAGTCCTCTACTCTTATACACCATACTTTGATCTCAGTCACTCCACCCTACTCTACTTCTGAGTTTGACGCTTGATGGACGACGGTTGGGACGCTATTCGAATAGCCACAGGGAGCCATTGCAATAGCAGAGGAAGTCAATGCAATAGCAGGGGAAGCAATTGCGACAGTGTGGCTCAGAATAAAAGGGATCGGAGCAGTGGACCCGTTTTCTATGCACTTGGTCTAAGAATCCTATAGGCAATCTTTTTTGGAGGACATCCGGGCGGAGTGTCCAACCATAAGCAAGGATGAGTGCTGAAAGGCAGGTCAGATCAGGGAGGGGGACATCCCTATGGAGCAGCGAAGCGTGCTGTGTCTGGGGTGCCAGAACTCCGACATGGGCGGGGAGCCGCATGTGGACATATCCACTGGGGACGAAACGTGCGAGAGGTGCGCCGAGCTGGGGGGAACTGTTGTCGCACCCACTTGGGCGCCTGTCAAGTGGAGCTCCCAATGGGATCCTATGGGGTCACGAAGCGTGCGAGAGGTGTACCAAAACGGGCGGGGAGCCGCATATGGATGCACAAGCTGGGGCCTTATGTGGAGCTCTCTGACACGAGACGTGTGAGGAGTATGCCGCAATAGGCTGGGGGTCGCTATGCGGTACCACCCTCTGGGGCGTTCGGTGGAGCTTCCTATGGGGTCACGATGCGTGGATGGTGTATGCCTAAATGAGCTGGGGGACGCTACGCGGTACCACCCCCTGGGGCGTTCGGTGGAGCTTCTTGTGGGGTTACGAAGCGTGTAAGCGGTGTGCGGACATTGGCTGGGCATGCCATGCGGTACCACCCCCTGAGGCGTTCGGTGGAGCATCCTAATGGGCCACGAAATGTGTGAGGGATGTGCCGACATGAGTACGCGGAGAGCAGGAGGCAGGAGGCAGGGAAGGGAGGAGGGAGGAAGGGCAGGAGGAAGGAAGTTCGGCTGCGCGCAAGGGGGGAAGTGAAAGGGGCATGCCTACTCAGAAGGCGGCGGGGCTTTCCCAGACGCCACCGCGCCTTCTGAGAAGCCGCCCGTAGCCTCGCAGAAGACTCAGAGAGCTTCTTGGAAGGCCTTCTGAGCCTTCCGGAAGGCTCAGAGGCGGGAGGCCTTCTGAGCCTTCCAGAAGGGCCCGCCCTCTCTGCCTTCCCCCCTGGGCGCGCCGCGGACTGTCAGCGTGCGCCGGGGTCGATGCATCCCGATCGCGATCGATCCCCCATGCCCCGCCGCCGCGCGCCCCCCGCCTCGATCGATCCCCGATGCCCCGATACCCCGAGCGATTCCCTCGACTGCGCGTAAGCGTGACCCTTCGCCGGAGTGAACTCGAGTGCCAGCCCACGGGGTCCCGCCAGCATTGGCCGTCGTGCTTGGATGGCTTGCATTTGGCCTCCCCCTCGGCCCCCTTGCCGCTGCGGCGTCACCCGACCACATATCCGTGCTCATCATAAACAGTAATACCCTCCGAAAACGCAGCGCAATGCTTTTCTTTCATTGTGTCTCGGGGCTTTCAGAACTTCACCCTCCCTCCCGCCCCCCGGCCCATCGTTTCGGGCCCCCAATTAGATCGTCTGCCTCCCCCTCCCTGCTGCCCGTCGGGGTGGTGGTGGGGGTGGGGAAGGCGGTTTCTCCGATCCCGCTTCCGAGACAGCCTCAGGCGCCCAGGATCGCCCTTCACTGGAGTGACTTCGAGTGCGGGCCCACGGGGTCCCGCCAGCACTGGCCGTCGCGCATGGCTGGATTGCACGTGCCCCTCCCCCTCCCCCTCCGGCCCCAGAAGGCCGCGCACCAGAGGTCACTTTTGTCCAGGGCCGCTCCTGCGTGTGGCCGATCCCCGGTGCCCGCCGCAGCGCGCGCGCACTGCAGGAGCGGTGCGGCACAGCCCGGGGGCACCCCCGCCAGGTGTGTAAGCCCTTTACGGCGCCGCGCGACCCGCCCCCGCCCCTGCCCTCGGGAGACGGGGCCTGCCGCCGTCGTCGTCGCCGTCGTCGTCGTCGGAATCGAGCTGGGGTGGAGGGAGGGGAGGAGGGAGGGAGGGAGGGAGGGCTGACGGAGAGGGGATGGAGGGGGAGGTGCGGGAGGAGGAGAAGGAGGAGGCAGAGGAGGAGAAGGAGCAGGAGGGGTGTGATGATGATGATGATGATGATGATGATGATGATGATGATGATGATGATGATGATGATGATGATGATGATGATGATGATGATGATGATGATGCTGATGCTGATGCTGATGCTGATGCTGATGCTGATGCTGATGTTGATGCTGATGCTGATGCTGCTGATGATGATGATGATGATGCTGCTGCTGATGCTGATGATGCTGATGATGATGATGATGATGATGATGATGGTGGTGGTGGGAATGATTATCATGGTGATGATGATGATTATGATGATGATGGTGATGATGATGATGATGCTGATGATGATGGTGGTGGGAACGATGATGATGGTGATGATGATGATTATGATGATGATGATGATGATGCTGATGATGCTGATGATGCTGATGATGATGCTGATGATGGTGATGATGGTGATGATGGTGATGTGGAGGTGGAGGAGGGGGAGGAGGAGGCGAAGGAGGAAGATGAGGAGGAGGGGGAGGAGGGAGGACCAGTGTAAAGCCGAGACGCATCAACGATGTTGCAATGCACCCTCCCTCCAGGGTTCCTCTGCTTAGGTCAATACAAGAATTGGCTGTCACTGCTGGAAGTGCCGCGTTGGAAGACAACTGTGCGAGAATCGTCACTCGTGCCACAACGCCACTCCTTGGACTTCAACGCCGCCGCTGTTGGCGGACCAACTCGACAGATGATATACCTGTTACGCGATGCCCGCCACTCCATGGTCGGCCCATCGTGCGATAGTCTTCGGGCGAAGCTCTGGGGAGGCGGGGAAGAGAGGGCATGCCAACATCCCGGCGAGAATTGCGTGTCACCCAGATTTCTGCAGACGGGTGACGCTGGAGTTCCACAACCTCCTCGCCTCTGATGCCTTCCGCCCGTCTCCCATGAGGCGGTTAGTTTTGGTCAAACGGGCCATGCACATCGTTTCTGAGAGCATGCGCTGGGACGACGCCGAGTCCCGGGCCGATGGCATCGATGACGAGTTGGGCTGGGTCCTGAGCTTCATCCGGGCTGCGGAGCGCGTCAACCTGACCACCATGCGGCGCTGCGCCAAGGCATTCCCGAAGATCGCAGACTTCGTCCACCCCGAGGACCCCGAGGCCCGGAGCAAACCGGGATTCTGGCAGCTAATGCAGCTAGCGGTGCAGATGGCCCGCATGGCCCTGACTGAAGATGTAGAGCAACTCCGCCGGGAGCGCAACGAGGAGCCCTTGGCCTGTGACGGCCAGGCCAAATCCAACATCCTCGTGAAGCTGAAGCGTCTGCTCTCTGGCTGCACCAACGGCGTGGCGGCGATGCAGCGCGAGGATGGGCAGGTCACGAACTCCGCGGCGGAGATGGCCGAGGCTTCGCGCGCTCACTGGGAGAGGGGGTGTTCCAAGCGCCAACGGTGGATGTCGACCTCAGGCGTCAGTGGCTGGACGTCCTGCCACCTCCTCCTCCTCCTCCTCCTCCTCCTCCTCCTCCTCCTCCTCCTGCCGCGCACACTGAACATCGGACACGAGATCCTGGAGCCCATGCCGGCGACACACTCGCAAGGCCGAGGCCGCCGCGCCGGGCGTTCCCGCGCGAAGCCTGGAAATGGAGAGTGCGGCGAAAAGACGTTCGAGCAGCGGTGCAACATTCTGGGAGCACTGCGCCTGGACCTGGCGGCGTTCCGTTCGGGACCGGCATCTTGCCCGAGGTCGCCACGATGTTGGGGAGGGAGGGCGCGGGGGCGATGATGCGAGAAGCGTTTGCAGACGAAAGCAGTGTAGGCATTTACGATTACAATCTCGGAATGTTGGTCTGCCTCCCGAAGGCTCCGACCGGGGAGGACCTGGAGCTTGGCGTGTACTACAGGGCAGCCGACACACGACTTCCTTCCATCGTTAACACTGACAACAGGTTGGTGGCCAGTGCGATGCGCACCAGGTGGGAAGAACACTTTGAGGGCTACGTGCTGGACAGGCAACGGGGTTTTCTACGGGGCCGGTCGATCATAAAAGATCTGCTGGAAGTGGAGAGCGCACTGATGCCGAGATCGCTTGAGGACCAGCGAGCCGCCGCGATGCGATCTTCCTGGACTTTGCAGCATCCTTCCCATCCATCTCCCAGCGATACATGGAAGAGTGTTTGGGACACATCGGCGCCCCCGCACCGGCCAGCCTCGCTCTCCGGAGCTTGTGCGACGACTGCGGGTGTCAGATCTCGGTCAAGGGGCACATGCTCGAAGGTTTCCACATGACGTCAGGCGTGGGCCAGGGTTCCCCTTTACCCCCCTTGATATATGCAGTCGTCGCGGAGAGCCTCTTGGACACCATCGAGGCACGCTCGCCAGAGACGTTCGTCCGGGCGCACGCGGAAGATACCGCGTTGGTGGTGCAGTGTTTCTGGGCCGCTGCGCTCGGTCTGTCAACGTTCATCACTTCGTTCGCAAGGATTTCTGGATTACGTTTGAATATAGCAAAATCAGTGGTCATCCCGCTCAATGCCGCGACGTACAATTATTTCGAGCTGAAAAGCGCATGGAGGTGCCGGCGTGGGCGGACATGCCCGTATCCACGTCTTGCAAGTATGTTGGCTTCCAAATGGGACCAGGGAGAGGCGATGCCTCCTGAAAAAAACATGGTTGAAATACATCGCACGATTTGGCTTATGGAAAGATCAGTCTTTAGGATTACAGTGGCATGCCAGAGTCTACAACACGTTCTCGGCACCAATACTTGGGTACAGCAGTCAGCTGGAGGACCCGCAGGCATGGGTATTGGAGGGCGCGGAGCAAGCGCTGTTCTGCGTGGCCAAGGGGCCGGGCAATTGGGCTGAGCCACTGGGTTTGTGGACGCTCCGGGAGGCGTTTGGGCTTACCGCGTCTTTCCAAAATCTAGATTGGGATGCCATATCCGCCAAGATTTGGGTGTTGCAATTCGACAGTGCGTGTTCGCCGAGACGCCACTTCCAGGGGAACGTGCGCCACCTGCAGGACGCCTTGCGGCATCCGGCGCACTACCATGCGCGGGTGGCTTGGGCCGACTGGTATGACAGGTCGTTTTTGCTGTGTTTGGCCCGGGCCGCGCCAAAATGGTTACGCCAAGTTGGTTTTGCCGACATGCTGAGACAAACCCGCCCTGCTGGAGCCCGACCGCTCAGCGCAGAGACAGGCGGGCGCAAGGAGTGCCAGCGCACTGTGTACGAGTATCTGGCGGCCGCCGCTCTTCGAAGCCCGTGGAACAGGATCCGGGAAAAGCTGCAACACTTTCATGTGGACGGCGCTGCCAGACACTCAGCAATATTTGGCAGCGTGGGGGAGCGTACTCCGGCTTGGCAGGGCCGGCGAGCGGCTCATCTTCTCCGGGAGCTCGCCGCACTGGTACCTCCCCGAGTACACGCTGCAGTTTTCTCAACATTGTGGAACCGTTGGACGACCGCTCGTCGCTTCCAGAGCCGCGCGCCCTGCCTTTTCAGCTGCGGCCAGCGTGCCCAGGACAGTTTGGAACACTATTGCAGATGCCCAGCTCTCCAGAGAGCGTGTCGCATTCAATTCCGTTTGGGTCCGGGCAGGTTTTGCACTTTGCACACCTTCCTTCTGGTCAACCCACTTATCAGGTCGACAAAGGCGCTGACCACATTCGCACTCGCAATCTACGCGGTCTACACGACTACGAATGCCATACGGTTCTGGGGAGGCTGTACGATGGAGGTCGCGGCAGACGCAATTGCGCAGGCGGCCCGGGAAGGCGCGCGAGGTCACAGCAAGGCCACAAGGGTGTTGGACACGCGCTGGAGACTGCCCGACGCGGCGTCGCCTCTACCAGCGCCGCCGTTGTCTCCTTTCTCTAGTCGGGTGCTTACGCTGCGTCAGCTGCAGCAGCTGGACAGGTGGGTGCGTAGAGTCCGCGCCCGCAGCGCGCCGCAGCAATGGGCTCGGC
The DNA here is from genome assembly GCA_963575745.1 of Prorocentrum cordatum. Lineage (NCBI taxonomy): Eukaryota > Dinophyceae > Prorocentrales > Prorocentraceae > Prorocentrum > Prorocentrum cordatum. The sequence continues at coordinate 318,197 of CAUYUJ010002259.1, forward strand.
ACGCGGATCAGTGCCCTCCTGCCTTCCGACAGCGAGTACCTGCCCTTCGTGGGCAAGCCTGTCTCCTTCTTCGGGGGCGCCCGGGAGTCCGCGACCCCGGCGCCGCTGCTGAGCCCTTCCATTTTCTGCTTCTTCCTCCCACGGCGGCCACGCAGGGGCCATTTTGAGTGAAATGTTTGTTGCGCGTTGGGCAGGCATCGGCCGTCCAGACCGTTACGGGCTGCGCCTGGCAGGTATCTGCCCCGGCGCACGCCCTTGGAGTCCAAACCAGGGGGGATTTGCCCTCCCCCTGGAACCAGGCGGCAGGGCCTGAGGATCCCGAGGCGCGCTTCCTGAAGCCACTTTTGCACTCCAGGCCGGCTGGACAGTCTGTCGTCGCTGCGCGCCCGTCTGTCGCGGAGCACGCGGCGCGTGCGTTCAGGTGCCCTTCTCCTTCTCCCCTCTTTCCTCCTCCTCCTCCTCCTCCTCCTCCTCCTCCTCCTCCTCCTCCTCCTCCTCCTCCTCCTCCTCTGTACCTGGCCAGTTGTAGAATGGCCTTCAGGAGGGGTGTCTCGGACTCCTGCATGCCTTCTGCTCTGTACCAATATCAGTCGCGTTCGTAGGACATCATGACCTTGACCCCCCTGATGGTCATTCGATTGTGTGGCGACATCCGTGTTCTGCAGAGAGACCGGGAGGTGCAAGCCATCGTGTCTAGGTGCATCCTGGTCTGTCTGCCTGTCTCTGTTTCTCACGCTCGGCATTGCAGGCGAAAAAACAATTTGGCTTCGCGGACGCGGCAACGGGCATATTTGTTTAGGAGTAGAGCAGCACGCGCCACGGCTGCGAAATTCCTGACATTTTCGTTGCGTCTTGCGCTGTGGTGCAATTTATTCTCTCCGAGCTGATGTCGAGGACTCCTTGCCCGCCAGGGGCGGAAATTCGGGCAGTTGTTCCAATCCGCCATCGCCAATGCGGGTACGGCGCCCCCCCCCGGGCGATAACCGTCACGGGTGACTGTCCCTCTCCCTCGCATGGGGTGGGTGGCCGGGGGTCGCCAGCCCTTCTTGTTGCAGAGTTTTCTGCAGCTTCGCACGCTGCCTTCGGAGTCCGCCGAGGCCGTCGAGATCGGCTCGCTCTCCCCCCCCCCCCTCTCGTCTCTTTCTCCTCTGCCTGTCTCGTCCTCGCTCACCCCCGAGTTCGGCCACTCGGAGCTCCAGATGGACCGCGGAGGACTGGTAGTCGGCGCTGCGTGCAAAACCATGCGGTGGTTTCGGCTTCGATGGAGCGTTGCCCCGTTCTTTTTCCCTCCCTCGTCGCTTCCTCCCCAGGCACCCCTCCTGGTCGCAGATTTATGTGTTCCTTGTCGTCTTAATCTGGTAGGGTACATGTCTCGTGACTGTTCGGGCCTCTCGAATGGGAGCCTGTCTCGAATGCGTGCATGACGGCTGTAGCGTTAATTGTGCAACTGTGGGCGGACCCTGGGTTTGCGGGCGACTGTTCCTCTCCGAGCTTCCAGCGCTCGCCGCCAGGTGCGTCCTAGGAAACCTCAACATACTTTTCATTTCATGTTCGTTCGACTTCACACTCGCTGTCAATATTCATGCGAACGCTGGTGCCTGGCATGGGGTGTATAGCTAGTCAGTGCACTTCGCCACCGCTGTGGACAGCGACATCGTGTGATCGTCTGTATTTGTTCCTTTTGCTTCCAGTCCTCCTCACTAGTGCTCGCGTGGGCTCTGGTGCGAATGCCGGATGCGCAAGCCGGATTACGCACGCGCGAGGTTTTGGCGTTTCAGTCGTTGTCTTTGTCCTTTTCCTTTGCCTTCCCTCTCTTTTTCCTGCTCTTGCCCTTCTTCCTCCGTCCTCCTTCTTTCCCTCGCGATGCACCGGCGTCAAGGCGGCGACAACCGACGGCATAGATGTCCAGGAGTCTTTGTCTGGCCAGCGCACTTCGTCGTGGAGCTATACACCTCGCTTGCGCATCGAACTGTAGGGAAATCCACGGCATGCGTGAGTTGAGCGCCCTCGGCTTTTTTACTCTCTGTATTTGAGCTCTCGTCCTCCTCCTCCTCCTCTCCCGCCTCTGGTTTTTTCTTATCCTTTTCGGCTCCCCTCTCCCTTCTCCCTGTTTGGCGGGCTACTGCGCCCTCCGCATACCACACCAGAGGATTCGTACACCAGATTCCCTTGGCAGTCGGAGTGTGGAATATTTCAGGCATGGAACATTTTCCGGCAATTCGTTGCGCGGGCAAAAAACGTTTCACACAGTATCGAGCGTGGCCGACACGATTTGCTGTCCGCCGTGTCGTTCTGGCCGGACCCCGGGGTCCACCTCACGGGCACGGTGAGGTTGCCATTGGTCTGCTGACTGGCTTGGAGTCCTCTTGGTTGGGGGAAAGAAACTTTCCTCTTGCGTCCTGACGATTCGGAATCGTGCCTGACGACCATTCCTGGGATTTCAGCACCGCGAATCAACCTGACTGCTATGCCCTGACAGTCCTCAATTGTGCCAGAACGCCATTTCTGGGACACCAGCCATAATAATCCGCTCAACGGCTGTAGATTTTAGGACGAGTGTGCGCGAGGTTGAAACGAGAGCCACATTTTGAGCCGCCCTCCATGTGTGAAGCTCTTGCAAGCTTTTAAATCGAATATGCACGCCGCTAAGGCGAGAGCTTCATATTGAAAACGAGCCGCCTTCCATCCGTGAAGTTTTGACGCGCTTTTTTATGACGAACGTGCGCGGCGCTCAGGCGAGAGCCACATTGTGAAAACGACCCGCCTCCCATCGGTGAAACACTCGCGCACTTTTGAAGCGAATGTGGGCGGCGCTAAGATGAGTGCCACATATTGAAAAGGAACCGCCTCTATCCGTGAAGCTCTGGCAATATTTTCAAATCGAATGCGCGCGGCGTGAACACAATACGTTTTCCATCAGCGGAACCCTTGCAAACTTTTAAGACGAATGTGCGCGGCGCTAAGAGAGAGAGAGAGAGAGAGAGAGACACATTTTGAACACCGCCCGCCTTCCATCCGTGAAGTTGTTCCAACTTTGAGCTTCAGGACCGTAGATGGTGACGGAGTCTCCGGCGAAACGTCCAGCCCGCCCTACCGACACGTCTCGGGGTGCGACAGGGTGGTGTTATTTGCACGGGAAAGTAATAGGTACTGAAAACCACCCGCCCTCCACCCGTGAATCCCTTGCAAACATGTCAGTCGATTGCGCGCGGCGCGAAGGCAAGAAACGCACTGCCCTCCATTCCTCAGGCACTTGCGAACTTTCAAGGCGAACGTGCGCGCCGCTAAGATGAGAGACTCATTTTGAAGACGACCCGCCCTTCATCTATGAAGTTCTGCCCTATGTTTAAGACGAGTGTGCGCGACGCGCAGGTGAGAGCCACATTGCGAAAAGTTGCCGCCTTCCATCAATGAAGAACTTGAGGATTTTTGAGACGAATGTGCGCAGCGCTAAGGCGAGAACCAACCTTTGAAAATGACCCGCCCTCAATCCGTGAAGCTCCGACACACCTTTCAGGCGAATGCGCGCGGCGCTCAGGCGAGGGACACATTGTGAAAAGCAGCTGCCCGCCCCCCTGCCATCCGCGAACCTCATTTCAAATTTTGAGTCGAATGTGCGCGGCGCTGGAGCGAGGGACACCTTTAGAAAAAAAACACCCGCCCTCAATCCGTAAACATGTTACTGAACGTTAAGCTTCAGGCTCACACATGGTGACAAAGTCTCAGGCGAAGCGCCTGGCCCGCCCTACCGACACGTCTCGGGGTGCGACAGGTGGAGTTATTTATCAGGAAAAGATATGGATGAAAAGGATGGTAATGTAGCACTCCTGGTCATGGAGCACCCCTCCCGCGGCCATTGGCGCTGGGTACCCTCGGTGTGGCTCTTCCAAGAGATTCAGCAGCCGGGGTGCTACTTTGGGATTCAGCAGTCGGCTTGCCCCAGCTACTTTGGGATTCAGCGTCGGGGTGCTCATCAGTGCTGATTCGGGTTCGAAGGACGTTCCTCTTCAGTGTGCATCTGCCGCGGCTAGCCAGGTCAGCTCACTGAGGTGCAGCAGGGGATTATCAGCACTTCAGTTTACAGGAGTTAGAGCAGGATTGGGCTTGTGCCACGCCCCATGTCGATACATAACTACCTTCCGCAGTTGTGTTGCTTGCTCGCTGAGGCTTTCACTTGCGAGATCGCTGGGCATAATTCTTACCTTGTTGGGAGGTGGGCCTCTTGGGAAGGCCCTGAGGCCACTCGGCCCTTCTAGGTTTACCTGGCCCCCTTCCCAGGCCGTAAATTGGGAGCGGATTTCTGATGGGGCGCCCTTTCGTGGTAGGTTGTGCCCATTCTCCGCAGTAGCGCAGGGTACCATCATTTGTTGCTCCCCGTTGGCGGGCGCTGAGTCCCTGGTTGTCCCGCGGTTCTCCCGTCGTTGTCCCGTGGTTGTCCCGATAGTTGCCCCGTGGATGTTCCGTGGTTGCCCTGATGTTTGTCCCGACGGTTTTCTCATGCTTGTCCTGTGGTTGTTCCGTGGCTATTCCGTGGTTGTCCTATGGTTGTCTCATGGTTGTCCCACAAGGTGTCCCGTGGATGTCTCGTGGTTGTCCTGTGGTTGTTGTCCCGTGGTTGTCCCGTAGTTGTCCCGTAGTTGTGCCGTTGTTGTCCCGTGGTTGCTCCGTGGTTGCCTGGTGTTTTTCACGTGGTTGTCCCGTGATTGTCCCGCGGTTGTTCCGTGGTTGCCCCATGCTTGTCTTGTAGTTGTCCTGTGATTATCCCACTATCAAGTCCTCTACGGTTGTCACGACCTATCGGTCTCACTATCTTGTCATCGATTTCTTGACACACATATTTATATTTACATATCGTCAAACCGATAGATAGTGGAACCGACCGATCTATTTCGAGATCGCTCGACAGATCGCGAATGCGAGCGGACGCCGACCGAAAGCCGAAAGCTGCGCCCACCCCCCCGAATTCATTATCTGTTTGCACATACTAATGCAGCAGTTATTCGGATGTCTTTCGGGTGTAGCGTGTAGTGCGTATTGCGCCTGGTCCTGTACGGCATGCGCTTCATGCCCCCCTCTCAGTCGGCTGAGCCTGGGGCCGAAATCCATGTCAGAGACCTTCGTGCATCCTCGCGTGGCATGCTGAGGGCTGCGCCCTCCCGTTCCCCGTTGCGTGTGGCTCGCTGCGCGGCGGTAGATCTCGTGAGCCAGGCTACGGGCAGCGATCGGGGTCTGCCGCCGCGGGCACATCCCGCAGCTTAGTTCTTTTGGATGGCTCTCTTCCCGAGCTTCGCCACCGGCTTCGCCGCGCCCTGCGGCTCTGTTCTGCTCCTCTCCGTCAGCCCTCGCGTGTCTGCCGGACCTGCCGCCGCCCAGGAAGGCTTTCACTGTCTGAGCGGGCCTCCTTCTCGGAGGGGGGGAGGAGGTGGGAGGAGGAGGAGGAGGAGGAGGAGGAGGAGGAGGAGGCGCAGGCGGAGGGGAGGAGGAGGAGGAGGAGGAGGAGGAGGAGGAGGAGGAAGAAGTCGTTCCCTCGCTCCGTAGCCGCTTCTCTTCTTTGTTGTTACCAGTGCAGGCGCATAATGCACTACCGCGCAGCCCACTGCAGAGCTTCGACCGTGACGAGCCTCTCTCTTGTCGCAGCGGGCGATCAAAGAAGTGCCTGCTGGGCCTTTTTTTGTGCAACGCCGAGAGCCTCTCCCCCTCCCCCTCCCCCTCGCCCCCTCCCTGCCCCTCTCCCTCTTGCTCCCTTGCCTGCCTGCCCTCCCCCCTCTCCGCTCCTGTCCTGCCTTTCTTCCCCCTCCCCTCCCCTCCCTTTCGTTTTTCCTCCCCGACGCCCCCCTCCCTGCTCTCCTCCCCTCCCCTCCCTCGTCCTCTCTGTCTTCCTCCTTTCCTGCCCTCCTCCCCTCTCCCTTACTGCCCGCTTCCCTCATTTCCCTCCGTGCCTCTCCCTTCCCATCCGCTCCCTTCCCTGCTTTTCCTCCGCTCACTTCATCCCCTTTCCGGCCAGACTCGTGCGCTGCCAGGTGCCGTCCACGCCGCCGATTGGGGTACCCGTGGCCGCGGACTTGGCGCGAGCGCGCCATTGCTCCCCGAGTCTGAGTGCCTGCCCCTCGTCCCTCGAGGAGGAATCGAGTATCGAGGATCGCCAACCAGGCCGTTCTGGCCTTCGAGGGCTGGGCTCGGGTCGAGATCCTGGCCGGAGCGCGTTCGAGACGCTGTGCGAGGGCAGATTACCTAACAGCGAAGACTGATAGGTTTCTAGTGGTCTAAAAAGAGCTCACAGATCACTCCACAGGGGGGTCCGGGCAGGTGTTGGGAGTTGCCGGGCGGCAGGGTGCCGGGCTCGTTTTTCGCCAACAGTCACACACTTCGCGCTCTTCGACTTCCCAGAACTCCATTCCCAGGCTCATTCTGAATACCCGGATGCAACAGTCACACACTTCGTGCTCTTCGAGATCCCAGAACGCCATTCCCGGGCCACATTCTGGAGGGCCGGATGCAACAGTCACACACTTCGTGCTCTTCGAGTTCCCAGAACTCCATTCCCGGGCCACATTCTGGAGGGCCGGATGCAACAGTCACACACTTCGTGCTCTTCGAGTTCCCAGAACTCCATTCCCGGGCCACATTTTGGATGCCCGGAGCCAACTGTAGGCCACTTCGTGCTCTTCGACTTCCCAGAACTCCATTCCCGGGCCACATTTTGGATGCCCGGAGCCAACTGTAGGCCACTTCGTGCTCTTCGAGTTCCCAGAACTCCATTCCCGGGCCACATTTTGGATGCCCGGAGCCAACTGTAGGCCACTTCGTGGTCTTCGAGTTCCCAGAACTCCATTCCTGGGCATGATTTTGAATGCCCGGAGCCAACTGTAGGCCATTTCGTGTTCTTCGAGTTCCCAGAACTCCATTCCCGGGCCACACTTTGAATGCTGAGGCAGGCTGATGAGGCTGAGGCTGAGGCAGGCTGAGGCTGAGGCCGAGGCTGAAGGCAGACTGAGGCTGAGGCTGAAGCAGGCTGAGGCTGAGGCAGCAGGCTGAGGCTGAGGCTGAGGCAGGCTGAGGCTGAGGCTGAGGCAGGCTGAGGCTGCTGAGGCAGGCTGAGGCTGAGGCTGAGGCTGATGCAGGCTGAGGCTGAGGCAGGCTGAGGCTGAGGCCGAGGCTGAAGGCAGACTGAGGCTGAGGCTGCAGGCTGAGGCTGAGGCTGAGGCTGAGGCTGAGGCAGGCTGAGGCTGAGGCTGAGGCAGGCTGAGGCTGAGGCTGAGGCAGGCTGAGGCTGAGGCTGAGGCAGGCTGATGCTGAGGCAGGCTGAGGCTGAGGCTGAGGCTGAGGCTGAGGCTGATGCAGGCTGAGGCTGAGGCAGGCTGAGGCTGAGGCCGAGGCTGAAGGCAGACTGAGGCTGAGGCTGAAGCAGGCTGAGGCTGAGGCTGAGGCAGGCTGAGGCTGAGGCTGAGGCAGGCTGATGCTGAGGCAGGCTGAGGCTGAGGCTGAGGCTGATGCAGGCCGAGGCTGAGGCAGGCTGAGGCTGAGGCCGAGGCTGAAGGCAGACTGAGGCTGAGGCTGAAGCAGGCTGAGGCTGAGGCTGAGGCAGGCTGAGGCTGAGGCTGAGGCAGGCTGATGCTGAGGCAGGCTGAGGCTGAGGCTGAGGCTGATGCAGGCTGAGGCTGAGGCAGGCTGAGGCTGAGGCTGAAGGCAGACTGAGGCTGAGGCTGGCAGGCTGAGGCTGAGGCTGAGGCTGAGGCTGAGGCTGAGGCTGAGGCAGGCTGAGGCTGAGGCTGAGGCAGGCTGAGGCTGAGGCAGGCTGAGGCTGAGGCCGAGGCTGAAGGCAGACTGAGGCTGAGGCTGAAGCAGGCTGAGGCTGAGGCTGAGGCAGGCTGAGGCTGAGGCTGAGGCTGAGGCAGGCTGATGCTGAGGCAGGCTGAGGCTGAGGCTGAGGCTGATGCAGGCTGAGGCTGCAGGCTGAGGCTGAGGCCGAGGCCGACGGCAGACTGAGGCTGAGGCTGAAGCAGGCTGAGGCTGAGGCAGAGGCAGGCTGAGGCTGAGGCTGAGACAGGCTGATGCTGAGGCAGGCTGAGGCTGAGGCTGAGGCTGATGCAGGGTGAGGCTGAGGCAGGCTGAGGCCGAGGCTGAAGGCAGACTGATGTTGAGGCTGAAGCAGGCTGAGGGCGAGGCTGAGGCAGGCTGAGGCTGATGCAGGCTGAGGGTGAGGCTGAGGCAGGCTGAGGCCGAGGCTGAAGGCAGACTGATGTTGAGGCTGAAGCAGGCTGAGGGCGAGGCTGAGGCAGGCTGAGGCTGAGGCAGGCTGAGGCTGAGGCTGAGGCAGGCTGAGGCTGAGGCTGTGACTGCGACTGCTGTTGCCACTGCGACTGCCATCGCGAATGCGACCACGACTGCGAGAACAGCAGAATTCTACAACAGGATTCTTATCTGAATCTTAAGGGGAATGCTTCCAGATATGCTCCTACACATCGCTGTTAGGTTGCTTTGCCGGGATAATTTTTGAGGATAGATGAGGGAGGGTGAGGGTGCGTGCCACTCCCCGCTTTCCTCAGATCACGGTCGGATTTTGCGCATTCCCGTCCAGTTTGTTTGCCAACACACATCTGCTATCACACCTTGCTCATGAGCTCGAATCGGGTCGGGCGGGAGGGGGTTGTGTGGGAAAGGGGGTGGCACGGTCGAGGGACAAATTAGCAACATTCCCCCCTCCCGGCACTTCAAAGTTGGCACGTTTACGCACCACCGCTCGGACACTCAAACTCGGAAGGCCCGAAATCAGCATTGCATTCGGGGGTGGCGAGTTCAAGCCGTATGTTACGCGTGAGTGTTGCTCACGTGTTTCTGACACCTGAACGATATCTAATGCATGCAGTTGGTTTCGGCCACGGGCGCCTCCAGCGCCCAGAGGCGCCTGGGGAACTACATATGCAAACCGATTCATTACCCCTCCCCATGCTGTCGCCCATGTTCGCCCCACCCGATGGAAGCTTTGCTACGTGATACGCGTGTCGCTGTTCATCCGGATTCCGCACACACTATTGCATGATTTGCGCACATGCGTTTCCCTTTCGCAATGTCTACGGCCAGTCGGAGTGGCGTTCTGGCCTTGGCGCCTGCCGCACTCCTGCCCTTCCTACAGCTGCTCGTGATGAGCAGAGTTATCTTTTTCTCCCCAGGTCACGTCGGTTTTGCACCCGCCTCTCTTGCTCACTTGTTGCTTGCTGCTGCTGCTGTTGCTGCTGTTGTTGTTGTTGTCGTTGTTGTTGTTGTTGTTGTTGTCGTTGTTGTCGTTGTTGTTGTTGCTGTTGTTACTGTTGTTGTTGTTGTTGTTGTTGTTGTTGTTGCTGTTTGTTTGTTGTTGTTGTTGTTGTTGCTGTTGTTGTTGTTGTTGTTGTTGTTGTTGTTGTTGTTGTTGTTGTTGTTGTTGTTGTTGTTGTTGTTGTTGTTGTTGTTGTTGTTGTTGTTGTTGTTGTTGTTGTTGTTGTTATTTGTTGTTGTTATTATTGTTGTTGTTGAACTCTCACAATTGAAGAATAATTATTGTTGATCCCCCACCTCCGGTGCGCATTGCATGTTACCTAACAGCGAAGACTGATAGGTTTCTAGTGGTCTAAAAAGAGCTCACAGATCACTCCACAGGGGGGTCCGGGCAGGTGTTGGGAGTTGCCGGGCGGCAGGGTGCCGGGCTCGTTTTTCGCCAACAGTCACACACTTCGTGCTCTTCGACTTCCCAGAACTCCATTCCCAGGCTCATTCTGAATACCCGGATGCAACAGTCACACACTTCGTGCTCTTCGAGATCCCAGAACGCCATTCCCGGGCCACATTTAGAATAACCGGATGCAACAGTCACACACTTCGTGCTCTTCGAGTTCCCAGAACGCCATTCCCGGGCCACATTTGAATAACCGGATGCAACAGTCACACACTTCGTGCTCTTCGAGTTCCCAGAACTCCATTCCCGGGCCACATTTTGAATGCCCGGAGCCAACTGTAGGCCACTTCGTGTCTTCGAGTTCCCAGAACTCCATTCCCGGGCCACATTTTGAATGCCCGGAGCCAACTGTAGGCCACTTCGTGTTCTTCGAGTTCCCAGAACTCCATTCCCGGGCCACATTTTGAATGCTGAGGCAGGCTGATGCTGAGGCTGAGGCAGGCTGAGGATGAGGCAGGCTGAGGCTGAGGCCGAGGCTGAAGGCAGACTGAGGCTGAGGCTGAAGGAGCTAGTTCTCGGTTCGACAGACTGACGCGCCTGATGTCTCGAAATCGAGGAGGCGCTGCGAACCCTCGGGAACGGGAATCTTTCCTGGAGAGCTCTGGGGAGCGCCCAGCTGCTGAAGCGCTGCCAGAAACGCCTCCATGCGTGCCTGCACGCATGCGGGCACGCTTGGAAGCTTGCCGGAAGCTCTCCCGGACCAGCTGCCGGCTCATCGGAGGCGCTGCTGCGAGGCCTGTGGAGCGACGGAAAAGAGCTCTTGGCGGGTACCATCGCCGTCCGGCTTCTAATCTTAAACTCTGTAGCTCTCAGCGAGCGTCTGATGTCTCCAAATCGATTTCTGTAACCAGCAGCAGGCTGAGGCAGGCTGATGCTGAGGCAGGCTGAGGCTGAGGCTGAGGCTGATGCAGGCTGAGGCTGAGGCAGCCTGAGGCTGACACCGAGGCTGAAGGCAGACTGAGGCTGAGGCTGAAGCAGGCTGAGGCTGAGGCTGAGGCAGGCTGAGCTGAGGCAGGCTGAGGCTGAGCCTGAGGCAGGCTGAGGCAGAGGCTGTGACTGTGACTGCCGTTGCCACTGCGACTGTCATCGCGAATGCGACTACGACTGCGAGAACAGCAGAATTCTACAACTGGATTCTCATCTGAATCTTAAGGGGAATGCTTCCAGATATGCTCCTACACATCGCTGTTAGGTTGCTTTGCCGGGATAATATTTACCTAACAGCGAAGACTGATAGGTTTCTAGTTACCTAACAGCGAAGACTGATAGGTTTCTAGTGGGATCAAAAGAGAGCAGCAGATCACTCCACAGGGGGGTCCGGGCAGGTGTTAGGAGTTGCCGGGCGGCAGGTGCCGGGCTCGTTTTTCACCAACAGTCACACACTTCGTGCTCTTCGACTTCCCAGAACTCCATTCCCAGGCCACATTCTCAATACCCGGATGCAACAGTCAGACACTTCGTGCTCTTCGAGATCCCAGAACGCCATTCCCGGGCCACATTTAGAATAACCGGATGCAACAGTCTGGACATGCACTCACACACATCGTGCTCTTCGAGTTCCCAGAACGCCATTCCCGGGCCACATTCTGGAGGGCCGGATGCAACAGTCACACACTTCGTGCTCTTCGAGTTCCCAGAACTCCATTCCTGGGCCACATTTTGGATGCCCGGAGCCAACTCTAGTCCACTTCGTGGTCTTCGAGATCCCAGAACTCCATTCCCGGGCCACGGCAAAGGCCACAGCGTCATCGGGCCTACGATGGCGTGGCTGCGGTCGGCAGTGGTCGGAGGCCTGCGCACCGCCGCTCGGGAGCTGCGAACTGCCCTTCTTTCCACCGCGGAGACCGTGCAGTACGAAGCTGCCAACGAGCCCGCACGGCAGCTGGGGCTTCCTGACGTCGCGCCAGAGCCTTTCACAGCCAGGCAGCAACGACAGAGCCGCATGGACGGAGGGGAAGAGGAGGACGGCACCCTGCGCGACGAGGTGCCTCTCGGCCCGCCAGTGGAGCAGCCGCACCTGGTGGAGGAGCGAGCGCGGGCAGCCGCAGAGAACCGGATGCCTGCAATCGGCGCTGCAGCGTACCGGGGCCTCCCGCTCACAGGAGCCTTTCAGTCTACGTTTCCAAGCTACCGCCAACGAACTAGCTTCGGGCAGCTAGGTGGCGCTCCTCAGCCTGCCATGGCAGCCAGCCATGCTAGCCTCTTCCAGACGAACGAGGATGGAGCGATTCAGGAAGTCCTCAAGCCCGATGGCTCGCCGGCTTCGGTCGAGGAGATTACCGCAGATGCGGAGGCTTGGGCGGTAGCGTTTAGCCATGACTTCTTTTGCAACATCTGCTCCAACCACGAGCACGACTGCACCGAGACGTGCGTCAAGTACGTCAAGAAGAAGCTCGAGGCCAAAGAGAGTCTGCGCTCGAACAGAACCCCGTCGTGCCGCTTCTGGTTCTTTCGCATCCAGCAGCTATGTCTAGCAGGCCGCACCAAGCGAGTGCGTCGGCGCGGCAAGCCTTTGGTCCGGACTCCGTTCATCGACTTCTCTGATGACCGCAACCAGCGGTGCCGCTGCCAGGTCAAACGCGACCAGCCGTTCAGGAGCTCCAGCAACGACGTCTCTCAAGTGACCAGCCGGTGCAACGTGGATTTCCAGTTCTTGATGTGCGCGCCTGACGAGTCTGCCGAGGCAGCAAAAGTGCTTCAGCCTGGTGGTGCTCCTCAGCCTGCCCAGGACGGGCTGCCTGCGGCCGCCCCAGTTCAGCTGGCCAAGCGCAGAAGGCTTACCAAGAAAACGGCCAGCATGAAGAACCCAGAGTCGGCAATCGCATTGCGCTCATCCAAACAACTCGGCGGCCGCAAAAAGTGGCTCTACGGTTGTGGCTCCTTGCATCCGACAGATGCATCTGTCGTGGAGAGCTTCCAAGCTGCTTTCCAGAAGGCTTTCTCAATGGACTTCTACATCACGAAGTACCAGGGCAAGATGATGGAGTCCATGACGCCGCTCTTCCAGTCTATGCTCACCGGCATGCAGCGTCTGGAGCAGCAGGAGAGGGACGAGAAGGAGGAGGAAGCCCGGAAGGTGCTCAGTGAGGGCGGCGCTGATGGCGAGGACCAGACGCTGGCCAAACGGGGCCGGACGCGCGAGGATCTCGCTCGCCGCGCTCGGCGGGTCTGTATCCGCCTGGCGTCGATGGCGAACCGGTGCTTCTGGCTCTCCACGACGGAGGTGGCCGTGCATATCCTCACAGGCGGCGACTGCCTCCAGTCGCACCACAATGTGCGGCTCTTCACGAGACAACTACAGTGGGCCTGCCAGCAGTGCAAACGCTTGCTAAACCATGAAGGTTCGGGCGGGGAGACGCATAATGATCAGGTGCCAATACAAGCAGTCCGCATCCAGATCCCTGACGCCGACAACGAGGAGGAGGACGCAGCAGGTGACACCAGCGGTGCTCCTCAGCCTCCTGGAGACACTCCTGCTGGTGATGAGCAAGGTGGCGGTGCGGAGTGCGAGGACATGCACGTGTGCACCACCAGCACGAACACGGCCGACGACTACGCCCACAGAGGCCCTCGCCTGCAGACCATGCCGTACTACGTCTACAGGATGTACGTCCGGCGAGTCCTGAAGCCGAGCCGGGTCAAAGCTTCTGGACCGCGATTCTTCGCCTTCGAGAGCCACTACGTCTTGGCTCCGCGGTACATGCAGGAGGTCCACTTGACGCGGAGTTCCGTCCCCACCATCGATGGCTTCCAGTGCCCGACCTGGGCACAGGACCCCGAGCAGAACCCCCTCTTCAAGGCCCTCCTCTTCACGCCTTGGGCGTGCGAGTGTCCCCTCTCTTGTGGCTGCGTTACTCAGTACAGCCATATGCTGAGGAACTGCGACTGCCCCGCCGTGCGCCCATACTCGTTCGAGCGGGCCTGGCGGCTTCGGTGCGCGGAGATCCACGCGTTGGCAGCGCGCGCAGACTCCAGGAGCCGCCTGGCCCGCAAGAGGCTCGTGCTCGCGGACACGACCTCTTCTCCGAGGTGAAAGAGCCCCGGGCGAACCTCGAGGAGGGCGAGCTGGTGCTCCTCAGCCTAGCGCACTTCGCAAGGTCCCAGCTGGCGCGGCGCATGCCAGCGGAGGCGGCACGGCGCATCCTCGCCTTCAGTGACCACCACTGCCGGTGGCACGAGGAACAGTGCACCCTGGCGGAGTTCTGCGCGCACGTGGCGCGAGACGTGCTGGCGCACGTGGACCTCGCGGCGGAGGCGCGGGTTAAGCCTCGGCCAGCAACGACTGCACACCTCGAGGCGGATGAAGACTCCGCGAGCGATGCCGAAGGGCTCAAGGGGCGAGTCCCGCTGGAGCTCGTTGACGTGGGTGGAGGCGGCGGCAGCGACGTAGAGGAGGACGTGGAGGACGCCGAGATTACCGAGATCTCCCGGTTTCCGCTGCGGGACCACGTCAGAGCAACCGAGCTGGCCCTACAGCAAGACCAACTGCAGCGCTTGGACCAGAAGGGCCGCCTCAGCTACGCCGATAAGCAGTTGAAGAATCTCGACCGAGCGTACAGCGGCATGCTGCAGCCAAGCTTTGCACTCCCAGCCAGCAGCGGCGCGCGGGAACATCAGGGCACGCGGCTGGACGAGACCTTCTCTGACATGCTCGCCCTACAGCGGCAAAGCATTGCGCTCCAAAAGAAGCAAGCGAGCCCGGATGGAGAGATCTTGCCCGATGCTGCGGACGACTGGCTCCCCAGCGGTGCTCCTCAGCCTGCTGCCGAGGACGCCCAACCAGAACTCGTTCCGCAGCTCTTGGCCATGCAGGGCCCGGCGGCTGTTGCGTGGAAGCTCGTCACTGATGCCCACTGCACGGAGGAGCAGATTGACGCGGTGGCGTTGTTTGCGTTGTCTCTGCAGAAACGTTTTGACGGCAGACCAGACAAGACAACGCATCTCCTCCCCGTGGCGTCCGCGACAGGCAACCACAGAGCGATCTGGCTCGGTGGAGGCGGTGTCGGCAAGACGCGCACCCTCTCCAAAGTGGTGGAGCCGATGGCCATCACTTACTTCGGCGAGCAGGGGTACCTCGGCAAAGCGCAGTCCAACCACGCCGCACACAACCTCGGCCCGCGCGGCAGGACCATGCATTCCTCCAATGGCCTGCTCATGTCGGATTCCATGCAGACAGCCAGGCTGCGCTTGACGCCACAGACGCAGAAAAAGCTGGATCGCCTCACAGGCACACTCGGCGTCGACGTGATCGATGAGCTGGGTGCTGTGCCGGGGCCTTTGCTGCATGCAGATGCACTGCGCACGACCTACGGCAGGGCGTTGCGCTACAACCTGGACCCCGCGAAGTACATGCGCCCGCAGGAGACGTGGGGACGCATGCCTGTGAAGATCTTGTGCGGGGACTTCTACCAGTTGCCGCCAGTCCCCGCCACCGCTTCCCTGCTGGCGCCTCACGCGGGCCAATCCTACGAACACCAACAGGGTAGGAAGTTGCTCGCCGACATCGAGTACGTCATCGATTTCGTGCAGATGCAGCGCTTTACAGACCCATTGCAACTCGAGGTTCTCCACGCCATGAGAACTCCAGGCGGAAAAAAGATCTCTGACGAGAGCTGGCAGGCGATCGTCAAAACAGAGGTCGTTAGCTCTAGCGGTGCTGCTCAGCCTGCTGCCAGCAGCAGCCAAGCCGCTCAGCCACCTCAGTGGGGCCCTCGGTTGCGTGCAGCACGAGGCTGGTACGAGTCGGCCTATGAGTGGCGCATCGTCTCTTACGCCATGCATGCACAGGCCAAGCTTGATGCGCACGATGCTGGCCAGCTGCTCTTTTACGTCCCAGCAATCGACAGACCAGCTGCGCGCCTCGCGAAGCCTGATTTCGACGAGATGCGCGCGGAGCCCAACATCGGCGCTACCGCAAAAATGCCGGGGCTGCTGCCGCTCTTCGTTGGCATGGAGGTCATCCTGACAGAATCCGTCTTGCCGCCGAAGTATGTCCGTGGCGCGCCAGGCAAAGTGGTAGGCATAGAGCTGCACGTTCTGGAGCCTCCGGTGGAGGGCCGCCCGTCCATTGTCTCGGACGGTGTGGTCGTACTCTACTACATGCCAAAGGCCGTCTATGTCAAGATCGATGACAGCGATGAACTTTTCTTGAAGGCCGCGCCGGTGACAGCTGGCAGTGCTTCTCAGCCTGCCGGCCCCGACCTGCGCGGAGTGCTCGCGATCACCCCGCAGGCGCGCCCCTGGAAGTTCAAAGCGAAGACAGGTGGCCCGGCCATCGCGGTGTCCAGGACGCAGTTGACCGTGCTGCCCAAAAAGCAGGGGACTCTGCATGGCGTCCAGGGCAAGACGACGGACCCAGGCTTCATCGTGCACTGGACGTTTCCGCCAGGACTCAAGAAGGAGTCCATTTGGCTTGCCTACTACGTCAGCCTGTCGCGCCCCAGAAGCTTCAACCAACTCTTGAGCCACGGCTTGCCTGACCGGAGCATCATCGAATCCGGCCCCCCGGAACAGATCGCCAAGGCCTTCGCCGAGCTCTTCACGGACAAGATTGCCGCGACGAAGATCGCTTGCGCGAAGGCCCGACAGCAACTGGGATGGCCTGCGCGAGCTTGAGGAGCCATGAGATGCAGGTTGCGTTGTGGCGGTGCTGTTCAGTCTGTCCGTCTGCATTCGCGTGGTGCTTCTCAGCCTGCATGCGCGTGGTGCTTCTCAGCCTGCGCTCGTGTGCAGCTGTGCGCGGTGAGCCTGCACGTGTCGCGGAATGCTTTTCAGCCTGCGCGTGTCTGCAATGCTTTTCAGCCTGCACGCTTTGCAGCTTCTCCGCTTCGCACGCCGCTCCTCAGCGCGGTCCTCTGAAAAAAAGAACAGTCATCATCTCATCGTCGCACTCATCATCGCACTCATCATCATCATTCATTGCCAGCGTTGATAGCAGTGTCCCGTTTTTACACGACTCGCACTGTTGATAGCAATGTCTCGTTTTGACACTCCCAGCGTTGATAGCAGTGTCTCCTTTTTACACGACTCCCACCATTCACAGCGAAGTTTCGTTTTGACACACTGCGAGCGTTGATAGCAGTGTCTCCTTTTTACACGACTGCCGCCATTCATAGCAGTGTCTCGTTTTGACACATTTCCAGCGTTGATAGCAGTGTCTCCTTTTTACAGGACTCCGAACTACAACTACTACTTCACTGTTACCACTGTTTCATCTTTCCTGCTCTTATTGCTAATACTACTGCGAGTGTTACTGCTGCTGCATGCCTCCAGCTATGCTACTACATATCGCTGTTAGGTTGCTTTGCCGGGATAATGGGATCAAAAGAGAGCAGCAGATCACTCCACAGGGGGGTCCGGGCAGGTGTTGGGAGTTGCCGGGCGGCAGGTGCCGGGCTCGTTTTTCACCAACAGTCACACACTTCGTGCTCTTCGCCTTCCCAGAACTCCATTCCCAGGCCACATTCTCAATACCCGGATGCAACAGTCACACACTTCGTGCTCTTCGAGATCCCAGAACGCCATTCCCGGGCCACATTTAGAATAACCGGATGCAACAGTCACACACTTCGTGCTCTTCGAGTTCCCAGAACTCCATTCCCGGGCCACATTCTGGAGGGCCGGATGCAACAGTCACACACATCGTGCTCTTCGAGTTCCCAGAATTCCATTCCCGGGCCACATTCTGGATGCCCGGAGCCAACTGTAGGCCACTTCGTGCTCTTCGAGTTCCCAGAACTCCATTCCCGGGCCACATTTTGAATGCCCGGAGCCAACTGTAGGCCACTTCGTGCTCTTCGAGTTCCCAGAACTCCATTCCCGGGCCACATTTTGAATGCCCGTAGCCAACTGTAGGCAACTTCGTGCTCTTCGACTTCCCAGAACTCCCATTCCTGGGCCACATTTTCAGCAGGGGCAAGAGCACGACGAGGAGGAGGACGAGCAAGACCAGGAGGACGAGGACGAGCAGGAGCAGGACGAGGAGCAGGAGGAGCAGGAGAAGAAGGACGAGCAGGAGGAGGAGGAGGACGAGCAGGAGGAGGAGGACGACCAGGAGGAGGAGGACGACCAGGAAGAGGAGGAGGAGGAGGAAGGAGGAGGAGGACAGAACGAGAGGAGGCGGAGGAGGGTGGGGGGGAGAGTACCCCAAAGGTGAGAGAACGAGGACCACCAGGAGGAGGAGGAGGAGGAGGAGGAGGAGGAGGAGGAGGGAGAGGAGGAGGAGGAGAGAACACCAGGAGGAGGAGGACGAGCAAGACGAGGAGGACGAGAACGAGGACGACCAGGAAGAGGAGGAGGAGGAGGAGGAGGAGGGGAGGGGGAGGACTACCAGGAGGAGGAGGAGGAGGAGGAGGAGGAGGAAGAGGAGGAGGAGGACGAGGAGGAGGAGGAGGAGGAGGACGAGGAGGAGGAGGGGGGGGGAGAGCACCAGGAGGAGGAGAACGAGGACCACCAGGAGGAGGAGGAGGAGGAGGAGGAGGAGGAGGGGGAGGAGGAGAGAGCACCAGGAGGAGGAGGACGAGCAAGACGAGGAGGACGAGAACGAGGACGAGCAGGAGGAAGAGGAGGAGGAGGAGGAGGAGGAGGAGCAGGAGAAAGAGGAGGAGGAGGAGGAGGAGGCAGGCTGAGGCTGAGGCTGTGACTGCGACTGCCGTTGCCGCTGCGACAGTCATCGCGAATGCGACTACGACTGCGAGAACAGCAGAATTCGACAACTGGATTTTCATCCGAATCTTAAATGGGAAGCTTTCAGATATCTTCTACACATCGCTGTTAGGTTTGCTTTGCCGGATATTTTACCTAACAGCGAAGACTGATAGGTTTCTAGTGGGATCAAAAGAGAGCAGCAGATCACTCCACCGGGGGGTCCGGGCAGGTGTTGGGAGTTGCCGGGCGGCAGGTGCCGGGCTCGTTTTTCACCAACAGTCACACACTTCGTGCTCTTCGACTTCCCAGAACTCCATTCCCAGGCCACATTCTCAAAACCCGGATGCAACAGTCACACACTTCGTGCTCTTCGAGATCCCAGAACGCCATTCCCGGGCCACATTTAGAATAACCGGATGCAACAGTCACACACTTCGTGTTCTTCGACATCCCAGAACGCCATTTCCCTCCCTGGCCCACATTTCCTGGAGGCCGGATGCAACAGTCCACACACTTCGTGCTCTTCTACTTCCCAGAACTCCATTCCCGGGCCACATTATGGATGCCCGGAGCCAACTGTAGGCCACTTCGTGTTCTTCGAGTTCCCAGAACTCCATTCCTGGGCATGATTTTGAATGCCCGGAGCCAACTGTAGGCCACTTCGTGGTCTTCGAGTTCCCAGAACTCCATTCCTGGGCATGATTTTGAATGCCCGGAGCCAACTGTAGGCCACTTCGTGGTGTTCGAGTTCCCAGAACTCCATTCCTGGGCATGATTACCTAACAGCGAAGACTGATAGGTTTCTAGTGGTTTCAAAAGAGTTCACAGATCACTCCACAGGGGGGTCCGGGCAGGTGTTGGGGCGTTTCCGGGCGGCATGAGCCGGGCTCGTTTTTCACCAACAGTCACACACTTCGTGCTCTTCGCCTTCCCAGAACTCCATTCCCAGGCCACATTCTGGGGGGCCGGATGCAACTGTAGGCCACTTCGTGCTCTTCGACATCCCAGAACGCCATTCCCGGGCCACATTCTGGGGGGCCGGATGCAACTGTAGGCCACTTCGTGCTCTTCGACATCCCAGAACGCCATTCCCGGGCCACATTCTGGATGCCCGGAGCCAACTGTAGGCCACTTCGTGTTCTTCCATTTCCCAGAACTCCATTCCCGGGCCACATTTTGGATGCCCGGAGCCAACTGTAGGCCACTTCGTGCTCTTCGAGTTCCCAGAACTCCATTCCTGGGCTACATTTTGGATGCCCAGAGCCAACTCTAGTCCACTTCCTGGTCTTCGAGTTCCCAGAACTCCATTGCCGGGCAACATTTTGAATAGCCAGACGCTTCATATTCCTTCCGCCACAGCTGTGTTTGGTTCAGGACTTGCTAGTGACACTGCAGTCCTCTGCATTCAATTGGCCACTACATTCATTCACTGCAGTCCACTGAGTTTTGATTGCAATGGCGTTCCCCTGCCGTACCCCCATGTCCAACGTTCATCCGCAGCCTCTGCTCCGCGAGGCTCGTCCGAAGTGTCGCCGCCTCGCGGTGCTTCTCAGCCTGCGCCGCCTCGCGGTGCTTCTCAGCCTGCGGAGGAAGGTGGACAGACGCCTGGTTCTGGCGCTGTGCAGCCTGCGTCTTTCACGGTCGCCTCGTTCAATTTCGGGTTCGAGCAGGGCATGATGACTGGTAAGCAGGCGGCCACTCACTGCGCTAACTTCGGAAGGGTGTGCGCCAAGATAGTGGAGACCGCTGATGCTGATATGGTCTGTGGCTGCGAGGTCGGTGCGTTCCGTGAAGGCTTTCGCCGAGCAGGGATCAACGTGACAGAGATCCTCAGTAAGCCTTTCGGTGATGGCATTCGCTTCTCGGAGGTCGACAACTACTTGACTCTCTGGGGGTTCCGCGGTGCTTCTCAGCCTGCGGAACTGACTCTGTGCGAAGACAGCAAAGTTTACAGGCCTCCTAGCGGCCGAGATATTGATGCTGTTATTTCACATTTTGAGGTGAACAAACCAGGCCATGACAAGTTCCACGTGGTGATCGCCAACATGCACATCGTGTGCGGCAAGAAACCGCCGAGCATCCAGACTCGAAAGCGGACAGTTCGCCATCTCCGCTTGCACCTGGACGGCCTGGCCAAGATTCTTGAGAATCTAAACGAGGCAGTCGTTGTGCTTGTAGTCGGCGACGACAACCTCACTTTCCAGGAGGCGCGGGAGGCTTACCAGCGCGAGCAGAACGACGAGAAGGTATGGGAGGTCCATGCCACTCCGGCCGACCTCAAAGGCGACCACGTCGCGGTCTGCGGAGCAGTCGCCCGTTTCTGCTCCATTGCCGTTGGCGCGTCTTTTACGGATCGTGGCATGCGCAACGACGCACACGATGCGGTGGCGGTTGTGCTCACTCTCCCTGGTGCTATTCAGCCTGGGGAGAGCAAGAGGCGGAAAATTGTCGTCGAAAACGTCTCCGACGCCGACGTCAGCGTACAGGCGGACCGCGAGTCTTCTGTGCATTGGGATCGGTCGCCGAGTTCTGCTCCTCCGCTTTCACCGACTTCACCGGGTGATCCCGACTACGTCGAGGATGTCGTTCAGAATCGCGCGGACGACTTGCACAGGGAGCTGAGGCAGCTTTGGGACGACAGGTACGACGTGGAGTACGATCCGAAAGTCCTCCATCATCTCAGTCTCTTGCTTTTCAAAAAGAGGAAGTCCACGGAGCCAGCGGACACTAATCCAGCTGGCGCTCCTCAGCCTGGCTCGAAATATGACACGGCCTTTGCGTCTCAGGAGGAGACTGGCCGAGCCATTCTCTCTGTCCTTAAGCTTCGACATGACTTTCTGCGGAGCAAGAACATCGACGACATGCGCTACGTTCTCACGGAGCCTGAGCGCCAGGAATTGGTCAGAGTAGCTCGCGACCAGTACGAGCAGTCGCGGCAGCAGCGTGCGCTTCAGGAACGGGATATCGAAAAGGGAAAAGCGAAAGGCAAGTCTGCGCCACAAGGGGGCCATGCGGTTCCGCAGGGTCCTAACAAAGGGCCAGGCGGTAAGAAAGGTTCTCACGGTGCTTCTCAGCCTGCGGGAAAAGGTGGCCAGGCCAAGGGTGCAGGTCTGGGTAGCGTCGCCAAGTTTGTGAAAGACCAGAAGCGTAAGCGGTGGCATCGCCATTTGCAACGTGTGGCCGGTACCAAACAGATCTGGGAGGTGCTGGCCTTCTCAGGGCGCTTCGACGTTGATTGGTTAACGCAAGCGTTGCAAGCTGATCACAGTGAGGGCCGTGATGCAGCAGTTCCCGAGGAAGCTCTGCGGCAACAGCGGCGCCGGCTGCACCACCAGAAGGCCGAGGCCATCGCGCGCTACAACGAGGGGGAGCGGCTTTCCCTCCATCTGTCTGCCCAGGCTGGCCAGGCAAAGCCGAACTTCACGCGCAGGCAGCTGGACGTGTTGCAGATGTTTGAGAGCGGAGCGCTGCTTCAAATCCGCAACCAAGCGATTCTGGCGTGCGGGCACGGCCGTCTGTTCAGGGGCGATGGCGACTACCTGGACATCGGCGGCAGCACGGGCGGTGGCTCCAGGCGCATCATCGATTCTTGGCAGCCGCCGGACTGGCGTGACTTCCTCCAAGACGATCAGGACATCTGAGTTTTGCAAGTCTCTCTGCCCGCGGTGCTTCTCAGCCTGCGGTCTGCCGCTCTCCAGCTGCGGTCTCGAGCAGTAGTGTTCGAAAGCATGCGAGTTCCTGCGGTGCTTCTCAGCCTGCAGGTTTCGCAGCCTGCGCTCTGCAGTACAAGTGCTTTTCAGCATGCGACATCCTGCGGTGCTTCTCAGCCTGCAGGGTTCGCAACGTGCGGTTTGCAACGCATTCCTTTTCAGTATGCGAGTTCCTGCGGTGTTTCTCAGGCTGCAGGGCTCCGAGGCTCTTCGCTTCGATGCCAATGTTTTCAGACACCGTAGCTCCGTTCCGTAAACGTCTTCCAAGAGCCGCTCGCAACCTTTTGCAGCTGGCTGTCTGCACGCTTCGCCGGCTTTTGCTGCGCGGACAATTTTCTCACACACGTCAGCGCCGTTTGTAGGCGTCAGAAAAACATGTAGACATTCACGAAGGGCTCAGTCTGTATATCGTCACATCATTACATACGCAGTCGTCGAACACATCGGTGTACATTCAGCGCTTTGTCCTTCTACAGCATTCTTTCCGTTGATAACAGTGTTCTGATGGGTTCGCTTCGTTCTAAAAGCGTTGATAGCAGTGTCTCGTTTGCGGACAACTCATTCTATATCAACTCACTGATACCGAGTTTCCTTTCACCATAAGTGAATGCATACCAGTGTATGTTGGTTACTACAAAAGTGGGTTTCCTACAACCGACTTCATGATCGCTATCATCATCGCAGATTTCACTCATCCTCATCACCACGACTGGTTCACGTTGGCCTGCGGTGCTTCTCAGCCTGCAGTTCCTTTCGTTAGACTGTAGTTGAAGCCGTTCATGGCAGTGACTCGTTTAAAGACAACTTTAGTATTGGGGGAAGTGTCGATAGCAGCGTTTCTTTTTTACTTATACAATCGTTGATAGCAGTGTCTCGTTTGTGGACAACTCATTATATATCAACTCATTCATGCAGAGTTTCTTTTCGCAGCAAGTGAATGCACAGCAGTGTATCTGCATAACTGGCCCCCACTCCATTATCACTATCATCATCAACGATTTCCTACGCGCGTGTGCGCGGCGGTCGCCATGAGTGAATAGTTTGCAGAGACTTCTCGCATTGATACCCATGGGTCACTTCAGAGTGAACTCATTTGTGATCTTCTTTCATTGGAAGTTGAATCGGTTGATGGCAGTGCCTCGTTTAAACTCCACTTTGGTATTGCTAGTAGTGTCAATGCCAGCGTTTCTTTTTAATTGTGCAAGCGTTGATAGCAGTGTCTCGTTTGTGGTTAGTTATAACAGCGTTGACAGCAGTGTCTCGTTTGCGGACACCTCATTGTACATCAACTCGCTGATACCGGGTTTCCTATCAACACCATCATCATCATCCTTAACCATGTTTGCTCGAGTTTCACCTGGCCGTCCAGCCGCGGCGGTGCTCCTCAGCCTGCCTTGTCACAATGCCAGCACGCGGCAAGGCATCGCCCCCGCCACCCCCGGCCCCGTGCGATGGCCCGTGGGAGATTCTGCCGGATCCGCCCGCACCGACTCCTCAGCCAGGTGTCGACGTGGTCTTTGAGCAGGCTCACCTCGAAGACATCCGCCGTACACCAGGGATGGGCGGCAAGACCGCCTGCCAGTGGCAGCGCGCGCTGCGCGCCGAGTGCATTGTCAACAACTTGTCGTTCAAAGACGTAACAAACGACCCGTCCTACGACTGGAAGCAACTGCTTCGGTCTGCCGCTCCGGGTTTCGCTGAGCGCATAATCGGGCAGGGCATCGCCCAGGTTCTCTTTCGCATCATCGAGACAGAGCGCGACCCTAACTACTCCAACACGGATGGCCACGGCAGGCACTTCTTCGAGTTCCGTCGTGCAGACGGTTCAGCCATGCGCCTGCATTACCATAAGAACGGCCGACCCGATGAGCCCACCTATGTCGGTCCACCACGCGCCGTTGCTCAGCCTGCCGTGCCTGAGCCTGGCGCTGCTCAGCCTCATGTTCCTCGTGGCGGCGCTGCTCAGACTGCCGTGCCTGACGGTGGCGCTGCTCAGCCTGCCGAGACTGGCGGTGATGCCCCACTGCTCTTCACACAGGAGCACCTGCAAGAGGCAGCCTGCTCGCGCCAGATTGTGGGCCGCGACGAAGCCAGCGCCGCTCTCCAATCGCTGTTGCACTACCACCATGGCGAGACTGCCCCAGGTGCTGTTGACATCACCGATGGCTCAGCATTTGACTGGCTTCGATGGGTGGCACATATCGAAGGTGCGCGCGACGTCATCCGCAATGGCGTCCACAGGGTCTACGCTGTCCGCTGGAATCCGCACTGGGCTCCAGAGGCCGTCTTCTGCTACGGCAACAACACCTACAGCACACTGGTGCCCCGCAAATCGCGCTACACAGGCTCGTGGAGCCACGCGCGAATTGTGACTCACCGGAACGCCAATTGGGTGACCGAACCGTTGCTATCTGCGGCCCCTGTGGCAGCTACGCCGTGGCTGGTGTTGCGGGATCAAATAACCTGGGAGTGATCTCTGGCAAACGAGATGTGGTGCTTCTCAGCCTGCACTCATGTGACACGCAATGCCGTGCCCTGCAATCGCGTGGTGTTTCTCAGCCTGCACTCGCAGGTCCTTCGGAGGTCAATTGTTATGAGTTCGGCACGGTCTCGGTCAAGTACAGCGTGCTGGGGGGATCCCGAGATGGGGCCTGGCTCAAGGTGCTCAAGACGTACTGGAGTGTCCCAGAGCCGGAGTGCCAGCTGATCCTCGGGAGTTGGAACGGCATTTTCAGG
Source organism: Prorocentrum cordatum (assembly GCA_963575745.1). Lineage (NCBI taxonomy): Eukaryota > Dinophyceae > Prorocentrales > Prorocentraceae > Prorocentrum > Prorocentrum cordatum. Next base: position 342,998 of record CAUYUJ010002259.1, read on the forward strand.
CCGTGGCCGGACACGTTCTGGATCAGGACGGGGGGGGTCCGAGCCCGAGATAGATGCTAGCGCTCTGCAGTACAAGTGCTTTTCAGCATGCGACATCCTGCGGTGCTTCTCAGCCTGCAGGGTTCGCAGCGTGCGGTTTGCAATGCATTCCTATTCAGTATGCGAGTTCCTGCGGTGTTTCTCAGGTTGCAGGGCTCCGAGGCTCTTCCCTTCGATGCCAATGTTTTCAGACACCGTAGCTCCGTTCCGTAAACATCTACCAAGAGCCGCTCGCAACTTTTTGCAGCTGGCGGTCTGCAGACGTAGTCTGTCTCAGCATGCGAGCTCCCGCACGCTTCGCCGGCTTTTGCTGCGCGGACAATTTTCTCACACACGTCAGCGCCGTTTGTAAGCGTCAGAAAAACATGTAGACATTCACGAAGGGCTCAGTCTGTATATCGTCACATCATTACATACGCAGTCGTCGAACACATCGGTGTACATTCAGCGCTTTGTCCTTCTAGCTGGGACGCTTCGTGCTGAGGCTGAGGCTGATGCAGGCTGAGGCTGAGGCAGGCTGAGGCTGAGGCCGAGGCTGAAGGCAGACTGAGGCTGAGGCTGAAGCTGGCTGAGGCTGAGGCTGAGGCAGGCTGAGGCTGAGGCAGGCTGAGGCTGAGGCTGAGGCAGGCTGATGCGGAGGCAGGCTGAGGCTGAGGCTGAGGCTGAGGCTGAGGCTGATGCTGGCTGAGGCTGAGGCAGGCTGAGGCTGAGGCCGAGGCTGAAGGCAGGCTGTGGCTGAGGCTGAGGCTGAAGCAGGCTGAGGCTGAGGCTGAGGCAGGCTGAGGCCGAGGCAGGCTGAGGCTGAGGCTGAGGCTGAGGCAGGCTGAGGTTGAGGCTGTGACTGCGACTGCCGTTGCCGCTGCGACTGTCATCGCGAATGCGACTACGACTGCGAGAACAGCATAATTCTACAACTGGATTCTCATCCGAATCTTAAGGGGGATGCTTCCAGATATGCTCCTACACATGGCTGTTAGGTTG
>CAUYUJ010002259.1:354107-364107 GCA_963575745.1 Prorocentrum cordatum
GCGTGCGTGCGTGCGTGTGTGTCTGTGTGTGCGCGCATGTGATGTGGTGTGACGCGGTGTAGCGTGGTGGTGGTGGGCGGGGTAGTGCGGTGGTGGTGGCGGTGCGCGGTGTTGGTGCGCGTGCGTGCGTGCGTGCGTTGGTGGGTGGAAGTGGCGGTGGGTGTGCGTGCGGCGGGGCGGGGCGTGGTGCGGCGCGGTGGTGGCGGGCGGATGGGCGCGGGAGAAAGAGGCCCGCGCTGGGGCGAGAACGCCATCCTGAACGACGGAGGCAAAACATCGATCCGAAAATGAGGCCCACGCTGCAGCGGGAGCACGATTCGGAACGATTCGGGAGCAGAAATGAGGCCGGCGCCTCAGCGAGAGCAGCATTTTGAAAACAAACGCAGGCGATAACCCAACTCCAGGGAATCGTGTGTGTAAATATCAGTACGCGGTGGGGGGGGGCGAAGACGCAAAAGACGTCATCAGGGGAAGAGGGAGAGTAGTATTCATATTGAGTAATTTTGGAGGAGGAGGGGGAGGAGGAGGAGGGGAGGAGGGGAGGAGGAGGAGGAGAGGATTAGAGGATGAGGAGGAGGAGGAGGAGGAGGAGGAGGAGGAGGAGGAGGAGGAGGAGGAGGAGGAGGAGGGGAGGGAGGAGAGGGGGAGAGGAGGAGGAGGAGGAGGAGGAGGAGAGGAGGAGGAGAGGAGGAGGAAAAGGAGGGCGGAGGAGGCGGGGAGAGGAGGAGGAGGAGGAGGAGGAGGAGGAGGAGGAGGAGGAGGAGGAGAGAGGCGGAGAGGAGGGGGAGGAGAAGGAGGAGGAGGAGGAGGAGGCGGAGGAGGAGAAGGAGGAGAGGAGGAGGAGAGGGAGGGGAGGAGGAGGAGGGGGAGGAGGAGGAGGAGGAGGAGGAGGAGGAAGAGGAGGAGGAGGAGGAGGAGGTGGAGGGGGTTGAAGACGAGGAGGAGACTTCGCTTTTGCAAGGAATTGGAAAGATTGGAGGGCCCTGCCCAGATTGGGTAGACGGTGCGCTCTATCTATTCGGCCCGTTTCTTCGTTAAGGAAAACCCCACTGGCCACTGGCACCTCTGCCGAGAGACGGCAGAACGCTGGAATCGCACAGGGGCGCCCATTTTCTTTATCCTTATTCATGTCAGTCCAGACCGACACGCTGCACTACACGTTCTATTCGCTACGCTTGGAAGGCCAGCCCGGATAATTACGTGGTGACCTGGGATGTTCTCTACGCTGGCGACGCATTGTTTCAATCGCAGCACCCAGCACCAATCCAACCTCCAGAACAGATTGAACGCTGTCGTTGAGTAGGGGCGCAATTGTGGTTTGGAGCTTAAATAGGGGAAAACAGCGCAGTGCAAATCTCCACTGTTTACCACAAAGTTTTGGCGCCGAGTGGTGGTGATCTTTGGACTGTCCGGGGCGCAGTATACTTGAGAGGGTTATTTACATGCGGTGGGTAAGCGTTCCCTCGAGCTATGCAGAAGACTTGGAGAGGCAAGCAACATCTCCAAAGAACTTGGCAAACTTTGGTCGCACGCATCTCTTGGATGGAGACTAAAAGTGAAGTCCAACGACAGCGTCGTTATGAACAAGCTATGGTACTCATTGGAGTTATTTGTTCGTTAAAGCCAGACAGATGTTGGTTCGATTCTTTTTATTTCATAAGTTTGCGACGCATTCGTAAAAAGATCACAGTCGTTCGTATCACGGGTCAGCAACGCAAGGGTTCTTGACAAGACTGGGGCGAAATGGCTTTCGCAAATTGTGGCTAGTAGGCAAATTACGCTGTAGGAGAGAAGAACTGTACATGGACCTCCGGATTTGGTCATGGCGAGTTGTTCGCAACGACGATCGGTCGACGAGAAATTGGACTAGCAAGCGCATGCACGGACGACCGAGACAAGAATGGGCATCTTCGGTCGCAACATGTTTGAACATATCTATCGTCTTCATCCTCTGTCATCATCGGTCGTTGTCGTCTGAGGATACGGCGTTTGGCCACACCTCTGTGCTTCGAGGGCCGCCTGTCCTCTGGTTGCAGTGTTTGGCCGTGTCCGGTCTTTTTCCTGCCAGCGCGTCCACTTGGACACATTTTGCCAGCTTGTCTGCTGATGCTGATACTAACGATGTTGACGGTGATGATGATGTTGGTCACGCTGATGCTGATGATGATGTTTTGCGAAGCTGGCGATGCTGGTGATGCTGTTGATGCTGTTGGTGATGATGCTGATGATGATAATGATGATGATCATGGTGGTGGCGCTGGTGGTGATTGTGGTGGTGATGCTGACGATGATGACGACGACGATGATGATGACGATGATGATGACGATGATGATGATGATGATGATGATGCTGATGATGATGATGATAAGGGTGATGAGAAAGATGATGCTGATGATGGAGTCGATGATACATATGGTTGCAAGGGAAGTGCTGGCATTGACGATGACAACGGCTGTGATGATGATGATGGTGGTCGCTGAGATGGAGACACTAACGACGATAATGATTTTACTGATGCTGATACTGATGACGATGACGCTGATGGTACATGTGACGATGACTGTATGACGAAAGGCGATGATGACGATGATGATGCTGCTGATGATGATGAGTATGATGATGATGGTGGTAATGATGATGCTGATGATGATCATGATGATGATGATGATGATGATGATGATGATGCTGACTATGACGATGATGATGGTGACGATTATGATGATGGTGGTGATGGTGATGCTGATGGTGATGGTGTTGGTTGTCGTGATGGTGTTGACGATGGCGCTGCTGTTAGTGATGGTGATGGTAATGGCAACAATGATAATGATGATTGTGATGAGGATGGTGATGATGATGGTGGTGCTGATGATGATGTTCATCATGATGATGACCATGATGGTGACGATGCTTGTGGTGACGATGATGATGACGCTGGTACGATGATGATGATGGTGATGATGATGATGGTGATGCTGCTGATGATTATGCTAATGATACTGATGGTGATGATGATGATGATGATTATGCTGCTGCTGATGATGCTGATGATGGTAGTGATGCTGATGTTGACAAAGATGATGATTATGATGAGGATGCTGCTGCTGATGATGGTGATGATGCTGCTTCTGATGATGATGAGGATGATGATTATGATGACGATGACGATGACGATGACGATGATGAAGTTGACGAGGAGGAGGAGGAAGAGGAGGAAGAACATGATGAGAAGGGGGCAAGCGGAGGAGAGAGAGGAGAATGGGGATGAAGAAGAGGGAAAGGGACATGGACTTGACTGGTGAAAGGGATTGAGAAGGGGGTTGGGTGAGGGGGAGGATTGGGGGGAGGAGGGGGAGGAGAGGGAGGAGCAGAATTGGGGGGGAGGTAAGGGGTAGGGAGGCATCGTTGGAGGGATCCAGGTGGGGCGTGCGCTGATTCCCCTCCCCCCCCTTCCTCGCCGCCCCCCCCAGTCCGGAGAGGGTTCTGGGGTGCGTCGCACGCCCCCCACCACCGCGCCCACACCCCTCTCCCTCTTCATCCGCTTCTATCTTTTCCTCGGCCCTCCCATCCCCCCCCCTCCAAGCCGGTCGCCGAAGTGTCTGAACTCCCGCTGCGACATCTGCAGCTGAAGTTGTGATTGCAGGAGTTTGTGGACGCGGAAGCTGCCGCGCAAGGTGCAATCTTCTCCTCGTCCTCTCCTTTTTACCGTCAACGCCGTGCGGGCAAGCGTCCTCCTCCGCCCCCTCCCCCTCCCCCTCCTCCTCCTGGTTCTCCTGCTGCTCCTCCTCCTCCTCCTCGTCCTCCTCCTCCTTTTTTTTCCTCCTCCTCCCCCTCCTCCCGTAGCCATGTTGACTCGGGCAATTCTGGCTCACGATGTTGGCAACTGGGGGGTTCCGCGCCTCCGTGCCAAAAGGGATACCGCTGTCACCGCGGCAAGACTCCCGCGGCCGCGCCCAGCCACCGTTTGCTGCGCGCGCACCCGCACATGCCTGGGACAGATGGCGGATGCCCCAAGCGCAACGGAGCGAAGAAGAAGAGACCCTTGGTCCACGCCGTGCTGCTGTTGGTGCAGGTGACGAGGGTCGCGGGGAGAATGGTGTGGGTACGAGAGACACGACGATTGGTCTCGCTCGAGCCGCGCCCTCAGTGACGACGATGACCGACTGGATCCGGAGATCTGGGACGCACATGTCAGAGGACTGACTCATCGATAAAGAGCTCGGTGCGCCCTGTCATGGCAGCGATCAAAGCAGTGGAAGAAGCGGTCAAGTCGGCGCCAAATACTTGCAACGCTGGTGCATTGGAGACACGGTGTCAAGCGCAGCTGAATTCTCCCCCAACCAAGTTGGCAGCCATCGGCGGGAGGACCGACACTATTGCTGCAGAGCTGGCCGACATGCGCACAGCCATGGACGAGATGCGGCGTGTGCTTGCCCTCGCCACCAGAGCGCCGCCTCTGCCCAAGCCTCCCAGTGCAGGATTCCAACGCGGAATCGGCGCCACCATTTTCAAGATCGTGGCGCCCACCATTGTCAAGAAGACTGACATCGTGGCCTCCGTGGGCAAGTGGCTCAATGACGCGTCAATTGACGACTATACTGTGGTTGGGGGAGAGCAGGATCAGATTTTCACCGTGCCGTGCACAGGTGCAATCGCAGTCGCTGATCGCCGCGTCGTTCAGGCTCTCGGCGCCTTGCGTCTCCCTGGCAAGGGGCAATGGATGCGATTTCCTGTTCCAGCGGCACAGGGGAGATCTACGCAGTTGCATGTTGGTCCTGACATGAGTTCGTTGCAGATCAAGTTCGAAACTGCGGGGAAAAAAGTGGCCGCGTCTCTCCGGGGGCGCTTCCCAGATGCCAAGTTCTTCTTTGACAGGCAAAACGGTTGGACCGCGGAGAATTGGAACCGGATCCCCAGGCTGGAGCCCCAGGCTGGAGCCCCAGAAACATATATGATTTACATACCCGAAAGGGGTAGTGATAACGCCGGGGGGGGGTAGATCCTATTCTGTTTTTGGAAAGGAGAATGAATCTATGACCGTCTTGAAGCTGTCCTCTCCACTGCTCGTGCAAACATCCCACCCTCCCACCCGCAACTTGGTTGCAAGACCTCTTAAGACAAGACCGTGACGGTACGTACCACATGACACTTGGCCACGACACCGACGCCGACGACGTCAGCGACAACGACGACGACGGCGCCGCCGACACCGACTACGACGACACCGACGACGTCTCCAACGACTTCGACGACGACAACGACGACACCGACGACGACGTCAACGACGCCGACGACGACGACGACGACGACGACGACGGCGACTACGACGACACCGACGACGTCTCCGACGACTCCGACGACGACAACGACGCCGACGCCGACGACGACGAAGACGACGACGACGTCGCCAACGAAGACGACGACGAGGGAGCAGGAAGGACGACGACGGCGACAACGACGACAACGACGACAACGACGAGAGGAGGGAGGACGGCGACGACGCGAACGACGAAGAAGGAGGAAGGACGGCGACGCCGACGACGACAACGACGAGGGAGGAGGGAAGACGACGACGACGACGACGACGACGACGCGACGAAATAGGAGGGACGACGACGAGACGCCGACGACGGACGACGACGACGAGGGAGGAGGAGGAAGGACGACCACGGCAACAACGACGACGGAAACGACCACGACGCCAACGAGGACGACGACGACGAACACGAGGAAAGATAGAGGCCGACGTAGGCGACGACTACGACGACGACGACGCGGGAGGAGGGAGGGCGGCGACGACGACGACGACGCAAGAGCGCGCGCGCACGCTTTTGTTGAAAATCCGTGTTGCGAAACCTTGTGTTTTTGTAGTTTTTTTGGACACGCGATTTTGAAATTCTTCCGAAACCGATGGGTTTTGAAGGTTCACTTCGTCCCGTTTTTTGTAGAGGATCCTCGCGACGGCACACGCGCAAGGGCGTTCGACAGATTTCGACATGCGCGCGCGAAGCCCGTTTCTTAGCATTTTGTGAAGATCTTGAAAAACCGATGGTTTTCTTCAGATTTCGCAAGAGCTCGCGCGGAAGCTTTTTTAAGCAAATCAGTGTTGCGAAACCCTGTGTTTTTGTGCGTTTTTTGGAAATTCGATTGCGAAATCCTTCCGGCACCGAAGGTTTTTGAAGGATTTCGGCATGCGCGCACGACGACGCGCGCGTGTGCACTTCGTCCCGTTTTTCGCAAGGGATTCGTGACAAAGTGTTATGTTAGAACAAAAAATGCCACCGCATAATGTTTCTTACAAGGGACCCTCAGGGGGGTGGATACCGGCCCCCCTGGGATGGTGCAAATTCATATTTAGGATGGACATGTGGTCAGAATCATATATGGCTGACATACCCGAAAGGGGGAGTGATGACGCCAGGGGGGGGTAGATCCTATTCTGTCTTGAGACAGGAAAATATTTGCTGTGCGATCTATGTTGTGCAACATATGTTGTGCAGTATAGATTGCGCGGTTTATGTTGTGCAAACAATACGCTCTATGCTATCTATGTTGCGCAGTCTACTCTGTGCACGCCATGTGGTGACATCTATGTGGTTCAAGATCTGTTGTGCGATTTAAACTGTGCAGTCTACGCGTTGTGGTTTGTACTTCTGCAATCTATCCGGTGGAATTGATTTATTCCTCGCGCAATCATCCAAACCGCCCGCCCGCAACCTGGTTTTCAAAATTTACGCGGCGGCGATTGCGATGAGTGCTCTGTGCTGCCTGGTGCATTTCTGCGGCCACGCTAGCCCGCGTGCTCCTGCGCGCAGCGGCCAGTTAGTTCGGCGCGACCGACGCGATCACGGTGGCGCTGACCGCCGGGTACTTCCCAGCGCGTCTCGCAATCCGCGCTATAGCGCGGGCACTTCAGTGCGAGTCGTTGGCTTGGGCGGGCGAGGCGCCATCGCGACGTCGACAACAAGGGGGAAGACATGCTCGCGCGGCCGACGGGCGCGCGTGGCACGCAAGGTATTATTTGACAGGGGTCGTGCCCCCCCCCCCCCCCCCCAGCACGCGGGCAAGGGCGTTCGAACGATTTCGACATGCGCGCGCGCGAGTGGCCCGCTTGGTCGCATGTGATGAAGATGTTGGAAAGTTATGGTTTCTTACGGATTCGCAAGAGCGCGCGCAGACCTTTTTTCTAACACCGATGTTGCAAAGCCATGTGTTGTTGCATGTTTCCGGGGCTTGTTTTTCTTTCGCTTCTAAGAAGCCATTGCGACATTTATGGTGTTTTGAAGGACGTCGGCATGCGCGCGACGACGCACGCACGTGTTCTTCGTCTTCCTCTTTCTTACCAGGGGTTCTTGAAATTGGTTGATGTTTGATGAACGAGTGCGTGCGCATAGTATCTGTTGCCATGGATGAGGGTGTGTGTCGATACTGGCCTTGCTGGCATATTTCGAACGGGCGACGGGGCAGAACCGCGTCTACATTTCAATGGAAACAGGCGGGTGGATAATCCCAGTAGCGGGGGGGTGGATCCGAGTTCCTGTTTGCAAAGAGGAATCTATGAAGTGCAGTTCGCCCTGCCGAACTTGAAGTTGTCAGTTCCACTGCTCGCGCAATCATCCCACCCACCCACCCGCAACTTGGTTTGCAAATCCTACGCGGCGGCGGTTGCGATGAGTGCTTGGTGTTGGCTGGTGCGTCTCTGCGGCCGCGCTAACCCGCGCTGCTCGCGCGTGCAGCGGCCAGCTAGTTCGGCGCGACCGACGCGATCACGGTGGCGCTGACCGCTGGGCACTCCTAGCGCGTCTCACAGGCCGCGCTGACGCGCGGGCACTTCAGTGCAAGTGGGTGATTCGGGCGGGCGCGGTGTCATGATGACGTCGATAACGGCAGGCTCGATGATGGTGATGACGATGGTGATGATGATGACGATGATTATGATGATGATTTGGGCGATGACGTTGATGTTGATGATGTTGGTATTGTTGTTGTTGATGGTGACGATGCTGATAGTCATAGAAATGTTTGTGACGAGGATGACAGTGACGATGGCATGGCCAATTACGGCGCCGATGTTGATCACGCCGATGACGATGATGTTGTCCACGTGTCGGTGATGAAGGTTTTGAAAGATTTCGACATGCGCGCGTGGCCGATGCGCGCGAGTGGACCGCATGGTATTCTTTGATAAGGATCGTACCCCCCCCCAGCACGCGCGCAATGGCTTTCGAATAATTCCAGCACGCGCGCGCGAGAGGCCTGTTTGGTCGCATTCGATGAGTGATATTTTTCAGAAGCCGCAGAAGCACACGCGCCGACCGTACCAAACACCATGTTACAATATTGCTTTCGATGTTTTCGGGACGTTCGATTTTGAACCCTTAAAGAATCAACGATTTTTGAAGGATTCCAGCATGCACGCGCGACGATTCGCGCATGCGGACTTTGTCATGTGTTTTTTAGGGCAAGGACTTGATGGAAATTTGTGATTGGCAAATGAGTGCGCGCGAATTGTATTAGGGTCGAACCCGGCGGGCTTGGTTGGGATGGTACGAACGCATGTTTGTAATGACCGATGGCGCGGAGTCCTATGTAAAGTGCACGTTCCCAGGGCAAACGGATAACCCCAGGGTAGATCCCACTTTTTTTGGAGAGAATGTATGTGGCGGCGACGATGCGGCGATAAGGGCGGCGACGTCGGCAACACAGCCGCCAAACCGTTCGTCAGGGCCAAACGACGGGCGGGAACGAGGCGGCGACGGGGCGGCGACGTCGGCAACACAGCCGCCAGACAGTTCGTCAGGGCCAGACGACGGGCGGCAACGAGGAGGCAACGGGGTGGCGACGGCGGCAACATAGACGCCAGACCGTCCGTCAGGCCCAGACGACGGGCGGCGATGAGGCGGCGAGTGGACGGCGACGGCAGCAACATAGCCTCCAAATCGACCGTCAGGCCCAGACGACGGGCGGCGACGAGGCGGCGATGGGGCGGCGACGGCGGCAACATAGCCGCCAGACCGACCGTCAGGGCCAGTTCCTTAGAACAGAAGTAAGAACCCCTAAGTGCAAGCACTGTTTGGGGAACAGTCGGCAGTACCAGCGCACTTTCAAACTAGCATCGCACACCGTTGCCAAGACAGCGCGCGCATTTTTTCAGGACGTGTACATACCGTCCAGCCCAGCAGCAGTAGCACCCACATCACATGAACACGTGTTTGTAGGTTACTTATGCTTGACGTTTGGAGAAATGTGGGGACGTGTTTCTCGTAGGTTTTGCGTGGTGCTATCTGCGCTGTCGGCCTTCTTGCGGTCATTTTGGCTTTTCGGCATGGGGGCAAATCCACTGTGAGATGTTCCACTGTGGACTGCCGAGAAGCAGCCAAACCGTAGATTGCCAGCCTGCATTGACCAGCTACCAGCTACTGACGGAGTAGCCCGCAAAACCTGACGATCACCCAGCGCATCTGCTGGTCCGTCAAAGCCGCGGCGTACTTTCCGGAGCTCCTCGGGTGCTTCCCTTAAGCGAGCCCTGGCACGTGCCACGACCTCATCCTCGTCCTCAGTGATGTCCTCAACTCGTGCTCCTTTGCCCCATTGGGACTGGCGCAGCCGCCTGGACCTTCGTCTGGGTCTTCCCATCTCCTCCTTCAGCTGCCTCGGTAGCAGTCTTCCGCTTTTTAACGAGGCGGTTCTTGAGCGCCCCGTGCTTTTCCCGAGCTCATTCGTCTCATTAGCAAGCTGTCCGAACGCCTGCTGAACCAGCTCCTTGAACTTCTGTTGCAGTAGCTGCTTTCGCTTCGTCGCTTCCTCTCGGTCCGACTCCTGTATTTCGTGGTCGGGGTGGGCCTCCAGGGCCTCCACGCCCAACAGTCCTCCATGATCGAGCTCGACATCCTTGCCCTCGAGGAGAAAGCGATGGAGATGCAGGCTGAGGGTGCTCTGCCTGACTATGCTGCTGCTGCTGCTGTGGAGCTGCCACTTGGTTGGCCATATTTGGGATGGCTT